>BMAC01000165.1:1253911-1304250 GCA_014905375.1 Phtheirospermum japonicum
TACAAACTGAAATCAATTTAATATTTTAATTTGTAATTTCCCAGGTCTAAATGAACAAAAATAACTAAAATAAGTTTTACTTTTCTAGATCTACATGAACAACAATAACTAATATTCATGAACAAAAATACCCAAGAAGAAATATAAACAAAATTAACTAAATCAATTTGTAATTTCCTAGATCTACATAAGAAAAAGCATCGGAGAAAATACAGCTACAAAACCAAATCAAAGATGAAAAATATCTTGAACAAATAAAAAAAATTAATAATTACAGACCAGCCGTCTCGCCATCCATTTTTTTCCCAGATCTACCATTTTTTCTCTCATGACTAGCGGTGGAGAGTCTGCGATGGACCTCAATGCCCGATGGTTTCAAAGCCCGATCTTTATTGTTTCTGTTTCAACCCCACTAAACCTCGATTTGCCATTGCTCGCACTTCTCAATCTCAATTTGATTTGAGAGATCTGGGATGGAAAAATGAATGATTTATGGACCAGGTGCGAAACATATATTTTCACGAATTTGGCAGGAAAAAAGTCAGGGCCAATCATCAGGGGCAAAATTAGTAAAATAAAATGGTAAAAAAAGTTGGCTAAAAAGTGTAAAAGTTGTACGTGGTGGACTCAAAAAAAAAAAAAAGACGTACATTCTAATGTACACAAATACCTTCTAATTTGTATTTATCGATCATCCCCCTTATTAAATTGAGATTCCTCAATAAATGAAATTTTATATATTCATATAATCCATTCCTCCAACAAAGATAACTTACTATACTTTCACAAATTAGCAGTGATAGTTTATATAATTGATACATTAAATATTTTATTTACATTTTCAATTATATCATTTTATTAATACTAGTAGCTCATTAATATATATAAATTAGTTGATATATCAAGATACATTAAATATGTGCATATCAAGAATTAGGAAGTGAGTAAATTATGTACATGTCAAGACAAATAGAGAACTATATTTTGAAATAAAAACACTATATTTGTGAAATGAGATGGTATATAATACACATAAATAATATGGATTAAACATATGAATAAAGTACACATATCTATATGAAATGTAAATATAAATAATGTAAAATAGTTTGATATTGATATGCATGGAATAGTTTGAAAGTTCTCAAATCATAAAAACTAAGGAAAAACTTTTTTGCCCCCCGATGTATACGGTTTTTTATACTTTTTTTTCCCAAAGTATTTTTTGTTCCACTTTACTCCCTGATTTACAATAATTTTCGACGTTGCCCCCTAAACTTTATTTTCGGCGGAATATTCCTTCTAAATTCCATCGACGTGCAGTTGGGGGGTAAAGTGCAAGAATCTTATAGTTTGGAGGGTAAAGTACAAAAAATCTTAAAGTTTGGGGGGCAAGTTAAAATAATATAAAAATTGGATTTCTATCTTAAAATTTATATTTGAAAAAGATATAAAATTTTTATCTTATACACACACACACACACACACACACACACACACACACACACACACACAGTTGTCAATACAATTCCAATTTAAAAAAAACTCATAAATTTCTAATTAATATTTATAATTATCAAATATAAATGTTGTAAATACATCTTTAATATTATTAAATATGAATCACACGACTAAATATTATGTAAATTCTTACATTAAATAACATAATAATGCATTATTATGTATTATAATTGAACAAAATCAAATAAAGGTGTATTTTGTATATG
This sequence comes from Phtheirospermum japonicum, assembly GCA_014905375.1. Classification (NCBI taxonomy): domain Eukaryota; kingdom Viridiplantae; phylum Streptophyta; class Magnoliopsida; order Lamiales; family Orobanchaceae; genus Phtheirospermum; species Phtheirospermum japonicum. The sequence continues at coordinate 1,255,639 of BMAC01000165.1, forward strand.
CATTATAATATTATGAATAGAAAAATAAGATTATCATTCGATATTATTATTTATATAAAAAGTGCGATTAAATACTAGGAAATTAAATTTATAATTTTTATATTAATGTGGATAGATCTAGACCCACAAGGTTTAATTTTCTCTATGGAGACCTTACATTGTTAATCACATATTCTATATCCTATGAAACCACATAAAAATATGAACCGATTTTATTAATTATTATAAAATATAATTATAATTAGTTTAACACCCGCATATTATGCGATATTTGAAAAACACGAATACTCATTAAAAATATTAAAAGAATAATATTGAAAATGGTTTACATAAACTGTGATATTATTTTTCTATTTACAAAAAGATTATTTTTCACAATTATACATAAATCGGAGTATTGTTTGTTCTAATTACAGTTAGACTAATTCTCACAATAAAGAATTTTTAAGTATTTTTACGAGAATCAAGAAATTAGTTGTAAGATATAGCAAAATACCCTAAACTTGAAAGAAAATCCATAAAAACTTGATAACATACAACACCCGCGTGTCACATGTGAATATGCGATATAAAAAATTAAAATTTATAAGGCACTGATAATTCTATTAAAAAACGTCGTATATCTAACTTATAGTGTATCTAATATATTTTTTTTGTTTCTTTTCTTCCTACGTAATACATTAATTTGTTCATGTATATATATAATAATGCATTATATTGGGATTATATAATGAGACTTAGAATATATATAATATTTTTTTTCCAAGGTGTAATAATTTGTTATTATTAATTGTTGTTGTTGTTGTTGTTATTATTAATTTGTTATTCTTAATGTTATAATCAATGCGTTATAGTAGGATTAGATATCCAAATTTAAGTTTATATATTTTATATTTATTTTTTATTTTTAATAGTTTTATATAACTCATATTTTTTTAAATAGAATATTTGAAATCCTAAAAATAAAATTATTTCAGCTTTTATTATAAGTAAGAATTAATTCAAATTATTTTAATTAAATATGACTTATTTTTTTATATTAGTAGAATAAAAGTAAAATATTGAATTACGCAAAATATGATAAAGAAAATATTGTATTAGGTAACATATTATATTGGAAATTAGATAATGAGATTTATAATATAAAAATTACTAAATTAAGTAAAAATATATAAAGAGAAAAATATTAAATTAGGTTCGATGGACAACGAATCACCAAGATAGACCAGAATGAGAGGTAAAATATTTCAATATTAAAAATGTAAATATCGCAATCAATTAGAAGTATCCAGTGGTTAACTGATCCACACAATTTAAATTTATTGTATTTATCCTTTTATTTGTTATTTTAAGGAAAATATATTATAAACTTCCTTAAACTGCGGAAAAGAAGAGAAAAAGGTATGAGGATTATCACCACAGTTTATTGTATTTATCTTTTTATTTATTATTTTAAGGAAAAGATATATAACTACTTATCTCCGGAAAAGAAGAAAAAAGATATTGGGAAAGAAGAAAAAAAAGGTAATGAGGTTGTTAGACAGTTAATTGTGTCTCCGATTATCGAAACTTTTCTCACGTGAGTCTGCAGTGTTGCTGTTATGGACAAGATTGATAAAATAGTTGTTGATGATGAATTCAATATGGTGGAATACGGTCCTACTTGCATCCGCTCTGGTGATAGTTCTGCCACTTTTTATTTTAGTTTTTTCACTGTCACATATTTTAACGGGTCAAATAAATATATAATAATATATAATATATATTCTAAAAATAAATATTTTCCAAGCTTTTATATAAAAACGAAAATGACTGTTTTTATACCATTCTACTAACCTAATAGACGTTGGAGATAGTACTGGATTGACCACGCCAATTCCACCTCTTCCTAATGATAATGGAGAACAACATGTTGTTGGAACTTTTAATAAAATTTACTATTTTGTAGCCTTTAAATTTTTCTTCTAAATTCTACAAAATTCATATAGTACAAAAGTCAAGTTGCTCAAAATTCATTCCCGAGCAAAACTGCATTTACGTTTGCACTCTACCGATTAAAAAAAAAAAAAAAAAAGGAATCCCAACGTTTATATGCAATTCATTCAGAAATATATGAAAACATTAATTCACCAAACTAATGAATATTATATTTTTATAATGTTGTATTCACAATAACCAAAACTGTACATATATTTTGTGATCGAGTTTCATAAATAATATATTTTTTTAAATTGAAACAAAACTGTACATATATTTTGTGATTGAGTTTCATAAATAATATATTTTTTTTAAATTGAAACAGGTATGTTTATTTAGGCCTATATGATACAGAAATTGAGGCTGCCAGGTGAGTTTGAAGAGATGATATTGATTCTTTAATTTTAATTATCATAATTTTAGTGAAATTTGTTGGGTGAAATCGAACCCAGACACAAGCCTTTGCCACTAGGGTACAAGGCATTTCCCATGCTTTTATTCATTCCTATAATTAGGTCTCATTTATAATGTTGTATTCACAATAACCAAAACTGTATATATATTTTGTGATTGAGTTTCATAAATAATGTTTAACCTTATAAGATATAATATATATTTCTTTTACCAATGAAGGTTGTGCTGTATTTATATTCTCGTATCATGGACCAGGTTTACACTATCCCACTTATGTATAATGTGTTATATCATGGACCAAAATACACATAATAATGGATAATCTGATATATATACATCACATAATAACTAAATATACATTCATGTATATATATATATATATATATATATATATCAATGTATATTTAGTTATTATGTATATATATATATATAATTTCTTTTATATATTAATAAAAAATTCTCGTGACCTGTTTATATACTTACGTTCCCAGATAAATAAAAAAAATTATGCTTTAGTTGTTTATATGTCGATACTAATATCTACTTAATTTAATATTCTATTTAATTATATTATGCGTAATGTAAGGCAAACACTTGTGTTAGGCCAGATTGACAGGTCATGACCCATTAGGCCATCTGACCCGACACTATAATATATTGGTTTTTGTATTCGAAAGTATTGATTTTTCATAAATTTTTGATCCGTGATATGATGTATTGGTTTTTATATTGTGATGTATTGGTACTATGATGTATTGATTTTTCACTATAATATATTCACTTTTGTACTATGATGTATTGGTATGAATTTTGGCCTAACGGGTGATCCGTTAGTCCGGCCTTATAAGAGTGTTGCTCGTAAAGAAAATGTAATAATTTCCTTTCATTATATTTTGACTAATTCATAATTTCTTTTATTCTCCTAATATAAAATATAAACAAGTCAAATATGGTTAAAAAACATAAATTAATTATCTTAGTTAAAACAAACTACATAAAAAAAGTAATGTTAATTAAAAAACTTAATTATGAAAATAATTTGAATAAGTTGTATTAATAATAAAATAAAATAAATTTATTTTTAAAATTTTAAATATTCTATATAAGTAAATTATAATTTATTTAAAATAATTTAAGTATATATCTAATATTATGAACGAGTTCAATCTAAACATACAAATATAAAATTATATAATAATAATTAAAAATATTGATTAGACGACAGTACAATGCAACACGGTTTGATAGAAGTATGCAACTAAATATTATTAACGAATTTAATATACATGTTAAAATAAAGAATTGTTTTACAATAATAATATAATTAATAGAGATTAGATACAAATTGAAAATATGATATCTTTTGAAAATATCTAAATATGTAAATAAAATTATTTACGAATTTAATCTAACCATTAAAATATAAAATATTAAATACTACTACTAATAAATAATAATTATTAAATATCGGCACAAGACACGAGTTTGGAATATAACATATTTTAAATTTGTGATATCACAAATATTTTTTTTTATTTGTATTTACCGTGTGATAAATTAGTATGTAACACACGTATTTACAATTCTTTTTTTAATATTCATCATAAATTCGTGTGTAACACGAGAGTGCAAAACTGTAACAGATAAATATAAATCAATATATATTTAAATCAATAAAAACTAATAATACACTATTTAAAATATGAATATACATATACATAAAATTTCAAGATACCATTCAAAATTAAACATCCTCTTAGAATATTACATAATAAGTAAATACTTAGAATATTACTTAATATTTCAAGACATCATATAATTGAATTTAATACTTACTTAATAAATACCACATTTTTTAGAGTGTAATATTTAAGAGGGAAACAAATGTTAAATGGGTGTTGAAGATATAACTTAATTTCTTCTATAATCAGGCTAAACCATAAGAATAGTTTTTATATGATTAATTTGTAAATTTCCAAAGTGTCATCTTAATTAATCCACTGGATTTACTGGGTATATCATACTAATTACTTTGTGGAGCTTGTTATATCTATTTAGATATTATTACTATATGTATAGGTTACACAATCATCTTGGAGATATGCATCAAGTTATGATGCGGGGACCACAAAATAGAGGGGCAAATAGGAATATTTATGTTATGTTTGAGGAGGTTGAACCTAGACCAAGAATTGGATTTCCAATTTTGGCCGCCTCCAGACAGCCGAAGAGACCAAAGAGCTAAAATATCAAGTTATTAAAAAAGACTATTCATGGCCCAGTTAGGTGAACTCAATTCGAACTGTGATCCGATGATACTTTGACTAATATTTGGGCAGAATGTTGATCTTGATAGATTTCAGAAATAATCACGTAGACACAAATCTTGTAATGATATCATCACTAGATCTTATTATCTTAATTTGTTTGTAGACATAAAATGGACTCATGTGAACATGTATTTGGTGGACCTACTAACACTTTTGGAAGATTCATGGAGATTAATAGGTGTGCTAAGAAAATGGAGAAAACAACATGTTATTTCCTCATTTTGTGCAAACATAACAACTTTATCAGTGCAATATTAGGAAATACATCATGTGTACTAAATTAGGTGAAGTAAAATTTGTGTTTTAACTTTGAATTATTAGTAAAATGTTGAAATGATTTATAAAATAGATTTTGAGAAAAGACGGAAAAAAGTACTCCCTCCGTTTCACAATATAAGTCGTTTTAGAGTAAAATTCTTGTTTCACAATATAAGTCGTTTTGCCTTTTTCACACAAATTTAGGAGAAGAGAGAGAAAGAAAAAGGTAAAAAGTGAATTGAAAATTGAGATATTTGAGGAGAGAGATTAAGATAAAAGGAAGTTGGGTAGTTTACGAAAATAAAAAATTAAATATTTACTCATTTATCTAGGTTTCTTAATAAGTGTGTTTTTTTCTAAAACAATTTATATTATGAAACAGGGGGAGTATATGTTTACGCATAGCCTCGCTTAATGAGCCATATAGGCATGTTGCCTAATGGTCAATGAAACATGTTAGAGCCGTTGCGATGAATAATCGCACCTGAATGGACTTTTGTGATCGTTTTATAATATTTCTCATTCCATAAGAGATTGATGTACCTTTTTTTCCCTTTCTTTTTTATTTATCTTTACATGAAAAATAGACATATTTACTTTTTAAAATTAAAGCACAAATAAAAAATAAAATACCCCTGTTTAGTTTACTTTGTTTATTAGAATACTAAAAACTTTAGAATAAAAAAATAAATAAATATTTTACAATCCAAATTACAATTATTTTTCTCTTTTATCAATTTAAATTTTGTGTACTCACTAATAATATGAGCCGTTAAGCTTTTACAAAATATCCTTTGAGATGACAAATATATGGCAAAAAGGATTTGGGCCTTATAATGATGTTGATGTTTTCTGGGACTACCCGAATTAGCCCAATTGATAAAAGTTAGGTAGAGGTGGGTACAAGGGCTAAAATGGAAATTCAGGCACTTTGGTGCATGCATTAAGTGAGGACAGCAAAATGATTCAGGCATAAGCCGGATACAGACGAACCAGGTCAAGAACAAGAAAGCCTTCGACGGCTCAAATCAAAAGCCTCCAATTTATATATAAATATAATTAACTTTGTCGGATTTTGATATATGAATCGCAATCACCACATGTGAGCTTATAGCTAATTAACGGTTGATGTTGCGCCTAAGCCGTCAGACAATGGCCCATTAAATTCTGGTCAGGAGTTGGCGTTCCTATAATCCAATGGGTCCGTTTCGCGGAATCTAATATGTTTTGGGGTCAGGGCCCCCATTTTCTTCCCCTCACCAATTTCCAGCAAGTGGAGGTACAAATTGGGTTCATGTTTGGGTCGGGCTCGTCTTATATCTATGAAACACGGACATGACACAATATTGACATGGTGGGATATGCTCTCTTTTTTTTTAATAAATAAATAAAGGATGCGACACTGTACTGAAATATTCTTAAAATAAATAGTTTTTAATATATTAATTTAATAGAAATCTTAAAGTGTGCTTTTTTATTTCCATATAACCATATAAAATAAATTGATGAACCCAAAGTTTAAAAAAAAATTAATATAAAAAAATGTGTCCAAATCATGTATCTCCTCTCTTCTGGTCTTATTCCAATTGTGTTTGCCTTTTGCTCTGGTGAGGGCAATTACTTATCGGTAATAAAATCGTTGCGAGACTGTTTATTTAATGACTAGAGTATTAACTAAGTTTATACACGAAAATCCTACAAATACAAATACCATGAGCATATAACTCAAGTATTATCATTTGTCATTTGAAAGATAATTTATTAGGGTTCGATTCATTTACTTATCAGTTTATTTGATTATTATCGCTCCACTCCACTCTGTTATACCAATTTAAAAAGATCCTATAAACACCAATTTGAAATATAGATGTAAACTTAGGGTTGATTTAAGATTAATATATTTAAGTTTGGTTTGAACCAAATTAATTGGTATAAAATGTCAATATTAAAATTATAATAAATAATTCAATTTATGAAATTATGTTTATTGAATTAACATATATACACAACAATTAATTTCTTCCACATCAACTCAAGTAATAAAATTACATTTTATTTTGTTATCAATGTTTGCGGAGCTTGAAAAGATAATAAATATAAATAAAATAAAATATGTTATGCCCAGAAAAAATGAAAAAGAAAATAAAAGATAGATAATAGAAAAAAATGAAAAGAATGAAAGCTACGAACGTAATTTTGAATTTAAAAAACTAAATCCTTTAATGACTCGGCCAAATCACGTTTTACTACCAGCCAGAAAAATTCTTCAACTGAATGTGTGAATATTTGAGGTAGTTTATTCCCCATAATATATAATCGACACCAATTCTTTCTTTTGTAATAAACTAACTTTTTATTAATTGGTCATAGGCCCGCACTAGGACTACGCCAATTCTGCCCATGACCATCCACAACAACGATGGAAGCAGTCGAAAAAACAATCCACAACCCCAACACCTTCGATCCGGGTATGAAAAAGTAGAACACAAGACAACAACGCGGGCACGAGCTACTACCATGCACTTATAGACAAATACTAATTTGTCGACCTACAGATTTCGTCCCTCTCTGGAATACAAGACACTAACCCGGGCACGATCTACTACTATGCACTGTCAGGCAAAAACAAACTTATTCGCCTATAGATTTTGCCCCTCACCAAACACTACAACTTTACAACAATAAAACCAAAACAACCAATACAAGCAATCACTAAAAAACAAAAAATACGAGAAAGATGAAATGGATGGCCAATCGATGTTAAAAATGAAAAATATAAAACTAAAAATTATAAATCTTGAAGAGGACAATGGAGGAATTTTTGTGTGTATGTTGATTATCTTATTTTTAATACATCAATCCACTGAAAAAATTCTATATACACAAATCAAAGAACCTTCTAGAGACTGAAAAACCCAGCATAGCTATATATATAAATGATTGGATCTATATTTCAATGAACTATGACATCACTGGTAGTCCCAAGCTGTTTGTACTACATGTACAACGTTCTCTTCCCGTTCCTTGCGCTCCAAAGCTATTGAATTTGATTAAGTGTGTTGAGAAATTTATTCTTGGCAATAATTCATATTTTGTTATTTGTCTTTCTTAGGCACAAAAGTAATTAGGAACTCTAGATTGTGTTTCCTAGTTTATTTATAGGACTTTATTTTCCTAGATTGTGTCTAGATTTTAGTATGCTTATTTACCAAGTTTAGAATTTTAGGATTGTCTATTTAAGACAAGGGATTACTAAACTTGGACACACGACTTTTACGCACGAGATTTTGAGAAGAACAGATCGACGCAACGCAAGACGCACGAGCAAGAGAAAGAACACGAAGACTACTTGGAGCCATTATTCGAGAACGACAAGCTATTCGAAGTTGCGTGACCAACGGAGAAGAGCTTGTTCAACCTAGGCGACAAGTATTTAGTATCATGTGTTTTGATACTTTAGTTTTCATATATTACTTAATATTTATGTATTGATCGAAAAATAAGAAAGTAATATAGTTTTCGTGTTTGTACACCCAAGTTCACAAGTATTTTTACTTGTGAACTGAATTTGTTTTATCGTGTTCTTAAAATTTTATTTCCGCTGCATATATTTATTTTACTCTGGTTGATGTTGTTAGTCAGTGTTGTTTAACATTGTTAACAACATCATAAATCTGAGACTTATTTTCAAAACCATAGGCCTTCAAATTTTACAATTGGCCTCTAGAGCGGGTTACTTAACCTTTTAAGTACTGATCCTTATTTTTAGGTATTATGGATGCTCAAGGTAACCCAAGGCCTCCGATTCTCAATGGGGAGAACTATTCTCTATGGAAACAGAGGATGCGGTGGCACTTAAAAAGCATTAACGAACGTGTTTGGAAAATCGTCCTCCTTGGATAGGAAAAGCCACGTTTTACTGATGGAGAAGGCGATACCTTTCCCAAAAAGGAAGTAGATTGGACTCCTGAGGAAGCAGCTGCTGCAAACTGGAATTCCAAATGCATCAATACCTTGTGTAGTTATGTAGATGCAAGCTACTACCGAGTCATCAAGAATTACGATTCAGCAAAGGATGCTTGGGACGCACTCCAAAGCGTCTGTGAAGGAACTGCGAGCGTGAAGAAATCAAGGCTGAGAATGTTGATGTCCACTTTCAAAGTGATGAGAATGGAAGAGAAGGAGTCGATCATGGACTACGCCATGAGATTGTCAGACGTCACAAACGAGTGCAGAGAGCTTGGTGAATCAATAACTAACTCTCGTCTTGTAGGAAAACTGCTGAGATCTATCACGAAGAAATACAATATGAAGGTGGTTGCCATAGAAGAATCTAAAGATGTTGATAACATAGAATTCAACATTTTAGTTGGAAACCTTAAGCAATATGAGATGGAACACCTTGGTTCCAACTCGAGAGAGAAGAATGTAGCCTTCTCCTCCGACGCTAATCCAGACAACGATGATGATGAGGAGGAGTTTGATTTCAATGGGATTCTGAAAAAGATGGAATTCACTTGAGGAAGACGAATTATCGTTTGTTACCCAATGTTTCTTAAAGAAGAAGAATAGCCTTGGAGGTTCAAGTACGAAGACCAGGCCACAGGTATCTACGCCAAAATCTACTGGACGTACTCTTCCCAGATCTCAGCCCACTACTTCAATTCCAAATGCATCCAACCCCACGAGACCACTCAGTGAGGTGCAATGTCATTAATGTAAAGGTTGGGGACACTACAAGAATGAATATCCTAATACTCTTAGAAAGAAAATCATGGTTGCTACTGACTTCACTGATGATGTCAATGATTACGAGTCAACTGAACCTGTTCCATCCTTATTTACCCATGTTGTGTCGGACGATGACGTCCATGTTGATATCCTTGAAACCAACATCGTGTGCTTGAATGCTGAAACTACTGATTACCATAAGAAGTACGAGCTGCTAAGTGTTGAGCACCAGCAACTGTTTGTCAGCTGGGGAACGTCCATGTTGATATCCCTGAAACCAACATCGTGTGCTTGAATGCTGAAACTACTGATTACCATAAGGAGTACGAGCTGCTAAGTGTTGAGCACCAGCAACTGTTTGTCATCTGGGGAAAACAGGTACTCAAGGTCAAAGATCTCATGAAAGAAGTAGAAAAACTGACCAAAGAAAAGGATGATCAGCTTGACATAATTGTCCGTCTGGAAACATCTCTTACCAAGAAGGATGCTAAATTAGAAAAGACGAGAACCGAGTTGATAAAGGTCCAAGGAACCATATCAAATCTGAACAAAGGCAAGGCGAAGCTTGATGGAATCTTAGAGATGAGCTTCCTAGAAACCTCGAAGCATGGAATTGGATATAAATCTAATTAGCCGTCACATTCCTCAAGTCAAGAGCAGAAATCACCCAAGAGGCACAAGAAGAGAAGAAGACAATTCGTGTGCCATCATTGTGGCGAGCCCGGACACATTCGGCCTTTCTGCTGGAAAATCATTGGTGAGAAAAAACACTTTCAGAGAACTAATGCGGCTGCTAAATCTAATGTTGGTTTCCGTCATACCAACATCAATACCAACACTAGGTTCAAACAAGTGTGGGTCAAGAAAAATAAAGTCAAGTGCAATATGATCTATACCTCCATGAAGTCCCACGTTCCTGGAGCCTGGTATTTCGATAGCGGATGCTCCAAGCATATGACTGGTCAGAGGAGCTTCTTTCCAACATTGTCGGATTTAAAGGTGGAAAGGTAAAGTACGGTGGAGGTGCAAATGGCCAAGTTTTTAGCCAAGGAACTCTCCATGTTCCCGATGTCGTAACCTTGGAAAATGTGCTGTTGGTAGAAGGACTTACTGGAAATTTGATCAGCATAAGTTAACTGTGCGATGGAGGCTTTAGTGTCAAATTCAACCGTGAGAAGTGTGAAGTCTATGAGGAGAATGGTCCATGTATCCTTATCGGACAGAGGACTTCAGATAATTGTTATCAAATCAACAGTGATGCTTTTTGAAAGTTATCAACTAAGTGATGCTGAGGTGTGGCATCATAAATTGGAGCATGTCAACTACAAGATGATGGACAGGTTGGCCAAAGAAGAAGCAGTGACTGGGCTTCCTAAGCTAAACACCAAGATCATTCCTGTTTGTGAGGCGTGCCAGAAAGGAAAGCAGGTCAGAGTACCACATCCAGTCCAGTAAAGTCTCACTACATCGTCTTGCTTTGAAATCCTTCATATAGATCTCATGGGTCCACTTGAGGTCGAGAGCCTTGGTGGTAAGAGGTATGTTTTAGTTATTGTCGATGATTTTTCTAGGTTCACTTGGGTAGAATTTCTAAAAGAAAAATCTGAAACTTTTGAGGCTTTCAAAAAACTTGCAAAGAAGCTATGTGTAAGGTTCAATGTGAACATTGGTAGGATTAGAACTGATCACGGTAAAGAGTTTGAAAATGCATCTTTCTCTAAATACTGCACTTCGGAGGGGATAAGTCATGAATTTTCTTCACCTATTACTCCACAACAAAATGGTATAGCCGGATGCAAAAATAGGACTCTTACTGAAATGACTAGAACTATGCTCATTACAAATAGCATAACAAAACGTTTTTGGGCTGAAGCAATGAACACTGCATGTCATATTACAAATAGGGCTTATTTTAGACTAGGGTCATGTGCTACTCCCTAAGAGTTGTTGATGGGTAAAAAATTGAACTTGAGCTATTCTCATGTGTTTGGATGTATTTTCTATGTGCTCAACGACAGAAATCACCTAGCTAAACTGGACTCAAAGAGTGATAAGTGTATTTTCATGGGTTATTACCAAATAGTCATGCATATAGGTTATTTAACCTTAGAACTCGAAGCATGTTTGAGTCAGTAAATATCAAGTTCAATGATCTAACGAGTGGAGTCAAACCTACAGAGGATAATGATCTGGTGTATGTTCAAAATCCTCAAGAAAATGTCACTCCTACTTCAGATGATAGTGCAGGTATTCAAAACAGAGATGCAGGTCCTAAAATCAGAGAGTTGAGCGATGTTGATACCAATGTTGATACTGGGATACCAACATCAGAACCAACATCAAGCCAAGCCGCCGCAGAATCAGATTCTGATTCAGAAGAAGAAGATCCAACTGATCTCATTGATCTTCATCAGAGGGATATTCCATCCAGAATCCATAAAAACCACCCCATGGGCCAAATTATCGGATATTTAGATGAAAGGAGCACAAGAAGGCGACAAATAAATTTTAAGGAAATGGTCAGGTACGTATGTCTGTCTACTAATTGTTCTAAGATTTGTGAGACTTTGTAACTTTCTAAAACAGAGCCCAAGCATGTGGAGGATGCACTCAAGGATGAGTTCTGGATAAGGGCGATGCAAGAGGAGCTGGACCAATTCGCCAAAAACGACTTTTGGGATTTAGTTCCACGTCCAGAAAATTCCCACGTGACAGGAACAAAATGGATATTCAAGAAAAAGACTGATGAGGCTGGCAACATTGTGAGAAACAAAGATCAACTGGTTGCACAAGGGTATACACAAATTGAAGGAATTGATTTTGATGAAACATTTGCCCTTGTTACCCGCATTGAGTTGGTAAGACTTTTGCTTTCTGTTGCTTGTTATATGAAGATTTCATTGCATCAAATGGACATTAAGAGTGCTTTTTTAAATGGATTCTTGAGTGAAGAAATGTATTTTGAGCAGCCTAAAGGACTTTGGATCCTCAAAAACAAGATTTTGTTTTAAAACTGAAAAAGGCTCTTTATGGTTTAAAACAAGCTCCTAGAGCTTGGTATGAAAGGCTAACTGAATATCTGCTTTATTTAAACTTTAGACGAGGGGAAGTTGACAAAACTTTATTCCTTCTTAAATCCAATAAGCACATCTTAATCGTCCAAATCTATGTGGATGATATTATTCTTGGATCCACTAACGAGCAGATTGTCAAGGAGTTTGTTACTCGAATGTCCGATACATTCGAGATGAGCATGGAAGGTAACCTCTCATACTTCCTCGGTTTACAAATCAAATAACTTGATGACGGTATTTTCCTTTCCCAGAATGCTAAGAACTTAGTTAAAAAGTTTGGTTTAGAAAGTGAAACTCACAAGAAAACGCCACTGGGCAAGGCTGTGAAGCTGTGACGAGACGATGTTGGTAAGGGTGTTGATAACACCATGTACGGAAGTATGATAGGGAGTCTGTTGTATTTGACAGCAAGTAGACTAGATATTATGTATAGTGTGTGCTTGTGTGCTAGATATCAGTCTAATCCAAAAGAGTCACACTTAAAAGCAGTTAAAAGAATTATTAGGTACATTACTGGTACAACTGAACTAGGTGTGTGGTATACAAAAGATACTGGTACTGAACTTGTAAGGTATACTGATTTGGACTGGGCCGAGGATATGGTAGATAGAAAGAGTACTACTGGGGGATGTTTTTTTCTGGGTAAAAATTTAATCTCTTGGTATAGCAAGAAGCAAAATTGTATTTCTATTTCTACAGCTGAAGCCGAGTACATTGCAGCTGTAAGTGCGTGCACACAAATACTATGGATGAACCAGATGATAGAGGACTACGGTCTGCACAGTAGTATCTTAACTGTGCTGTGTGACAATTCCAGTGCCATTGACATCTCGAAAAACCCAGTCCAGTATTCTCGAATCAAACACATTGACATAAAGTACCACTTTATTCGAAACCTAGTTGAGAGGAAGATTGTTAGCCTTGAGCATATTGGAACAGGTAATCAGCTTGCTGACATCTTCACTAAGGCATTAGATTTCGAGACCTTCTCTCGTTTGAGAAGAGATCTTGGTATGTGCATTGTTTGAACCAATGTTGGTTTGTGATGTTGTGACACCCAATATCAACATCAGTTACAACATCTGTATACATTTGCATGCATTTTTATCTTTCTTTTCATACATTTCCCTAATGCATTGAGTTTGATTAAAAGTACAATAAGGTCCTGTTTTGCAATAAAAGTGATGGCAAAAAGAACCAACCTCTTCAACTGGGTGATTGTGGAGCTTGCCCGCAGAAACTGGCTTTCTCCCAGGTCCAAAAACAAAAGGTGTTAAATAGCAATTGCTGAAGATTAAATATTCAATTCCCTAAAAAGGATGGAGAAAATATGGATACAAATTGATCCAGTCTTTAAATCTCACCTTCTTGAGAGATCTTGACGTAGTCATTAACTTGGGTTAAGGGGTAAGTTTCCATTGACTTCACCTAAGGCAATGTTGGTTTATAATGTTATCAGTAATAAAAAGTAACATTGGATCAAGTCATTGAAATCATAATATGTTTTTGTATATTCTTTTAGGTCATGATTTTTAGGCATCCCGTAGGACATTCATACTTTGTGAAGATGCCATCTTGCTGTGCGTACTGTTGCTTGTGTTTTAGTCTACCTTGACGTCTCTTAATTGTGTTTTGAATCTAGCTAACTAAGTATTTCAGTGGAGTTGAAATCGGACGGCTGGACAGGTAATAACGAGGTAAATTTGGTGAGTGAAAATTAACATTGCACAAGATTGATACTACTGAGCTGATGGTTCAATTTTTCTAGCTTTGTATTTCGGCCGATTTTGTGTTAAGGGTTGTGTAATTCTATTTTTTTAAAAAAATATAGGGAAGACATAATGGGATTGTTAATATGATCACATAGCCTAATCCGAGGGGGAGTGGCGCTTTTTTAGAAGGTAATAAAAATCGTGTTTTTAAATAACCCAAAAATCCGCTGGTGGCTAATTTAGGGCTGTTTCCTTATTCTTTCTAGTTTCTCTCTCCTTCAACGGTCATTTTTTTGGATTTATACCTGAATCTTTTTTTTACCTTTTGATCATTAACCCTTCTCGAATTGAACTCTCAAGCTTCCTTACCTCTCTCCAATTCTCTCAATTTTCTTGTCTTCTCTTGTGTGTCTAAGAATTTGCAGAATGACGAACTTGCCGCCGCCCTCATCTGTTCCGGAACTGCCTGCAGAGTTTCGCCGCTCCGGCGAACAGGTTCCTGCGCCCTACCCAAGAGTTGGTGGCCTGGACATACGTGAAGAAATTGGTGGTGGTTCCTCTTCCATACCACCACCGTTAACAACATCGCCACCACCCTCGCTGGCGCACGACTCTCACGCTGCTGTGCCAGTTCCATCACCGATTGACGCCGTGCCTGAAGCCCAGGTATTCCCAGGTCAGTCTGAGAATGAAATTGATGTTGATAATCCCCCGGATTTAGCTTTTGTGGTAGAGACTTTCGGTCGAGTGGGGAACCCTACTCTGAAAAGATCACGGCGCCTGCAAAATATACTGCCCGGCGTTGTACCACCTGCTGTTCCGAAAAGCCAAGCAGGGCCGAGACAACGTGTGCCACTTGAGCACATGAATCTTGCTGAGGAGGTTGTGACCAAGTCTGATCCCGACGATGATGATTATGTCCCTGCTCCGGCAGAAGGAGCAGTGCCTCCATTGCCTTTGGCTCCCAGTCCATCGGCGAAGAAGAAGCCTCGCCGGAAGCAGCTTGTGAGATTAGCCGACAAGAGATCAGGTCAGGCGAAAGTCAAAGAAGGAGGCTCGGACATATGGTGAGGTTTTGGCAAGGTGCCATAAGTATGTACAGGTGGAGGAAGCTGAGGAAGAGCATATGGCACGTTTTAGCAGAGAGGTCGCGGATTTGGGAGGAAGTGTGGGAGGAAGTGAGTTTAGAAGGGAATTGAGGAGAGATCCCATGAGACTAGCGCGCGGGCTCTTACCCACGAGTGCGGAAGTTAGCGAAAAACAGGAGGTGAATATGCAAGATTACAGAAGTGAAGATTTTACACCATTGTCCTACCCGCGGGCTAAGGTGTTTACCATCATGGAGCGTTTGCTGCCTAATGCTATAGAGTGGCCAGAAGATTGCACGCCAATTCCTACCCATCCCAAGACTAAATATTTCTGTTTATTTCATAATAATTATGAACATTTTACTGAAAGTTGCAGGCATCTAAAGGAGGAGATAGAGAGACTTATAAGGGCTGGGCATCTAAAGGAAGTGATTTACAAAGATAGAGAACCAAAGGAGCAGGGGTGACCATTACCTCCACCTCCACCGAGAGATCCACCTCAAGATCAGGTCGCGAGACGACCACAACAGGGGAATCAAGGACACAATGGTCCGAGAAGGAATAAAGGGAGAATACACATGATCTCGGGCAGACCCACTGACGGAGATACCAGTAATGCACACAGGAAGCATGTTAGGTCAGCCCGCTCAGGAACATGGGAGGTCGCTAGTGTGAGTCGGCAATCTCAGATGATAGGACCGGTCATCTCTTTTGGCCCTAACGATCGACGCGGGCTACAAGAGGATCACAATGACGCACTAGTAATTGAGGCCGAGGTGGCGGGGTATGACGTCAGTAGAATCTTTATGGATAATGGGAGCTCAGTAAATATCATCTACACAGATTGTCTAGAGCAGATGGAATTGGAAAGAAAGTTGCAACCTGTGAATACACCCATATATGCGTTCAATGGGGCACATGTGAATACTGAAGGAGAGGTGACGCTGACAGTAGTATTGGGAAAGGATGAGTTACGAGTGGAGAAGAGTTTGAAGTTTTTGATAATTCGAGGAAGGTCGGCTTACAATGCTATATTAGGCCGACCTGACCTCAACGCATTCCAGGCGGTTACATCAACCTACCACATGAGTATTAAGTATCCGGTGGGTGACAAAGTAGGGGAAATTATTGTAGAGCAACAGGTCGCGAGATCATGCTATCAGATGAAGGTCAGGAAAGGGTTAGTGGAAAATAAGCGTGAGAGGGGTGATGATCGGCCGGAGGGAGTGCTCAGCGCAAAGAAGATGAGAGAGCATGAGAATTCCGTTCGGCCGAATGAGGAACTGATGGAAATTCTGCTGGAGGAAGGTCGCCCAGAGTATACTATGAGGGTGGGGACCTTAATACCTGAGATATTGAGTGACGACCCGGTGAGGTTACTGAGGGAATTTCGGGATGTGTTTGCGTTCGGTGATGGAGAGTTAACAGGAGTATCCTTGGAGATCGCACAACACCATTTAAATGCGGATCCGGAGGCAAGGTCGGTGAAGAAAAAGAGAAGGCATTTTGAGCCAGAGTTGGATAAGGTGATTGAAGAAGAAGTACAAAAACTGCTAAAAGCAGGTCATATAAGGGAGATCCAATTTCCTGAATACTTGTCCAATGTTGTGATGGTGCCAAAGCAGGCACAAAAGTGGAGGATGTGCGTGGATTTTTGCGATATGAATAAAGCTTGCCCAAAGGATCACTACCCCTTTCGACGCATCGACCAGTTGGTGGAATCAACTTCAGGGTGCGAGCTGTTGAGTATGATGGATGCTTCACAGGGGTATCACCAAATACCCCTTGCAAAGGAAGATCAGCCTAAAGTGAGTTTTTTTACGTCTACGGGAACCTATTGTTTTGTGTCCATGCCCTTTGGGTTGAAGAATGCTGGAGCGACCTATCAGAGATTGGTGGATCGGATGTTTAAAGACTTGATGGGATCCACCATGGAGGTTTATGTTGATGATATGCTGGTTAAGAGCAAGAAAGCTGAGTCCCATGTGGAGGACTTACGAAACATATTTGTTATATTGAAACAGTACGGGATGAAACTTAATCCAAAGAAGTGTGCGTCTGGTGTACGATCAGGGAAGTTTTTGGGTTATATGGTGACAGAGCGAGGAATTGGAGTTAACCCAGAGAAGGTGCGAGCTCTTTTGGAGATGCCACATCCTCGTACAGTGCGGGATGTTCAGGTAATTACAGGTCAGATCGCAGGTCTTAGTCGTTTCATTTCAAGGTCGACGGAGAGAGGTGTCCCATTTTTTAGGGCACTTCAGAAAATTCCAAGTTTGAGTGGACGAAAGAAGCTGCCGATGTATTTGAAGACTTAAAGAAATTCTTGGCTGAGATTCCACTATTGACTAAGCCACTGCCTGGAGAGGATTTGATATTATACATATCTGTAGGTGAGGTTGCAGTGAGTTCGGTATTGATCAGGGAAGTTGCAGGGATGCAGAGGCCCATTTATTATATCAGCAGGATGTTACGAGGAGCCGTATTTTTTGAGCCACAGAGTGAAGGTGCGTACTAACTTAGCTCTTAAGCAGGTTTTGAGTAATCCAAACGTATCTGGGAGATTGGTGAAGTGGGCTGTAGAGTTGAGTGAGTATGATGTGGTTTATGAGCCAAGGGTGGCTATCAAGGCGCAAGTGTTAGCGGATTTTTTACAAGAGATGGCACAACCAGCTGATGTGGACGAGGAGGTAAAGGCGTGGACGCTATATACGGATGGTTCGACTATGGTGCCAGGAGCGGGGTTGGGTATTGTGTTAACCAGCCCAGAAGGGGAAAATTTTGAGTTCGCGATCAAGTTGGGATATAAAGCATCCAATAATGAGGCTGAGTACGAAGATGTGTTGCAGGGTGTCAAAATGGCGAGTGATTTTGGAGCACGAAAGTTGTGGGCATACACGGACTCACAATTAATAGCTCGGCAGTTCGATGGATCTTTTGAGACTAAAGAAGAGCGCATGGCGGTATATTTGGGTAAGTTGCATGAGGAGGTAACACGTTTTGAGGAGTTCAAGCTGGAACACTTGCTGCGAGCTGAGAACACTCGGGCTGATCAGCTTGCTCAAATAGCAGGATCACTGGGAACTTGTGATACTCGGAAGATCACACTGATGGAGTTGGGTCATAGTAGCGTGGAGAAAGGTGAAGAGGTTATGGAGCTCGAGGTGAAGGATGATTGGCGTACACCTGTCTGGGATGTCCTGGGCAAAGCGAGGGAAGGCGCAGAGAGATTGACAACAAAGGAAGTTAGAACGGCGGCTCATTTTTGTGTAATGAATGAAGAATTGTACAAGAGGTCGCGCTTTGGACCTCTCTTGAAGTGTTTGGCTAAAGAACGAGGATTGGAAGTGTTGAAGGAAATACATGAGGGATATTGTGCCGATCATGCGAAGGGAAAGGCATTAGTGGGCATAACGTTGCGAGCTGGTTTCTTTTGGCCAGGAATGAAGGCTATGGCTAGCGAGCTAGTGCGAAAGTGTAAAAAATGTCAAATGAATGCTCCGATTATTCACATACCGGCTGAAGAAATGATGGGTATGAGCTCTCCGTGCCCATTTGCGTAGTGGGGGATAGATACTGTAGGTCCTTTTCCAAAAACCCCGGACAATAAGGAGAATTTAGTGGTGGCGGTTGATTATTTTACGAAGTGGGTGGAGGCCAAAGCAGTTAAGGGATAAGCGAACATCATATGATGGATTTTATTTTTAATAATATATTTTGCAGGTTTGGTGTACCGCGAGTTTTGGTGTCTGACAACGGGACCCAGTTTAATGGGCGGAAAATTCGAGAGTGGTGTAAGGAGATGGGGAAGAAGCAGCGATTCGCTTCTGTGGCACACCCCCAAACTAATGGTCAAGTGGAGGTTACTAATCTTATGATTGTGCAGGGACTTAAGCTGCGATTGGATAAAATAGGCGAGCTTTGGGAGGAGGAGCTCGCATCGGTCCTGTGGGCCTATCGAGCAACTCCACGAACCTCCACGGGAGAGTCGCCATTCAGCTTGGTGTATGGAATGGATGCGGTTATCCCAGTAGAGATAGTAGGAGGCTCGCAGCGGTTAATAACATTTAATGTGGAAGAGAATGAGAGATTATCTTGGGGAGCGATCGAAATGATTGATGAAATGAGAGATAGAGTGGCAGCTCGGGTTGAGTGTTATAAACAAAAGATACAGGCTGATTTAAATAAATGAGTTAAGCTTCGCTGTTTTCAGGTCGGTGACCTGGTATGGAGGCGGGCTGATGCATTGCGGATGACTAAGAAGTTAGAACCAAACAGGGTTGGGCCATTCAAGATATTGAAAGTGTTGCAAGGAGGCGCGTATATACTTGAGAATGCAGCTGGAAAAGTCTTGCCCAGAAGTTGGAATATGTGTCACTTAAAAAAATATTATGCCTAGAGGGCGGATTAGTGTCTTTTTGTGGCGAGAGAAGGTAACTCTGGACCGGAGGGTACTTCTCCCGCACAAGTGTTCGTTGCGAGGTGAAAGTGTGTATTGAAAAGAAGTTGTGTTTTTGTGTGGCGGGAGAAGGTAACTCTGGACCGGAGGGCACTTCTCCCGCACAAGTGTTCGTTGCGATGTAAAGTGTATTTTTAAAAGAAGTTGTGTTTTTGTGTGCCGGAGAAGGTAACTCTGGACCGGAGGGCACTTCTCCCGCACAAGTGTTCGTTGCGATGTGAAAGTGTGTTTGAAAAGAAGTTATGTTTTTGTGTGGCGGGAGAAGGTAACTCTGGACCGGAGGGCACTTCTCCCGCACAAGTGTTTGTTGCGAGGTGAAAGTGTGTTTTGAAAAAAAGTTATGTTTTTGTGTAGCGGGAGAAGGTAACTTTGGACCGGAGGGCACTTCTCCCGCACAAGATTTAGTTGCGATGTGAAAGTGTGAGATGTTGTGTTGTTATGGCTGGAGAAGGTAACTCTGGACCGGAGGGCACTTCTCCCGCATAGAGTTTGTGTTTTGGAAGTTGGATAATCTTCGTGATATATAATAAACGAAGTTGCGCGAGCTATTTTGATTCTCTATGATTAAGTGGTTATGATGTTTTATTTGTGATTGGAAGTGATATACTTGACTTAAGTGTTCTTATGTATGACTGTTTTTCATGCGAGCTAATATGTTTTTATTGAGTTGCTTATTGTGGTAGTTTGAATGTTTTTGGGATCTGGTGATCTCATGGGAAGGAGTGTGGTTTAGCGCGGCCTAAAGAGTTATTTTGTGTATGGTTTGTAGTTTTTATGAGTTTTATTTGCAGTTGTATTTATTAACGAGCTATGCAGATAGTGAATATAAATGAAAATATTGGTAGGAATAGTGAATTGTTTATACAGGTGGCAAGCAGATACAAATATAAGTGTTTTAAGCAGTTTTTTCGATAACAGAAGTAACAGCTAGAGGAATTTTAGTGCTGGGCTCAGACTCTGGGAGCAGGTCGTCCAGTGGTGCCTCTAGCTCGGATAGTAGCCCGGCAGATAAGACAGCTCAGTTTTGGCATGATAACCACCACTTCGCGTCAATCGGTTGTGTCCAATCGCCTTTGAAGCTGCTGAAGGGGGTCAGTTTGTCGATGAGGGCTTTGACGTCGGGGATGTAGGAGACGTTCAACACGGCGACCTCTTCTTTGATCATGCCAGCTGCCGAGAAAAGCCATTCTTGGGCACCGACAGCCATGGTGCTGAAGTAGATGGAGGATTTCTCGTAGGCCTCCACCAGCTCCTGCCTGTAGGCATCAATGAACTTCCGTCCGATTTCACTTCTGAGAAAGGTTCGTCGACCTTCAGACTTGCCTTCTTCGCGAGCTGGTTTTATTTGCTTTTGGAGCTTCTTATTTTGCAGTAGAAGCTCCTCAGCCTGCTTCCTTGCGTCCTTGAGCTCATTACCCGTACGAGCGGCCTCATCCCTCAAACTGTTTGTTTGGCTCTTTAGGATTTGTATTTCCTCCTCACGAGCCTTCAACAGCTTGATCGAGCCGTCTAGTTCTCATTGGGTTAGCGATAGCTGCCGCATTTGTTGTTCTGTCTGGGCGGTCAGCTCGTCGATTGTTTTCTGGAGCTCGCTCTCCGCCGATCGAGCCATTAGCTCTTCAGAACGTTTAGAAAACAGGGGATCCAACTGTACCATAATATCTTGTAAGGAATTGGCAATTGGGGTTATGTTAAAAGGAAGAGTTTCGGGAGTTTACCTGTTTGTCTACGAGCTCCTTGAGGAAGGCTTGGATTTCCTTGGCAGTCTCGCATTTAGCTAATCCTTTGCTTAGATCAAGTGAGCTGGTAGAAGTTGAAGTGTGAGTCTTTTGAAGACGGCGACATTTTGGCTCAGGAGGCGGGCTTGGACTTCTGGCAGCCGGTTTCAGTGGGCATTTTCCCTTCGACTGTTGGTATCTTTTTACTATCGGGATCTCTTCCACGTCATCGTCAGCCTCTGTTCCAAAAGCCTGATTTAATGCCTCATCCACATTGATCGAAGGAGGCACTGGGGCAGCTGCGGGCTGGGGAGAGGATTGTTTCTTGGTCGCCTCGGCGCACGACGCAGCACAAGTGTTGATAAATACAACTGCAATAGTAAAAAGAGTTATTGTTATTCAGTTTTAAACGGCGAGTAGTGATGTAAGAGTGTAAGGCTTGAAAAACCTACCAAACTCGGGCTCGGTAAGGTTCAGATCCGGTTCAACTGGGTAAGAGTCGATACCCACATACTAGAACACATCGGACCGTCTTGTAAGCAGCATCACGTCAAATGGGCGCTTGCTCCATTCCGCGAGCTGATCAGAGTATTTTTTGTACAAAGAAGGAAAGTGCTTGGGGCTGGGAATGGGAGATTGCTTTGGAGTATGGTATTGTAGCTCAGTAGGGAAGGGCCATTCTTCATTGTTGTGAATAAAGAAAAAGTTTTTCTTCCACTCGGGCACTTTATTGGGAGGATTCACTAAGAAGCGAGCTTTCCTAGTGCGAGCAGAGAGGTAGAATGAATGGCTTTGATATTTTATTTGGAAACAAAAATGGAAGAAATCCGGATTAGGTTGTGTGTTGTAATATTTACATAGTATGATATAGCTCGCTAAGTATTTCATGGATTTAGGTGTCGGTTGAAGGGGAGGTATTTTGTACAGAAGGGCGGTGTGGATATAAAAAGGATGAGGAGGAAATCTGAGGCTTGCCCTCAGTAATGCGTCAGAAAAAGTAACATGATTGGGAGGAGGTTTTAGAGGGTCCAAATGAAGGATGTCGGGCAGGACCATCTCTGCGGTCTGGGGAAGGTTAAGGACGGGTTTAAATTCTTTAAGCTTTTCCGGGTCAGGGAGAAGCCAATAACTGTCTTTGGTCTCTTTGGTTATGAAGGCAGATGGGGGCAGTTAGGTGGCTTTTACGTTGCGAGCTAGGGTCACTAGGTTTTCTATAAAATGCTCTCAGGATGGTGGATTGCTGGGTTTTGGCAAAGGGATCCCCTTTGGGATAGTTACGAGGGCTAAAGGTTCAAGCGAGTTTTCTGATATGTTATCTACTAAAGCCTAGGCCTCAGTGTGAATCTATCTGTTTTCGTCTTCTCTTAAACAGATAGGGGTTTTCAGTGAGGTTTGAGTCAGGGGAAAGGCTTGGGTTTTGAGAATCGGTGTTCAAGGATGCTAATTTCGTCATGAATTAAACAAAACCAGGGGAGGGGATAACACAGAACAACAATATCTCAGCAGATGCAATCATATTTCTAACAGTGAAATTAAAATATAATAGAGAAGAGATCTGGGGACTTACACATTTTCGGAGAGCTGGAGGTCGTTACCGCGTGGTGTGACGTTGAGAGATTTTTGAACGTTTGCTGGTTGACAAGCTTTGTTGCTGAGTGAAAATGGTATATTTTGCTTATAATTGTGTAAAGTGAGAAAGGAGGAAGACGAAATGATTTTTATGTATCGGGCGGCGGAATAATGATGGAATAGATTGGAGCGGGAGTTGGTAGGGTTTGTTAGGGGAATGTTTTGGGCCCACCATGTTTATTATACTACGAGAAAGTGCGGGAGTGACACGTGCCCGACACGGTGTCAGGCTGCATTTAATGAAGCTTAAATGGTATTGGATGTGTAAGGGGAGGCGTGTTTTGACTTTTGTGGCTGTTTATGATTGCGTTTTTGAGAATTATTTGAGTTTGAGTATGATTTCAGGTCGGAAGATAACAGTGGTATGGTTCCAGGTCGTTATATATACAGTTGGGGACTTGGTCGTTAAAAGAAGCGAGCTCCGCGAGTTGAACTTTTTCAGGTCGCAGGTATATTTTGTAATTTACAGTGGGATGATTGGTATTATAGCTTGATTTGCCGAGCTGTGTGATTCTGAAATACGGTTTGGTAAGGTGGAATAGTGATTTATTTATGTGCTTATGTTTTATTGTTATTTTTACTGGTTGTTGTGCTATTTTGATTATGTTTTCATGTCCTACCTAATTTCGTGCCCTAATCAGTTAGAACATGGGGGACTAGCTGATACGGACAAAAATGTCCATATGTAATATTATTTGATATATGAGTGTATTTGTAGTAAGCGACCTCATTTCCTAGGGAGGGTGTTACTCTGGTAGGTGAGCGAGCTGGATGGTTTCAGTGGAGAAGTGGGTAAGTTGGTTTGTGGAGTAGCGACCTGGAGTATGAGGATGAGTTCTCATGTAGGGTCGCGACCTCTTATGTTTTGTGAAGTGTTTGAGCTCAGTTATGGGCTTTGTGAATATTAAGCATGTGGGCTTAATATGAATAGTGTATGGGGTTTTAGTCGGACCATATGGAAAGAATAAATGGGCCCAGGTCTATTATGGCAAGAGATTTATTGTTTATGGGAACTTAACATATACGAAGAATCCTAACTTTGAGTCGGTTGTAGTGTCATGGTATTTATGGAATTGTGGGGAGAGAAGGTAACTCTAGACCGGGGGACACTTCTCTTATCCCTATAAAAGGAGGTCCACATTTCTCATTATGATTATCGTATTTTTACCGCCTTATATTGCTTTATCATAGCGTGAGTGTTTTGAGTTGAGTTGTTACTTGCTTTTGACTTAAGTATCGGAGGGTCTAGACCGGGCTCGAAATCCGACCCGTCCAAGGCGCTATTTTGCAGGATCGCTGAGGTCGCTAGGAGGTTCGTTGAAGGTTTAGCAGGACGTTGTGATGTATTCAGAATCTATTTCAGGTCGCTGATCTCTATTTTGAGGTTAGTACCCCCTTTTCTTGGTAACCAATCGATTCGGATTTATCACAGAAGATGACAACAGGTTGTTCTTGCATCAACGGAAGTCTTTGAGAAAAAAAACCCTTTAATCCAGATGCTTTCATAACTTGTGTGAGATAGGGCTCTGTATTCAGCTTCTGTTGATGATCTTGAGACTGTGCGTTGTTTCTTTAATTTCCATCCTTGTCTCATTACAAGTTGCCTAATCAGAGTTATTGTAAGCCTTGGCTTGAGATGAAGAATTTGATGAAAGAAGAAATCATTGACCTATTGTTCCCTTCAAATATTTCAGAAACCTTTGAGTTGCAAACTGATGTTGTAGAGTTGGTTTGTCCATGAATTGTTAGATATATCATCTTACCAACTAGCTTCCTATAACAATTCATGTCCTCAAGAACATCTTGTGAGCTATGAATCAATTTGTGATTTTGTTCAGTGGGATTTGGAGCAACTCTACTTCATAATATCCTATCTCTTAAAGAATTTCAAGTGTATACTTACTCTGACAAATGTCGATTCCAGCTTTGTTCTTAGCAATTTCTATTCCAAAAAATATTTAAGCTGTCCAAGTCCATGATTTTAAATTTTTGAGCTCTCGTATGATCTGAAAGATATCATGGATTTCAGGCTATTACTACCTATCAAGATATCATCACATATGTAATTGAAGCAACTAAACTTTATTTATTAGTCCATGTGAAGAGATAATAGTCTGACTTGGACTATTTGAACCCTGATGATAGTAATGATGATGTGAATTTTGAGTTTCATTTGAAGCCTATTTCGAACCATACAATGATTTATGCAATTTTCAAAGAAGTTGTGAGACTGAAGTTGAATCTGCAACTCCACCTTAGTCTGAAATCCATAAGAAATGTCTATGTATATATCGTCAAGAAGATCCTCAAGCAAAAAAGCATTATGGACATCTAGATGACCTAGATACCAGTTGAATACTGAAGCAAACGCCAATAAAATTTGACATATGTCATTTTAGCTACAAGGCTGAAAGTTTCCTGATAATCCAATCTATGTTGCTGAGTATATACCTTAGACACAAGTGTTGCCTTTTTCTTATCCAAAATCCTATCGGACTTTAATTTTATCTTAAAACACATATCTACAACTAGTGCTGTTAATTAACCGATTCAAATTGAGTCTAAAGATTTTGATCTCAAGTTGAACTATTACTCGAACAATGTTCGAGATCGTTCATTTACTATTTGAGAAAAAATTTGTGTTTGTGTTCGTTCGATTAATTTTCTGTGCAGCTCGAGTTTGACTTGTTTAATATAATGACACTTCAATTTATTCGATTAGATCGAGTTCGAATTGTTCGAATAATGTGTAGTTTTGTAGAAATGCAGTTTAAAGATATGATGTTAGGTTTCGTGATAGATATCACCAGACCTAACATCAACTGAATCACAAAAATAGCAGCGGAAATAAAAACACAAAAAATTAATTTCAGTTGGTAAGTAATCGTACTTACGAACTTGGGTGTTCAAACCCGCAAACTATATTACCTTTTCAATTGCTCAAGATCAATTACAAAATATAAAAGTAATATACAAAAAACCAAATTGTATCAACCACTTGATACACAAAATACTCGTCACTTCTTCTTTAGTAGAATTCCTCTGGTGGTTACGCAACGTAGAGATTCTTCTAATTCTCCAGGAAAGCTCTAAGTTACTTGCTCCGTGTTCTGCTATAGAATATCTTCGTGTCGTGTCTTCTTTCTTGCGTCTTCTCCCCTTTTATAAAATAAGACTCCTAGTCTTGTTAAACAAGTTAGATAAGTATTTAGGAAACTAAATAAAGTCCTAGACTCCTACTAAGAAAGAAATCTAGAGTCCTAAAATACTTTATGTCCTAAGAAAGGCAAACTACAAACAAGGAAAATTATTGTTGAAAATAATATTCCCAACAATCTCCCTCTTTTGCCTTTCTGGACAAAACAACCATGACGTAAATAAAATGTTCAACAAAAGACAAAATTACTCCCCCTAAATAAGCAATAAATAAAAATAAAATGTTCCACAAACATCCAAAATCAAAAGAAACTTAAACACCACGAGCCTTCTTCGCCCGTCGAGAGGACGAAGATGTTCCTTCACCATCAGCTTTTCTTTTCCGCAGCTTCTTCTTCACTTGCTTCAAAAACCTGTTTCTGATTCGTATCTTCTTTCTCCTCTTCTCACTGGCCAAGCTTGCTGGCACGGTGGCAGCCTCGCCATCAGCAGTCTCAGTAGCAGAACCAACCCCAGTAACATCTTCGTCCACGTCATGCCTATCTCCCCCTTTTTGTTCAGAAATCAAAAGAGCCTCAAACAGGGAACCCCGCAACGCCTGTAGCTGAGCACGCTGGCTGTCAAGCTGAGTAATTTGGCTGTCAAGTAAGGCCACTTGAGCACGGACAACTGGAGCCATCAACTGTACCATGTTGTCACTGGTGACAGGACTTGTAGAGGTGTCACCACGGGCATCATCAGCCTGGACAGGCGCACTCCAGGGAAAATCAACAACGCGGGCCCCAGAGAGGTGCTGGCTCCTCAAGGTAAACCACTCCACCTCACCAGTGAGGGAATCATCCGCGAAAGGCATGAAGCCTTGGGTCTCCAGAATATTGTAGATCAAAGAGGGAAAACAAAGAGAAGAGGAAGATTTAGAGGAGGCAAACCTTGTGATCATATCAAACACGAGCTGGCCAAAATTGAACTGAATCCCATTTCCAACTTTGAAAAGGGACTGAGCCTGAGGTCTGGTCAACATAGTCGAGTTCTTTGAGGGCACCCAGTTGAAAATTGCCACTTTGTGCAGGACCGAGTAAAGCGATGTCATCCTTGTGCTGGGCGATTGTTCACGCCAAGTGGTGAGCAGCCCCCCAGACAAGAAACCAATAATCTCGTCCATGTCATCAATAGTTGAGCCCCCTTGATATACCTCAGTCCCATAAGCCTCATTGATCAAATCAGGCGTGAAGGCATAAATCTGTCCGCGTACATACACCTTCCCATAATTTGCGGAAGTATCCACAGCAATTGAGGGTAGAAGATTGGCATAAAATTCCACAATTACATCCCGGACAAATGGCATGGCGGTGGTGACCGTCGAATATAAGCCCCTGTGCTCAAAGAAGGCAATCAAATTTTGGCGCTTGAACAATTCAACAGGGACTCGCCTTTTGTCAATCATGCCTCGGGCCTTGTAGACAGAGAAAAGTGCCTCAGCCTGGGAGGATAGAAATTTCTCAGAGAAAGGAGCTAGATCCTCTATCTCCACTTCATCGGAGACCGGGGCAATGTCAGCATCCTCAACGAGAGGAGAACCTAGAGCCTGAGGAGGTAAATTACTCGCAGTATAAGACCCCGGGTTGGAGGGAGAGACACCACCTGGGATGGGTGATGTTGGCTTTGATGACAAGTCACCAGTCCCATCATCAGCCTGCTGAACATCTTCAACCAATGCAACCCTGGACTTCTCCTTTCCTTTATTTTTGGCAACCTTCATAGATCTCACCAGGTGCACAAGAAGAATCTCATCTGAATCATCACGAGATTGTTCAAGGACAGTGTCAAAGATCAGAGAAGTTGGAGGCGTAGTTGTGACAGGGGGATCTGGAACAGCAGGATTGGCTGAACTTGACACTACACCGGTGAAGAAATCCACTATCTCATAAGGAGGGCTAGAATACTCAGTCTCCGTTGAACCAGGAGAGACCTTAATAGAAGCCCGAGGGTTCTTTTTGTCTGAAAGCTTCACAGTCTGCTTCCGGCGTCCGCGACCCTTTTTGGCAGCTGAAGAAGCATTACAGGTTGCCAGAGCCGTGATAGTTACCGGAGGCACAAACTCCTCGTCATCAGAGTCAGTGGCAATGGTAATATCCTCGGTAAGATTCATATGCTCAATCAGGACAAAGCGACGTGGCCCTGCTTGGGTCTTTGGAACCGCCGGAGGGACAACTCTGAGAGGAATATTCCTTAACCGTCGTGATCGTTTCACAGTAGGGTCACCGGTACGCCCAAAAACCTCGGCAATAAAAGATAGGTCAAGAGGGTTATCAACGTCAATCTCATTTCCAGGTTGACCGAGAATCACCTGGGCCGAAGGAACAGCATCAATCGGGGCGGTAATCGGCGATATGGCAAGAGAGCTCGCCGGAGAAGAACTACTTGGTTCGAGAACAACTGGTGATGGGTGTCTGGAAAAAGAAACACCTATCTCCTCGCGGATGTCTAGCCCACCAAACCTCGGCAAGTTGGAGCAACTTGTTCGCCAGAGCGTGCAAATTCTGCCGGAAGTTCAAGAACCCTAGACCCAGTAGGTGAATTCGACATCCTGCAAATCCCAACAATACACAAGACAAGGAGTAATAATATCTAGAAATGCTGAGAGGAATTAGAGTTTTAGTGGGATTCCAATTTCACAGGTGAGATAAAAACAAAGGGTGAATTGAAAAGTGGGCCAAAACGGTAAGAAAAACTGCTTTAAAATAAAAAAAACTTACCGTTGGAGAGGAGAGAGAAGCTGAAAGAAAATAGGAAAGAAAATATTTGCAAAATCTACCCTATTTTTAAAAATTAGGATAAAATACGCCCAGTGATATAATATTTCCTAATGAAAAGCCCACTATCTCTCAATTGAAGGAAACACATCTCGGCCCTAACTACTCAAGAATCCCACCGAAACAAACCACTTAGAAACACAAGGAGAACAAATATTAGCTGAGGATTGAACCATCACCATGGAAATACTAAAAACACATACTCAGTGAAAATAAAAAAAATATCAATCTCATAGTACCTGCCCAGCACAGCCGATCACAGCACCAATGGAACAAACAGATAACCACACCCTCAACAAAAATCAAGAGACATCAGAATAAGAATTAAAAAGAGAAACAGAACATTCAGCAACATAGGCAAATTCACAAAATATGAATGTCTTAAATTATGCCTAAAAAGATGACCTAGAAAGGTTAAAAATTACTCACAAAAAGATTTTTAGAGATTTTGATCGGTGTTGCTTTTCATGACTGATGACACTGGAACCAACATTGCATATGGCGAAGTCAATGAAAACAAAACACTTGACCCAAGTTAATGACAACGTCAAAATCGCTCAATAAGGTGAAATTTAAAGAACAGACCTTTAGTCTAGATTTTCTTCATCTTTTTAAGATTTGAAGAGAATTATTATATCTTTAGCAATTGCTATTAACACCTTTTGTTTTTGGACCTGGGAGAAAAACTGTTTCTGCGGGAGAGTTTCACAATCACCAAATAAAAGAGGTTAGTCCATTTGTCATCACTTTTATTACAACACACGACCTTATTTCTATTTAAATCAAACTCAATGCATTAGTATTATGTATGAAAAAGAAAAACAATAATCATGCAAAATATACAGATGTTATGACTGATGACAACTTTGGGCGTCATACATCAAACCCAACATGAACTAGACTATGCACATTCCGAGATCTCTTCTCAAACGAGAGAAGGTCTCCAGGTCTAATGCTTTTGTGAATATATCAGCGAGCTGTCTGTCTGTCCATACATGTTCAAGACTTATTATCTTTCTCTCAACTAAGTCTCGGATGAAATGATACCTGATGTCAATGTGCTTTATACGAGAGTGCTGAACTGGACTTTTTGAGATGTCAATTGCACTCGTAAGTACGATCAAAATACTACTATGGAGACCGTAGTCCTCAATCATCTGGTTCATCCAAAGAAGTTGTGTACACGCACTTCTACCTGCAATGTATTCGGCTTCAGCTGTAGACAAAGAAATACAGTTTTGTTTCTTGCTATACCAAGAGATTAGATTATTCTCTAATAAGAAACAACACCCTGTAGTACTTTTCCTATCAACTACATCCCCAGCCCAATCTGAGTCTGTATAACCTACCAATTCAGTGCACGTTTCTTTAGTATACCATAACCCTAAGTCACTCGTTCCTGCCACATATCGAATTATTATTTTAAAGGCTTTTAGATGTGACTCCTTAGGGTTAGCCTGATATCTCACACACAAGCAAACACTATACATGATGTCGGGCCTGCTGGCTGTTAAATAAAGGAGACTACCAATCATGCTCCTATAAAGGGTGTTGTCAACACCAGACCCAACATCATCTCTTGACATTTTCTTATCTTTACCCAGAGGCGTTCTCTTAGGTTTATCACCTTCTAAACCAAACTTTTTGACCAGATTATTTGCATATTTGGTCTGTGATAGAAATATTCCATCATCAAGTTGTTTAATTTGTAGCCCAAGAAAATACGAAAGATCACCTTGCATACTCATCTCGAACGTGTCAGACATTTTGACCACGAAGTCCTTCACCATCTGTACGTTAGTTGACCCAAAAATAATGTCATCTACATAAATTTGGACAATAAGAATGTGTTTAAGGGATTTGAGCAGAAACAAGGTCTTGTCAACCTCACCTAGTCTAAAATTTAAAAATAATAGATGTTGGGTTAGCCTCTCATACCAAGCTCTTGGAGCTTGCTTTAAACCATACAAGGCCTTTTTAAGTTTTAAAACAAAATTCGGTTTGTAAGGATTCACAAACCCTTCGGGTTGCTCAACATATACTTCCTCGCTCAACACACCATTCAAAAAGACACTCTTAATGTCCGTTTGATGTAGTGAAATTTTTAAATGACAAGCAACTGCAAGAAGTAATCTTATCGATTCTATACGTGCAACCGGTGCAAATGTCTCATCAAAGTCGATACCCTCAATTTGAGTGTATCCTTGCGCTACCAACCTTGCTTTGTTTCGAACGATGTTCCCAGCTTCATCCGTCTTATTTTTGAAAATCCACTTCGTTCCTGTGATATTTGTAATCTCAGGGCGAGGAACCAGGTCCCACACATCATTCTTTGAAAATTGGTCCAACTCTCTTGCATTGCTTTAATCCAGAATTCATTCTTCAATTCATCCTCCACTCGTTTCGGCTCTGTCTCAACAAGACAAAGTTTCTCGAATTTGAAAATAATTAGTGGATAAACAGACAAATCTTACCATCTCCTTGAAGTTTATCTGTCTTTATCTCGTACTCCTCTGATCGAGATCACTAATAATCTGACTAGTTAGATGATTCTTTTGAATTCTTGAGGGAATATCTCTTTGATAGAGATCAATTTGATTTTCAGGGTTCTCATCTTCTGAATCTGAATCAGACTCAGAGATCACCGGGGAAGGGGTTGAAATTGGGGTCCACTCTCCAGTTTTATTGTTGCCAGTTTCTTCCTGAGACAGTGTTGGGTTCGGTGACATGTCATCAGACCCGTCATCACCTGCAACAACAGCTTCTGTACCTCCATGATCATCTAAACCATCCACAACAAATTGAGGACTCTGATCATATATCAGGTCATTGTCCTCCGCAGGTTTTACTCCACTAGTTGTATCATCAAATTTCACATTCACTGACTCCATCATGCAACGTGTCCTAAGATTAAAAACTCGATATGCATGATAATTTTGAGAGTAACCCATAAAAACACATTTATCACTTTTAGAATCGAGCTTCGAGAGATATCCCCTATCATTTAAGACATAACACAAACACCCAAATACGTGAAAGTAGCTTAAGTTAGGCTTCTTGCTAAACAACAGCTCGTAGGGGGTGACATGTGATCCTGGTCTAAAGTAAACTCTATTGATGGTGTGACATGCTGTGTTCATGGCTTCTGCCCAGAACCGTTTTGCAATACCATTAGAAATCAGCATGGTTCTAGTCATCTCCGCCAGAGATCTGTTCTTTCGTTCAACTATACCATTTTGCTGAGGGGTAACGGGAGAAGAAATCTCATGAGTAATTCCCCTTTTAGAGCAAAGGTTTAAAAACGATTCATTTTCGAATTCTTTTCCATGATCGGTTCTGATTCTTCCTATACTCACTCCAAAACGCACACACAATTTCTTAGCAAGTTTTTTAAAAAACACAAACGTTTCTGATTTTTCTTTTAAAAATTCGATCCATGTATATCTAGAGAAATCATCGACAATAACTAAAACATACCTTTTACCTCCAAGACTCTCCACCTCAAGTGGTCCCATGAGGTCCATATGTATGAGTTCAAAGCAGTTGGATGTGGTAAGGCTCTGGACATATGGGTGTGGTACTTTAACTTTCTTTCCTTTTTGACACGCTTCACAAGCAGGGATGATCTTCGTGTTGAGTTTTAGCAATCCGTTCACAGCATCCTTCTTTACAAGCCTTTCTAGCATTTTGTAGTTAACGTGTCCGAGTTTTTGATACCACACCTCAGCATCACTCAGCTGGGACAGCTTACAAAACACATCTCCATTTATTTGATAGCAGTTGTCGGACGTTCTCTGGCCAGTTAGAATGCACGCACTTTCTACATCGTAGACTTCACATTTTTCTCGTGTGAATTTTACACTAAAGCCTCCATCACAAAATTGACTAATGCTTATCAAGTTATCAGTTAGCCCTTCAACAAGTAACACATTTTCCAGCTTGGTAATGCTTAGAACATGGAGTGTTCCTTGCCTAATAATCTGTCCATTGGCGCCTCCACCATATTTGACCTTTCCTCCTTTGAATTTTACAATGTGTTTAGAGACCCCACTATCAAAGTACCATGCTCTAGGAACGTGAGATTTTAGAGAGGTGTAGATCATGTTACACTTGACCTCCCCCTTTCTTACCCAAACTCGTTTTAACTTGGTGTTGCCTTTGGTGTTGACAACTTGAGTCACATCACGAGTCCCAACATCTTGATTAATCCTCTGAAAAGGACTTTTCTTCCCAGTTCTCTTCCAGCAGAAGGGGCGAATGTGGCCATGATATCCACAGTGATGGCAAACATACTGCCTTCTTCTCTTCTTATGGCGCTTGATAGACTCTTGGTTGTGGCTGACTTGATGCGTTTGTCGCTCCTGTTTGTAACCAATTCCGTGCCTTGAAGTTTCTGGGTACGACATCTCCAGAATTTCATCCAGTTTCGCCTTTCCCTTGTTGAGGTTTGAAATTGTATCTTGAACCTTTTTTAGCTCAGCCCTGACTCGTTCCAATTCCGAATCTTTTCTTGTAAGAGAGGTCTCCAACCGGGTAATGATCTTCACTTGATCATCTATCTCATGAGTAAGCTTTTCAACTTTGATCGTAAGGGTTTTCAATTTTAAAACCTGATTTCCCCATTTGGAAAATAGTTCATCATACTCCACGCACAATCTTTTATAATCGTCGTGAGAATTTTCAACCTCAGTATTTAGGCACAGGGTGTTGGAATTGATGTTGTGAACCCGAAAGTCGTCATCCCAGGCAACATGAGCAAAAAGTGCAGGTACTGACTCAGTTGAGTCAGAGTCACTTCCATTTTCATCAAACTCCTTTGAAATAAGACTCTTCTTTCTTAACGTATTTGCACATTCGTTCTTGTAGTTCCCCCAACCTTTGCACTCATGGCATTGGACTTCACCGAGTGGCTTGGGAGAATTTCCAGTCTTTGATTGTGAAGATGAGGGCTGGAAGTTGGATAACTTTCTTCCAGAAGACTTTGGAGGCGGTGTCTCCATTATGGAATTTGATGTTTTCCCTCCAATATTGTTCTTTCTCTTCAAGTAGCGGTTGAGTTTCTGAGTTTCTGAGTGATACTTCTTCCTCTCTAAGTGTGGTTCTTTCAAATTTATCAAAAAGCTCTCTCCAGTCAGTATCTTCATCTTTATCTTTTGAGTTAACATCGGAGGTGAGAGCAACATTCTTCTCCTTCGAGTGATAGTCTAGATGCTCCATCTCAAATGTCTTGAGCGATCCAACCAACTCATCATAGTCCATTCTGTCAGTATCCTTGGATTCCTCAATGGCAACCACTTTCACGTTGAACTTCTTCGAAATGGATTTGAGAAGCTTTCCAACAAGGCGTGCATTGGACATGGGCTCGCCAAGGTTTCCAATCTCATTCGATATGTCAGATAGTCTCATGACATACTCCACAATAGACTCTTTATCATCCATTCTCATAAACTCGAATATTGTAGTGAGCATTCCCAGGAGAGATTTCTTCACACTTGGAGTCCCTTCGCATACCCTTTGAAGGGAGTCCCATGCTTCTTTTGCAAACTCGCAATTCTTAATCACTTTGTAATAATTCTAATCGACATAGCCGCACAAGGTATTAATGGTTTTAGAGTTCCAGTTTGACATGGTTACTTCATTGTCCGTCCATTCTTCTTCTCTCTTGTATACGGAGTCACCGTCGCCATCAGCAGTGATACGAGGTTTCTCCCATCCAACAAGGATAGATCTCCAAGCTCGTTCATCGATGTTTTTGATGTTCCATCGCATCCTCTGTTTCCAGAGGGATTAGTTCTCTCCATTTAGGATTGGGGATTTTGGATTCCCTAGAGCGTCCATTATGTCAAATCTACAAAATAAGGATCGAAATACTTAAGGTTAAGTATCCTGCTCTGGTGCCAAATGTAGTTTTGTAGAAATGCAGTTTAAAGATATGATGTTAGGTTTCGTGATAGATATCACCAGACCTAACATCAACTGAATCACCGAAATAGCAGCGGAAATAAAAACACAAAAAATTAATTTCAGTTCGTAAGTAATTGTACTTACGAACTTGGGTGTTCAAACCCGAAAACTATATTAATTCTTCAATTGTTCAAGATCAATTACAAAATATAAAAGTAATATACGAAAAACCAAATTGTATCAACCACTTGATACACAAAATACTCGTCACTTCTTCTTTAGTAGAATTCCTCTGTTGGTTACGCAACGTAGAGATTCTTCTAATTCTCCAGCAAAGCTCCGAGTTATTTGCTCCGTGTTCTGCTACCATATATCTTCGTGTCGTGTCTTCTTTCTTGCGTCTTCTCCCCTTTTATAAAACAAGATTCCTATTCTTGTTAAACAAGTTAGATAAGTATTTAAAAAACTAAATAAAGTCCTACACTCCTACTAAGAAAGAAATCTAGAGTTCTAAAATACTTTATGTCCTAAGAAAGGCAAACTACAAACAAGGAAAATTATTGTTGAAAATAATATTCCCAACATAATGTTTCTCATTAAAATTTCTTCTTATGAAAGTAGAATATATTAAAAACAAACACACACACACAGACACACACACACATATATATATAGGTATGTTCGCAAACATGCTCGTGTTGTTTGATTATTAAACGAGCCTAATTTTATGTTCGATCTCGACTCGATTATTAAATAAATGAGCATTAAACGAGTTCGAACGAGCTCTTATTCTCGAACATTTGGTTCATTAATAGCAGCATCTACAACCAATAGACTTGACTCCTTGAGGTAGAGGTACCACTAACCAAGTTCAATTCTCTTCAAGATCAAGAATCTCAGAGTTGATAGCATCTTGCTAATGAGAATGCACTACAACCTCTAAGAGGTGAGATATTTAAGAAGAGTGGGATTTATAAAGTAAGATTTGTGAGATGAGGATACATGATTATAATAAAGATGAATGGATAGTGGATGAGAAGTAGGGCAAGTGTTTCGATGAGTGAGATTACAGTGATAATCAGATAAGTCAGAAGGAGGATTGTTGCGTCTTTGAGACTTTTTGGTGGGAGGAGGGCTGGGAATGGGAGAATTTGGAAGAATAGGGGATGGTATAGGAGATGATATTGATGTATGAGTAGGTAAAGAATGTGGAGAATGGAGTGGAGTAGAGGGTTCTGTTTCATAAGTGTCGATTTGTTGATCAGAATAAGGTATATCATCTACATTTGTAATGACAAAATTTTAATCATCAGTGTGACTCTGAATTGAGTTTTGAAAAGGGAATATATGTTCAATGATACTCACATTTCTAGAGATGATGGTGATGTGATTATGAACATCATATAATTTGTATCATTTGACTCTAGTGGGATGTCCTAAGACAATAAAAGGAATACCCTTGGTATTAATTTTTGTTTTATTGTGTGAGTGAGTAGAATAAAAATATTGATATCCAAAAATTCTTAGATGATCAAGTTATGGGGGTTTGGAATGTATGAGCTCATAAGGAGTTTTGTATTGAAGTAGAGGAGTGGGAGTTCGATTGATGATATAGACTGTAGTTAAAAGTACATCTCCCCGGAAGTGAATGGAAAGTGAAACATGAAAGCATAAGGATGTAGATACATTGAGTGTTGAAGCTTTTTTTCAACTTCTCCATTTTGTTGAGGCGTATAGACACGAGATTGTTAATTAATTAGGCTATGAGTATTATAGAAATCAGTCATTTTAGACTCAAGGCCATTATTAGATCTAACTTATTTATTTTTAATATTAAACCGATTTTGTGCTATACGAATGAACTTCTATACTAATGGTCTAGTTTCTGACTTTTTTTCATTAAAAAAATCCAAGTGGTACTAAAGTAGTTATCGACTATAGCAAGAAATTCTGATGCTCTTGCAAGGAAGATTGTGCATTAGATCCCCAAGTATCACAATGTATGATCTCAAAAGTAACACTAGTTAAAGATAAACTAGTTGGAAAAGATAAATGTTTTTGCTTAGCTTCATAACATGAGTTACAATCGAAATCATCATAACTGTTTACAATAGGAAAAGACTGGGACATAAATTTCAATATTTAGTTTGGAGGGTGATCCATTAGTCTATTTAAAATGCATTTGGTTGGACTAATGATAAATAAAACAAGAAAGCTATTCTTCTAAGCTAGATTACAAGATTTGATGCTGAAATAAAATCTTGGTGTGAGGGATTGCGGATCAAAATGATGTAGACCTTGTTTTGCTCTAGCTAGTTGAATCATCGTCCTAGTATTTTGGTTCTGTATGAGATAAGAAATGTGTGTGAAAGTGAGTTGTAAGACAGGATTTGAATTCATTTTACTGACAGAGATGAGATTGACTTTGAGAGAAGGGATACATAGGACATTATTTAAATGAGATGCTCAAAAAGTCTTACATTTCCTATTTGAGTGACTGGAGCTTTAGAAATTTCAGGAAGTTGAACGAAAGCATGTGAAGTGCTAATGATATCAATATATATTGCAGGATCATACTTCATGAGATATGTGGCTCCTGTATTAACGATCCAGGAAGGTTGATGAGCATAAATGTGATGTGATGAGGGACGTGAGATGAAAATATACCTGTTATGTTGGCATGGCCTTTGACATGATTGTATGATTAGTTTGAGGCATTATGAGTTGATTGTAGTGAATTCCCTTTAACAAGTGCTATCAGCTGATGAGTTTGATCAGATTTTAGAGTGACATTTCCATTATTAGCAGAGCCAATTGTAGCCTGATTAGCATGAGTATTTTTCCTAGTGTTTCGTCTGGTCTTACCTTCGTGAATTGAAAATTTGCAGGAAATCCTAATCAATCTATAATACTTATCCTGTGTATGCCCTAGCTTCTTGCAATACTCTAAGATAATTTCAAACTTATCATTCTTCATAAAACTAACATTCACACTAGAAGTCTCCGCTACATGCAAAACAACATTCCTACTCTCTCTTTACCTTTCCACATGCAACAATATTGAAAAACTTTTATTCAGAGATGGTAGAGGATTCATCAAAATGATTTATCCCTTATAGAGTCAAATGAATCATTCAATCCCATAAGAAACTTAAAATTATTATCCACCTGCTGAGTAACCTCGATAGTATCTACATTTTCCACAAGCATTGTGAGGAGGAAGCCTAAAATGTCTTAATTCCTCCCAAACACAATTCAGTTGAGTAAAGTAATCACTTACAGATCTAGATCCTTGAACAACGATGCTGAGTTGTTGCTTAAAGGTTGAGAATTGCCCCATACCTCTTTTGCTGAGTTGATGTAGAAATTTATGGATGCAATTTACTTCGAGATAGAATTAAGCAACCATGATAACAACAGGTTGTTGCAATTGGGAAAAGGAACATACAAGCGACCTGTAAGATCCGACATTTGAATGCTGCCATCAAGGAACCTTAATTTGTTTTTGAAGAAAATAGCTAGAGTGAATGATCTGATCCATGTCGAATAATTATAATAAGTGAGATGTAGAGTGACAGTGACAATGTTAACACTGTTAGAATGATGCAAGAAATATGGATGGTTTGGATCATCAAGAAATGAAGATGAATTTTGAGCTGGTGTTGCGAGTGGCGGTGATATCCACCATGATTCAGGGAGAACAGAGACCAGAACAATTGAAGAAGACGAATAATAGAGATCAGGTTCGCCCTTGCTCTAACACCATGTTAAAAGTGTGTAAAATTTGTAGGTCTATGGTTTTGAAAATAAGTATCAGTTTGTGATGTTGTTATCAATGTTAACCAACACTGAATAACAACATCAACCAGAGTAAAATAAAAACTATGCAGCGGAAATAAAATTTAAGATCACAGCAAATTAAGTTTAGTTCACAAGTAAAAGTACTTGTGAACTTGGGTGTACAAATTCGAAAACTATATTAGTTTCTTGTTCACGGTCAATACAAAAATATGAGAAGTAATATATGAAAACTAAAGTATCAAAACTTGATACTAAATACTTGTCTCCTAGATGAAAAGCTCTTCTCCGTTGGTCACGCAACTTCGAATAGCTTGTTGATTTCGAACAATGGCTCCAAGTAGTCTTCACGTCTTTTTCTTGCTGTGCGTCTTCTGCTCGCGACTTCTTGTAAGAAATCCGTGCGTAAACAACTTGTTTTGAACTTTAGGATTCTCTTATCTTAAATAGACATTCCTACAATGCTAAACTTGGTAAACAAGTAAAACAAATCCTAATCACAATATAGGAAACTAAATAAAGTCTTATACATAAATTAGGAAACAAATAAATTCCTAAATCTAGTTTTCTAACTTATTTTGTGCTCAAGAAAGGCAAATAACAAAATATGAATTATTGCCAAGAATAAATTCCTCAACAATCTTCCCATTTTGCCTTCTGGATAAAATACTACGACGCACAAATAAACTCAAACACAAAACTAATAAATAAAATACCCAATGTTACTAAGTCATCAACCCAACATTACAAACCAACATTGTTCAGAAAATCACTTAACAAAACAAACAAGTCAAAAAGGAACTTATTGACGTCGGACCCTCTTCGAACGGCGAGGGGATGTCGAAATTCCTTCACCCCTATCCTTTCGCTTCTTATTTTGTATTTTCTTCATCTTCTTCAAGGCCTTATTGCGAGAGCGGATCCTATTCCTTCATTTTTCTCGAGCAAGACTCGCCAAGGCCTCGACAGTAACAACATCCTTATCAGCATCACCCTTATTCGCGTCGCCAACATTTTCTCTCCCTTTTTGACCAGAAGGCAAAAGGACCTCCATGATCGAACCACGAAGTGCCTTCAACTGGGTCATTTGCGTATAAATCTAAGCCACAGGCGCCTGAAGAACCTACGCAGAAATGGGGACCATGTTGGGACCAAAGTTGGGAATGCCTGTCCCAACACTACTAGCAACATTGGCCTGGAAAGGCGCCTGCCAAGGAAGATCAATAACCTTGGCACCTGTAATATACTGGCCCCTCAAAGCAAACCAGTCAGCCTCCCCAGTAAGTACATCATCAGAGTGAAGCGCCAAACCCTGATTCTAAAGCAGGCTGAAGATCAAAGAGGGAAAGCACAACGATGCGGCGGACCTGGTGGTGGCGAAATTCGTGACAATATCAAACACATGCTGCCCGAAGCTAAACTTGACTCCCCTCCCAAGCTTATACAGAAATTGGGCCTGAGGCCGCGTAACACAAGTGGTGTTCTTAGAGGGAACCCTGTTGCAGATGGCGATCTTGTGAAAATTAGAGTAAAGAGACAAAATTGAAGCAGAGAGAATATTTTTGTGAGAGCTAGAGAGTTTAATTGCAGAGGGGTAATTGGGAAATGATCAAACGGTAAAAAGCATCCAGTATTTAAGCTTTCAAAAAACGACCGTTGCCAAGGAGAGAGAAGGAAAGAAAATAAAAAGAAAAAGCCCTAATTTTACCTTCCATGAGGATTTGGGACCTAAACACGATTCTATTTCCTTTTTAGAGAAACACCACTCCCCCTTAATGCAGGATACGTGATCACACCCACTACAACCGTTATCTCCCTTTAAAAAAAAATTGCACAATTCTTATTACAAAATCGGCCGAAGTAGAGAGCTGGATTAATTGAACCATCAGCCCAGTAATATCTATCTTGTGCAATATTAATTTTCACTCTCCAAATTAAACTCATATTACCTGTCTAGCCGTCCGAGTACAATTCCACCGAAACACTTAGTTAGCTAGACTCAAAACACAATCAGGTGAATTCAAGATAGACAAAAACACAAGCAACAGTTCGCACAGCAAGTAGGTATCTTCCCAAAGTATGAATGTCCTATTGGATGCCTAAAAATCATGGCCTAAAAAGGTTCAAATTATACACATTATGGTTTTAGTGACTTTGATTAGTGTTGCTTTTTATTACTGACAACATTATGAACCAATATTGCCTCAGGCGAAGTCAATGGAAATTTACCCCTTAACCCAAGTTAATGACTACGTCAAAATCGCTCAAGAAGGTGAAATTTAAAGATTGGATCAGTTTGAACTCATGTTTTCTTCATCTTTTTAGGGATTTGAAGAGAAATGCCTTATCTTCAGCAATTGCTGTTAACACCTCTTGTTTTTGGACCTGGGAGAAAACTAGTCTGTTAACACCTATTGAAACACTAGACCTTATCTCACTTTCAACCAGACTCAATGCATTTGGACTATGTATGAAAAGAAAACAAAAATGCATGCAAAATTATACAGATGTTGTGACTGATGTTGATATGGTGTGTCACAACATCACAAACCAAAATTGGCTTAGACAATGCACATACCGAGATCTCTTCTCAAACGAGAGAAGGTATCAAGATCTAATGCCTTTGTGAAGATGTCAGCAAGATGATTGTCTGTTCCTATATGCTCAAGGCTAACTATCTTCCTCTCAACCAAGTCTCGAATAAAGTGGTACCCTATGTCAATATGTTTGATTCGAGAATGCTGAACCGGATTTTTCAAGATGTCAATGGCGCTGGAATTGTCACAAAGCAAAGTCAAAATACTACTATGCAAACTATAGTCTTCAATAATTTGGTTCATCCACAATAATTGTGTACATGCACTTCCAGCTGCAATATACTCGGCTTCAGCTGTAGAAAGAGAAATGCGATTCTATTTTTTGCTATACCAAGAGATTAGATTGTTACCCAAGAAAAAACAGCCCCCTGTATTACTCTTTCTATCTATCACATCCCCAGCCCAGTCCGAATCAGTATACCCTACAAGTTCAGTACCAGTATCTTTTGTATACCACACACCTAGTTCTGTTGTACAACAACAAACTCCCTATCATGCTTCTGTACATGGTGTTATCAACACCCTTACCAACATCGTCTCTCGACAGCTTCACAGTTTTGCCTGGTGGGGTTTTCTTATGCGTTTCACTTTCTAACCCAAATTTTTTAACTAAGTTCTTAGCATATTTGGTCTGAGAAAGGAAAATACCATCACCAAACTATTTGATTTGAAGACCGAGAAAGTACGAGATATTACCTTCCATGCTCATCTCAAATGTGTCGGACATTCAAGTGATAGAATCCTTGACCATCTGCTCATTAGTGGATCCAAAAAATGATATCATATACATAAATATGGGCGATTAAGATGTGCTTATTGGATTTAAGGAGAAACAAAGTTTTGTCAACTCCTCCTCGTCTAAAGTTCATATAGAGCAGATGTTGATTCAATCTTTCATACCAAGCTTTAGGAGCTTGTTTTAAACCGTATAAAGCTTTTTTTAGTTTTAAAACAAAGTTTGGTCTTTGGGGATCTACAAATCCTTTTGGTTGCTCAACATACACTTCTTCAGTTAAGACACCATTTAAAAACGCACTCTTTATGTCCATTTGATGCAATGATATCTTCATATAACAAACAACAGCAAGTAAAAGTCTTACCGACTCAATGCGGGCAACAGGGGCAAATGTCTCATCAAAATCGATTCCTTCAATTTGTGTGTACCCTTGTGCAACCAGTCGAGCTTTGTTCCTTACAATGTTGCCTGCCTCATCGGTTTTATTCTTGAAGATCCACTTTGTTCCAGTCACGTGAAAACTTTCTGGTCAAGGAACTAAATCCCGAACACCGTTTTTGGCAAATTGGTCCAACTCTTCTTGCATTGCCTTTATCCAGAACTCATCCTTGAGTGCATCCTCAACACGCTTGGGCTCTTTTTTAGAAAGGTACAAAGATTCACGAATCTTAGAACAATTAGTAGACAGACAGACGTACCTGACTATTTCCTTGAAATTTATCTGTCGCCTTCTTGTACTCCTTTCATCTAAGTCTCCGATCATTTGGACCATGGGGTGGTTTCTCTGAATTCTGGATGGGATGTCCCTTTGATGAAGGTCAATGGGGTCAGCTGGATCTTCATCTTCTGATTCAGAATCTGATTCTTTGTCGTCTTGAGCTAATGTTGGTTCTGATGTTGAGTTCTCCGAACAAACATTGTTACCAACATCACTCAACTCTCCGGTTTCAAGACCTGCATCTCTTTTTTCAGTACCTGCACTATCATCTACAGGAAGAGTGACATTATCTTGAGGATTTTGATCATAAAATAGATCATTATCCTCGTTAGGTTTAACTCCACTCGTTAGATCATCGAACTTGACATTAACAGACTCAAACATGCTTCGAGTTCTAATGTTAAACAACCTATATGCATGATTATTTTGGGAATAACCCATGAAGATG
This sequence comes from Phtheirospermum japonicum, assembly GCA_014905375.1. Classification (NCBI taxonomy): domain Eukaryota; kingdom Viridiplantae; phylum Streptophyta; class Magnoliopsida; order Lamiales; family Orobanchaceae; genus Phtheirospermum; species Phtheirospermum japonicum. The sequence goes on from BMAC01000165.1 coordinate 1,299,199, forward strand.
CATTTGTCACTTTTTATGTACAGTTTAGCTAGATGATTTCTATCGTTGAGCACATAAAAAATACATCCAAATACATGAAAATAGCTCAAGTTCGGTTTTTTACCCAACAACAATTCATAGGGAGTTGCACACGACCCTTGTCTAAAATAATCTTTACTAATAATATGACATGAAGTATTCATAGCTTCAGCCCAAAATCGTTTTGCAATGCCATTGGAAATGAGCACAGTTCTAGCCATCTCAGCAAGAGACCTATTTTTTCATTCAGCTATGCCATTTTGTTGGGGGGTAATAGGTGAAGAAAACTCGTGACTAATACCTTCCGAAGTGCAGTATTTAGAAAAATATGCATTTTCAAATTTTTTTCCGTGATCAGTTCTAATCCTACCAATGTTCACATCAAATCTTACACACAGCCTCTTTGCAGGTTTTTTGAATGCCTCAAAAGTTTCATAATTTTCTTTTAGGAATTCTACCCAAGTGAACCTAGAAAAATCATATACAATAACTAAAACGTACCTCTTACCACCAAGGCTCTCGACTTCAAGTGGTCCCATAAGGTCCATATGTAGGAGTTCGAAGCAAGATGATGTAGTGAGACTTTGTTGTACTGGATGTGGCACTCTGACCTGATTTCCTTTCTGGCATGCCTCGAACACAGGAATGATCTTGGTGTTGAGCTTAGGTAGCCCATTCACAGCTTCTTCTTTGGCCAACCTGTCTATCATCTTGTAGTTGACATGCCCAAGCTTTTGATGCCAAACCTCAACATCACTTAATTGAGACAATTTGAAAAAAGCATCACTTTGGATTTGATAGCAGTTATCTGAAGTCCTTTGCCTAGTGAGAATACACGGTCCATTCTCCTCATAGACTTCACACTTTTCACGGTTGAATTTTGACACTAAAACCTCCGTCGCACAGTTGACTTATGCTTATCAAATTTGTAGTAAGTCCTTCTACCAGCAGTACATTTTTCAGAGTTATAATTCCGGGAACATGGAGAGTTCCTTGACCAACGATTTGGCCATTTGCGCCTCCACCATACTTTACCTTTCCACCTCGAAATCTGACAATGTTGAAAAGTAGGTCCTCTGACCCAGTCATATGCTTTGAGCATCCACTATCAAATACCAGGCTCCAGGGACATGAGATTTCAGGGAGGTATGGATCATATTGCACTTGATGTTATTTTTCTTGACTCACACTTGTTTGAACCTGGTGTTGGTATTGATGTTGGTAACATGGGAAACAACATGGGATTTAGCTGCCACCCTTGTTCTCTGAAAGTGTCTTCTTTCACCAATAATCTTCCAGCAAAATGGTCGAATGTGACCTGCCTCACCACAATGATGGCACACGAACTGTCTCATCCTCTTCTTGTGCCGTTTGGTCGATTTTTGTTCTTTACTTGAGGATTGTGATGGCTGATTCGATTTATATCCAATTCCAGGATTTCATTGAGCTTTGCCTTCCCCTTGTTCAGATTTGTAATGGTTCCTTGAACCCTCTTCAGCTCGGTTTTCACCTTTTCTAGCTCAACATCTTTCTTGGTGAGTGATGATTCTAATCGGACAATTATGTCAAGTTGATCACTCTTTTCCTTGGTTAGTTTTTCAACCTCCTTCATGAGATCCTTGACCTTGAGTACTGTTTTCCCCAACTGACAAACAGTTTCTTATGCTCAACACTCAACTGCTTGTACTCTTCAAGATAATCAACAGTCTCTGCATTCAGGTATACGATGTTGGTTGAGAGGTTACCAACATGGACGTCATCATCCCACACAACATTAGTAAACATGGATGGAACAGGTTCAGGTGAGTCGGAATCATTGACATCCTCAGTGAAATCTGTGGCAACCATGCTCTTTTTCCTGAGAGTGTTTGCACACTCATTCTTGTAGTGTCCCCAGCCTTTACATTCATGGAATTGTACCTCACTGAATGGTTTCAGGGATCTGGATACATTGGGAATTGACGATGCGGACTGAGATTTGGAAAAAGCGTGTCCAGTGAATTTTGGTGTAGACTTCTGTGTCCTGGTCTTTGTGCTTGAGCCTCCAATATTGTTCTTCTTCTTTAGAAAGTTATTGAAACGTTGGGTCACAAAGGACAATTCGTCTTCCTCATACGTAGTGGATTCCATCCTTTTCAGAATCCCATTGAAATCAAACTCCTCATCATCTTCATCATTGTCTGGGTTAGCATCGGAGGAAAAAGCAACAATCTTCTCTTTGAGTTGGAAACTAGGTGTTCCATCTCATATTGCTTGAGGTTTCCAACTATGGTGTTGAAATCTATATCATCAACATCTTTGGATTCTTCTATGGCAACCACCTTCATATTATATTTCTTTGTGATGGATCTCATTAGTTTTCCCACAAGACGCGAGTTCGTTACTCGCTTGCAAAATCAAAGAGTCTCATGGCGTAGTCCATGATAGATTCCTTTTCGTCCATTCGCATTGTCTCGAAGGTGGATATCAACATTCTGAGCCTTGATCTCTTTACACTCTGGGTCCCTTCACACACCCTTAAGAGTGCGTCCTTTGCTGAGTAGCAATTCTTAATGACTCTGTAGTAACTTGCATCTGCATATCCACATAAAGTGTTGATGCATTTGGAGTTCCAGTTTGCAGAAGCTACTTCGTCAGTAGTTCAATCTTCCTCTTTCTTGTCGATGGTATCACCCTCACCGTCAGTGACACGTGGCTTTTCCCATCCAAGTAGAACGGTTCTCCATGCACGTTCGTCAATGCTCTTTAAGTGCCACCGCATCTTCTGTTTCCAAAGAGAATAGTTATCCCCATTGAGGATCGGAGGCCTTGGGTTGCCTTGAGCATCCATAGCACCTAAAAATAAGGACCAGTACTTAAAAGGTTAAGTAACCTGCTCTAGATGCCAATTGTGAAATTTGTAGGTCTATGGTTTTGAAAATAAGTATCAGTTTGTGATGTTGTTATCAATGTTAACCAACACTGAATAACAACATCAACCAGAGTAAAATAAAAATTATGCAGCGGAAATAAAATTTAAGACCACAACAAATTAAATTCAGTTCACAAGTAAAAATACTTGTGAACTTGGGTGTACAAACCCGAAAACTATATTACTTTCTTGTTCACGATCAATACAAAAATATGTGAAGTAATATATGAAAACTAAAGTATCAAAACTTGATACTAAATACTTGTCGCCTAGATAAAAAGCTCTTCTCCGTTGGTCACGCAACTTCAAATAGCTTGTTGATTTCGAAAAATGGCTCCAAGTAGTCTTCACGTCTTTTTCTTGCTATGCGTCTTCTGCTCGCGACTTCTTGTAAAAAATCCGTGTGTAAAGAACTTGTTTTAAGCTTTAGGATTCTCATGTCTTAAATAGACAATCCTAGAATCCTAAACTTGGTAAACAAGTAAAACAAATCCTAATCAAAATCTAGGAAACTAAATAAAGTCTTATACATAAACTAAGAAAAAAATAAACTCCTAAATCTAATTTCCTAACTTATTTTGTGCTCAAGAAAGACAAATAACAAAATAGGAATTATTGCCAAAAAAAAATTCCTCAACAAAGTGAAAAGGATAAAACTAAAAAAATGTAAAGATCGAAGACAACAATGGAAGATTTGTGTGTGTATATTGATTATCTCATTTCTATACATCAATCATAATAAAGCAGTCATATATATACAAATCAACGAATATTCTAGAGCTTGAAAACCCAGTGTGCGTGTATATATATATACAAACTGCAACAAACTATAACGTCACTGGAGGTCCCACATTCGTATTGCATGTGCAAGATTCTCTTCCCGTTCCTTGCACTCTAAAGTTGCTGAATTGGATATAGTGCTTCGTTGTCCACATGTAACCTCTCCAATACTCAGACTTTGTGAATCAATTAAAGCAAACTCTAGCAGCCACCTCGATAAGTCCACGATCCCCATATCYAGCCACAAAATAAGATCACCGGTCTCCCACGACAGTTGCAAAGAATGTTGCCCTGCCAACAACAAACCCTTTCATCCCGATGTGGGTGCATTACCTTTTTCCTAGATACACACCGAACTTTAGAGCTTAACTAGTGACCATAAAACACTGAATAAACACAAGAAACACAAACATAAAAAGAGAAAAATAAAAAAAAATCCTTRAAAATTTATCGACCTCTCCCTCTCCCAAAACTGCCGCCGTTACCCCTCACTGCTATGAAAGACAATGGTGGTTTCCAATGCCACCCACATCAAGATGMCGATCTCCGCTTTTGTCTCCTCTATTATCGAGCTAATGAAGATTGGAGAYCGAGTCCCTCCCCAAATCCAAGAGACCTCAACMAACCATGAGAAATTTTGGTAGAGGAGCAAGCACACAAGGAAAGTATAAGTGGAAAAGCAGCAAACTGACCACGCCGACCATGGGGTGACCACGAGATGGGGTTTCATTGCACTCGGTGGGAGAGGGAGGAGAAACAAGTGACAGTGAGTGTGTGTGTGTTTATATATATATATATATATATATATATATATATATATATATATATATATATATATATTTGGCTCAAGGAGAGAGGGAGGAGAAAATTCTTTATTGAGCGTTCTCTACCCACCTTTTAGTTGTGAAATGCCTTTGCCTCTAATGCTCTAAATTTTGCRTGTMCTCAATGTCWCATCCTAAGGAGGGATTTATACCCTTCTTYTAGAACCTATCTTTTTGGACAAGGGTGTCACATGGTGGCACCTCTASAGCCGACTACAATAACTAAGCTTAATAGGTACGACTACAATCGTGTCTATTATAGAGGAAAGAAWAATATGTATAAGAAGACTAAATTGGTGATTATAATAAGAGAAAAGAAAATTTACGATAACGTCAAAAAAGAGGAAGTTCTCTTAAATAATCATCTATCACCAAATATACAATTAATGCCTTTTCCACTTATACTTTCCTTGTGTGCTTGCTCCTCTACCAAAATTTCTCATGGTTTGTTGAGGTCTCTTGGATTTGGGGAGGGACTCGGTCTCCAATCTTCATTAGCTCGATAATAGAGGAGACAAA
>BMAC01000165.1:1306036-1360592 GCA_014905375.1 Phtheirospermum japonicum
GTTTGGGCTACAATAAAATTAACATGAGCCAATTTAATTTTAACATAATCTAATTTCTATCCAATTACAACAATTCACACCCACCATATTAATTTTTAAACCAAATTACTTAAGCACCCACCTCAATTTCTTTAAAAGAAAAACACTCACCCTTAATTCTCTAAATAACACTTTCACACAAACCAACCCAAAAATCGTTTTACAATAAAAAAAAAAAAAAAAAAAAAAAAAAAAAAACTCAGCACCTTCACCACCATAACCATGGTCAAAATTACTTTCACGAAACCACCGATCTGTGCCCATTACTCAGACATTGTGAATCAATTAAAGAAAACTCTAGCAGCCACCTCGATAAGTCCACGATCCCCATATCTAGCCACAAAATAAGATCACCGGTCTCCCACGACAGTTGCAAAGAATGTTGCCCTGCCAACAACAAACCCTTTCATCCCGATGTGGGTGCATTACCTTTTTCCTAGATACACACCGAACTTTAGAGCTTAACTAGTGACCATAAAACCACTGAATAAACACAAAAACACAAACATAAAAAGAGAAAAATAAAAAAAATCCTTAAAAATTTATCGACCCTCTCCCTCTCCCAAAACTGCCGCCGTTACCCCTCACTGCTATGAAAGACAATGGTGGTTTCCAATGCCACCCACATCAAGATGACGATCTCCGCTAGCGGAGATCGGCATCTTGATGTGGGTGGCATTGGAAACCACCATTGTCTTTCATAGCAGTGAGGGGTAACGGCGCGGCAGTTTTGGGAGAGGGAGAGGTCGATAAATTTTCAAGGATTTTTTTTATTTTTCTCTTTTTATGTTTGTGTTTCTTGTGTTTATTCAGTGTTTTATGGTCACTAGTTAAGCTCTAAAGTTCGGTGTGTTATCTAGGATAAAGGTAATGCACCCACATCGGGATGAAAGGGTTTGTTGTTGGCAGGGCAACATTCTTTGCAACTGTCGTGGGAGACCGGTGATCTTATTTTGTGGCTGGATATGGGGATCGTGGACTTATCGGGTGGCTGCTAGAGTTTTCTTTAATTGATTCACAATGTCTGAGTAATGGGCACAGATCGGTGGTTTCGTGAAAGTAATTTGACCATGGTTATGGTGGTGAAGGTGCTGAGTTTTTTTTTTTTTTTTTTTTTTTTTTTTTTTATTGTAAAACGATTTTTGGGTGGTTTGTGTGAAAGTGTTATTTAGAGAATTAAGGGTGAGTGTTTTTCTTTTAAAGAAATTGAGGTGGGTGCTTAAGTAATTTGGTTTAAAAATTAATATGGTGGGTGTGAATTGTTGTAATTGGATAGAAATTAGATTATGTTAAAATTAAATTGGCTCATGTTAATTTTATTGTAGCCCAAACTGAGCTCGCATGTCACCACCATCAAACTTAAGCACCCAAACAAGGAAATCCCAAAGCCCGCTACTAGCACTACCATCAACCACCATCAAAATTCAACCGCACAAGCCCATCGCCAATCACTAGAATAACACAAAATCAAAACTCAAACATACTACAACTCACCAAAAATTCTGAACAAAAAACAAACACAAGATTAGTGAATAGGGTTCGCGCTATCCGTGACTAGTTTTCCAAAAAAAAAAAAATCAATGTGTTCAAACCTAATTGTCCGAATAACTTGTACTTGGAGACACATGATCGTATCATTAAGACGAATATATGATTTATTTATTTATTTCTATTTTTTCTTACGTTTAAAGCCCACCAGTGTCGTCCGGTCGGATGTCCTCCCAATCCAGTTAGATTTCCTCCCAATCTGGTCAGATGGTAATACAGTGTGTTTTTGTCCGACCGGACACCTGCACCAATCCGGTCGAATGGTGCTAATCGAATTATTTTGAGTGGACCCTTACATGGGCCTTAAGCACTATTTATTTAAGTTTTGACATTATTTTTAGGGTTGTTGAATTTTGAGATTGAATGAAACTTTGAGAGACGCCAATTTACGGCTCTTCTCTTTTGCGATCATGCTTACGCTACGTCAGTTGGTATTAGTAGACCGGGCACGATGCCTCCATGTCACCAGCCACACCTCGAACCCGCCGCTCAACCCGAAGTCGGACGTGATGTTGACATCGTGGAATTGAGCCACCAGGTTTCCACTTTGGCTACCGGTATGGGTATGGAAATCTGCAACTTTTGGTCACCAACACGTTGCCACAGCAGGGCCGCGACCCTCAACCACCACCTGCTCACGACTTCGCTGAATGACGGATACCGCACGCCCCGCGGTAGCACACAACGAGTCGGACGTGGATGAGGATGAGACTATTGACAAAAACTCGTTCGCCACTTTGGGCTACGATCCACCCTGAGCAGTCCACAACAATAATCGTCGGTGGGAGTTCGACTTTAAGCTCGATATTCCGGAATTTGCAGGTGGCCTCGATCCTTGTGATTTTCTCAATTGGTTTGATACCATTGAAGATCTCTTGGATTTTAAATCCATCCCTGAGAATATACGTGTAAACTTAGTTGCGACCCATTTTCGTGGGCGCGCCACAGCGTGGTGGCAGCAGTTGAAGCAAGCCCACAGCCGCTTGCACAAACCTCATATCTCGTTGTGGGGTATGTTTCGAAAACATTTATGTAGTGAATTCCTCACACTCAATTTTGAGGGTACATTATTTTCAAAAGCTCCACAATTTAATCAGTACCAAGGGATTTTATCAGTACCTATCGATAGTGGTGACTCGCCCAGCCAGTTGGTTGCACGCTATATCGCCAGCTTGAAGCCCTCGATCCAGGACACCCTCACCCTCTTCGGGCCGTTCACCGTGTGCGAGGAACACTAGCGTGCCCTCCTTCTCTAGCAACAAGATTCCCGGTATAAGGCGGGTGTTAGAAGAATTTTCGTGGTGTTGAAAGTATCAACGGGTTCATGGCTTGGTATTATCAGAAATCGATTCAGTTGAAAGCTTCAATGTGTTTCAAGCTTTGAAAAGTAAAGGAAAATGAAAATAAATCAAATAAACTATCTAAACTACACTAAGTAATTGAAATGAAAATTGGTCAGATGCCTCGTCGTATGCCCTCAAATAGAAAATGCAAACCAATAATGAAATCAAGCAAGAAAATGCAATGTTTCACCAAGTACAAGCATGCATGCACAAGGTACAACTATGCATAAAATCCTAAATAATGGAAATAAGTAAAAATTAAAAGCATGGATGTAAAGAGCAAGAAAAGTTGACATGAAAGTTTAAAACTTTAAGGAAAATAACAAGCATCAAAGTGTAGATCTAATATTTAACCTAAAACTATGCATGAAAATAAAATTACAAATATAACATAGGAAATACTTGTAATCAACGCGATATAAGACTCAATCTATGATCTAGACGTGTCACTCATCTAAGTCCATATCCAATTCTTAAGATCTAACATGAATTCAAGGTGCTAAGACAAAAAGCATAAAATGGAGAACAAGCATGGAAATGAAGAACAAAGCATGAAATTAAAGCATAAAACATGAAATTGAAAGGAAACTTACTTAAATTAAGAAATGAAACAAAGCTTGAATGTAATTGCATCAAAAGTAACAATCCAATGGAGTATTTGGATTCTTCTTAGGCTTACAAACCCAAGGCCAAGCATGAAATTAAATCTAAAACTAGGAAAAGGAATTACATCAAAGCTTGAAATTGAATCTAAAACCTAAGAGAGAAGATTATCCAAGAGCTTAAGAGTAATTTGATCCCAAACCCAAGTTAGGGTTGGGAGGGGAGTTCTCCTTTCAATGGTGCAAGGTGTGGGCTTTATATAGTTGTTTATAGGGGCACAAACGTCAAAAACACTAAAATTCCGGAAGCCCTCAGCGTTGCAGTCGATCGACTGCAGGGGGTGTCGATCGACTGCATGTCGATCGACTGCAGGGCAGTCGATCGACTGCTCTGCTCGCAAGATGTTGGCTACTGCCCGACAGTCGATTTGGAGCACCTTCAGTTGATCCGTGTCCATTCGATCGACCACAAGTCGATTTGGCAGTCGATTTGGTTCTTTTCAGTCGATCCTGGATGCTTTCGGCTTGAATTTCTCGTTTTCTAGTCCAAAACGTCCACCGAGTGAATATAATCCTTTTAGACACCTACAAAACAAGAATTCAAACTTAAAAACCCAAAAATAGCACAAACACCTCACACTTCGTACATTTTAAGTTAAAAAGAAAATAAACAAGAAAATGACCTAAGAACTAGAAATAACGACTCAAAATGACTAAAAACAACACTAAACCCTAACTAGAAATACTAGGAAAAACACAATAATTACATGCAAAATGGCAGGCCAGGGGATCTCTAACACGCGACCACCATCAGCGCAACCGGTGCTTGGTTCAGCAGCCCGCCATTTTCCACCGTCTACTACTGCATCGCATGACACTGGGTCCCCCAGTGTGCGTGTTCCTGGCACTGGGTCATCCAGTGTGCGCTGTATTAGGTGTGGCGAACTGGGTCATTGTCGTACCGCTTGTCCCCGTGCATGACAACGTGCATTGTTAATTTATGATTGAGAAATATCCCATTTTGACTCTCCACCTATTTTCGATGAGGATCCATCTGACGAGGTGCCCGAAGTCCATGTTCAAGGGGGCGTGGGCCCGTTGCTTGTCATTTATCATTCTTTCTTGACCCCGAAGGACTCGGTTCAGTCCAAGGAACAACAAAATCATATTTTTGAGTTCACATGTACGATTAGGGGTAAGGTTTGTCATTTTATTATTAATTCGGGTTCTTGTGAAAATGTTATTTCTCCTGATGCTGTTAGTAAATTGAATCTGTCTATGGAACCATACCCTTTCCCCTATACTTTGGCTTGGATTCAGCGTGATAATTCTGTGATGGTTGATCGTCCTGTACATGTTTCATTTTCTGTGGGGACAAAATACTAGGATACATTGTGTTGTGATGTTGTACTTATGGATGCATGTCAGTTACTTTTGGGTTGTCCTTGGCAGTTTGATAGGCCTGTCGTCCATGATGGACGTCAGAATACGTATAGTTTTATGTTTGAGGGCTCAAAAATTGTCTTGCACTCTGTGGTTCCTTCACCCCCTCCCCAGTCTAATCCGTTATTATTGCTGTCTCGGTCTGATTTCTTGCGTGAGGTTACCTCTGTGCCATTTGTGGTTTTGCTATTGGGTGTCGAGCATTCTGAGGTGGTTTCGGATGTTCATCCTATTATTTGTCAATTCCTTGATGATTTTACGGATGTTTTTCCTGATGAGTTACCCCTGGGTTTGCCACCATTGCGTGATATTCAGCATCACATTGACTTGGTTCCGGTAGCTTCTCTCCCAAACCGCCCTCATTACCGCATTTGTCCTGTTGAGCATGAGGAACTTCAACGCCAGGTTGAGGAATTGGTTCAGAGGGGTTCTGTTCGACAAAGCTTGAGTCCGTGTGTTGTGACAGTTCTCCCTTTTCCTAAGAAAGACGCTTCTTGGTGGATATGTGTTGATAGTCGGGCTATCAACAAAATTACTGTCCAGTACCGCTTTCGTATCCCTCGTTTAGATGATTTGTTGGATCAACTCAGTGGTACTGTGATTTTTAGTAAGCTGGACTTGCGTAGTGGCTATCACCAAATTCGTATCCGTCCTGGTGATGAGTGGAAGACGGCCTTTAAAACTCAGGAGGGCTTATTTGAATGGCTGGTCATGTCATTTGGTCTTTTTAATGTCCGAGTACACTCATGCGCATTATGAACCAATCCCTTCGGGCTTTAATTGGTTCCTGTGTGGTTGTGTATTTTGATAATATCCTAGTTTGCAGTCGTTCGTTTGATGAGCATGTGGGACATCTACGTGTTGTTCTTATTATCTTACGTTCCGAGAAGTTCTATGCTTCTCCCAATAAGTGTCTCTTTGGTGTTGATCCGGTCCTGGTTTTGGGCTATGTTATATCCCCTGATGAGATTCGTGTGGACGACATAAAAATTGTCGCTATCTGGGATTGGCCTTCTCCTACCACTGTGACCGAGGCCCGTAGCTTTCACGGCCTCCCTTATTTCTACCGCCGCTTCATTACGCATTTCAGTGCCATCAAGGCCCCTATCACTGACTATATTGGCGCCAAGTCATTCGTTTGGACTTCTGCGGTGGAAATGTCTTTTACTGATTAAAGAGCGCCTTGTTTTGGCCCCGGTGTTGTCATTACCGAACTTTAGCCAACCCTTCGAGTTTTCTTGTGATGCCTCGAAAGCCGGCATTAGGGAGGTTTTGAGTCAAGGGGGCCGCCTTGTGGCCTTTTTCAATGAAAAGTTATTCGGTCCTCGTGGTCGGTATAATACTTACTGTGTAGAGTTCTATCCTGTGGTTCGTGTTGTTCGACATTGGCGAGACTATCTCTTTCACCGGGAATTTATTCTTTACTCGGACCACGAGGCTCTTCATCACTTAGCCATGCAGGATAATTTTTCAGCTCGACATGCTTCATGGGTTGCCTTTCTCCAATAGTTTACGTTCGTGTTGAAACGTTATTCGGGATCATCGAACAGGGTTGCTGATGCATTTAGTCAACGTGCATTGGTGCTCTCCGATCTCCGTATCTCGGTCCCCGGACTTGAGTTGTTGGGGGAGTCTTATGCGGATGATCGCTTCTTTAGCCCGATTTTGGCTTGCCTACAGGCCGGTGATCCTTCTGATTTTGTGTTGGTTGATGGCTTCCTATTTAAGGGGACTCGCCTTTGCATCTCCGACACAAGCCTCCACTTCCGGCTTATCATAGAGCTCCACGGTGTGGGCAATGTGGGTCGTGACCATTCTGTTGAGCTTGTTCAGTGCTCTTACTTTTAGCCTACCATTCGGTGAGATGTGACCCGTTTTGTGTCTCGCTGCCGTGTTTGTCAAGTCTCGAAGGGCACTTCGACTAATGCGGGTCTCTATCGCCCGTTACCAATTCCGGCGTCTCCTTGGGTCGCCATTAGAATTGATTTTGTGTTGAGATTGCCGCGTACGCAATACAGTCATGATTCTATTTTTGTGGTCGTGAGCCATTTCTCTAAGATGGCGCACTTTATCTCGTGTCGAAAGACGGCTGACGCGGTCATTGTGGCGAAATTATTTTTTTGGTAGGTCTATCGTCTTCATGGTTTGCCTTCCTCCATTGTTTTTGATCGTGACACCCAGTTTTTGAGTTTCTTTTGGAAGAATTCGTGGCGTATGGCGAACACCAAGTTGGATTTTAGTAGTGCTTATCACCCTCAGACCGATGGGAAAACGGAGGTGGTGAATTGTTCCTTGGGGAATTTGCTTCGTTGTTTGGTGGGCGAGCATGTACGTTCATGGGATGCTCAGATGAGTCAGGAGGAGTTTCTTATAACTCGGCTGTTAATCGTTGTACGGGTCTTGCCCCTTTTCAAGTGGTGTATGCGACAATTCTCGCGGTCCTGTTGATTTGATGTCCCTCCCATCCCCCCGTTCGAGCGGACTCTCGGGCCGTCGACTTGATTGAGGTGCTATGCCATACCCACCGTGCTACCCATGATCAGTTGTTGCCACATCGACTGCGTATAAAGTGACGGCCGATTGTCATCGTCACGATGTTGTTCGAGCCCGATGACTTTGTTTGGGACATTTTGACTCGTGACCATTATCCCGCTATGCGTCCAATAAGCTTGCGGCCCGGAAGACTGGCCCTTTGGAGGTGCTTGCCAAGATCAATCCGAATGCCTATCGTTTGAAGCTTCCCTCACACATGCGTACGTTAGGTGTTTTTAATGTCAAACATTTGATTCCATACACAGGTGATAATGATGATGATGCCGTGGACCTTGCCGGTTTGAGGGCGAACCTTCTCTCAGTGGGGGAGAATGATGTGGACAACGAGTCGTCGAAGTACTTGGAGGGCCATGATCGTATCTTTAAGCTGAAGATATGATTTATTTTTTTATTTATTTCTATTTTTTCTTATGTTTAATAAAGCCCAGCAGCGTCGTCCGGTCGGATGTCCTCCCAATCTGGCCGGATGGTAATACAGTGTGTTTTGTCCGACCGGACACCTGCACCAATCTGGTTGGATGGTGCTAACTGGATTATTTATAGTGGACTCTTACATGGGCCTTAAACACTATTTATTTGAGTTTTGACATTATTTTTAGGGTTGTTGAAATTGAGATTGAATAAAACTTTGAGAGACGTCAATTTACGACTCTTCTCTTTTGTGATCACGCTTACGCTACGTCACACTCAGTATGAATATACTGCATATGGTTCAAATGATCTGGACCAAAAAGTCACAAATTTATCGGACCAAATTGTGTTCGAAGTTTTTCTTCCAAATTTTCATGTTCGTATCGGTTGATTTTTTCCGAACATAAATGAAGCTGTTCGGAAAATCGATTACGAAAATTTTGTGCATAGCTAATGAAGGAGATATCCTACAAGTTCTTTTCTTTTTCCATCTCTTTTTTTCCCCCTCCCATGTGTGACTGTTTTGCTGTTCACAAAGAAAAAAGTAGAAGAAAATAGGTACATGAAAGAAGAAGAAAGATAGAGAGTATAACCATTGTTCACAAAGAAAAGTAGGAGGAGATGAACGAAGAAGAGAAGAAGAAAAGAAGAAGAAGAAGAAGAAGAAGAAGAAGAAAAAATAAAGAGAGCAGAAAAAAGATAATTGGAAAAAAAGTAGGGGTGAATGTGATAAAATATAAGGGTATAATAGATATTTTAAGTTAAGTTATTTTAATTTAATGTTTTAACGTGGGTTTGTAAAGTAATTGGAACTTAAGATCCTTTTTATTTTTATTTTTAAATATATTCTAACAAGAAAAAGAAAAAACAAAAACAAAAAACCTAGGCTGAAGCCCATCTCAACCTTAGGGGTGGCTACCACTGTTTGTGAATGATTTTGATTTTGGGAGGATTTTTCGTAGACACCTAGCATTGGACGGTGGAAAGCAAGCACTTCACATTTGCACAATGAATTAGCAAATAAGGGGATGATAATACCCTCAAGAAATTCATAAAATTAATTATCACCTAGATATATATTTTTTCTTTCCAAATATATAATTCACTTTCATTTTACACGCAATTAACAAATGTGTATTGGAAAAACAATTTATACAACAATATTCCTGTTTTGCTCTTATTTAATGAGTAAGTTTAGTATAGTTTTTCAATAGAGTCCTACTCACGGCGAACTGGTTGAATTGGGAGAAGCACAATAGGACATTTTTGTAAAAGAATGTGAAATGTAATACCAAATATATTTGGGGACATTTCAATATTAAATATATGACGTGTTTAAAAGTTAGAAATTTGACTTCAATTTAAAAGATTGACTAGTGAATTTTTTAATTGGGTTTTGTGGTAAATAAATGTTAAAATTAATTTTTTAATTGAGTTCTGTGGTAATAAATGTTAAAACTAATTTTTTAGGTTAAAAAGCTAATTTAAAAAAATCCATATAAATTTGTTTTGAGAATATATGTTTGAAATATGAGTTAAAATGATAATTTAGTTCTCAAATTACAAAAAAATAACAAATATTTATTATTAATTTACATAGAAAACTTATTAATTGACACTATTCAAATTAAGTTAAATACATTCAAAAATTTGAGAATGAAGAAACTCTGATGAATAATAAATTTTAAAAAATGACTATTCTTTCGTAAATATTATTTTAATTATTCAATTATATATTTATGTTATTAACAAAATAAATATCTAACAATAAGTTGTGTTAATATTTTCTTTAATCATTTCACATAATTACTAAATATTACTATATAGTCATCTAGTTAAATTAATTAACGTAATGATTTATTGGCTAATAATTAATACAATGAACCATTAACTATCCGTTAATTGACGCTAAGAGTCATAGTGTTTTATATATTGGGGACGAAAGAATAAAATTTTCCAATTAATTTAATTGAGCCTGTATGAGTTGGGGTTAAGGACAAGTAAATGGCACTGGACGGCGGGGTATATAACGGGTAAGCCCAACTTCAGTTGATTTTGAATAGCCCACGTCACGGGAAATAAAGGATAAATCCAACTTCAATGGAACTGGACTTGCTCATAGGTTATATCACTGGTGGATTAAACAGAACGAGTCGAGGCTAAACCCAACTGTAATGGATATAAACCACCCACACGTCATACATGGTCCATCACAATCAAGGAAGTTATTTCTTTTTGGTGCCACCCACACTACTAAATTCATCTAAGATTACAAAATAAGTAACGTGGTTTTGATCAATATATTCTTATATAAATTATTTTTTCACACTTTATCTACAAATCCCTATTGTATAATAAAGAAATTAGCGCACAATTGATAAACACATGAACAACAAATTATTATTCTCTCCGTCTCTTTTTATCTGTCACAATATAAAAAAATGTTGTCTTATTCTATATGTCAAATTTACATTTCCAAAAAATAATCATTGTTACTTTTTACTTTCCCAATATAAAGTAAAGGTTACTATACTACTTTTACCCCTACATTACAAAAGGATATGATGGTCATTTGATACCTAAAATTATAACACCAATCATCTTTCTTAATATCCATGAAATAATCAACTGCAACAGATAGAATGAGACGGAAGAAGTATTAAGTTACACATTTTAAATTGAGTTAGTATTGTTTTGATAGAGTAGTTTAAAAAACACGTGAAATTGTGCGGTCGTCAGAATATATTGCGATAAAAAGTTATTCTATATAAAAATATAAAATAGTGCGGAAACGAATAATAATAAAAGTAAAAAAAATCTTTGCACGATGTAAAATTTGAAGGTCTATGGTTTTGCAAATAAGTCTCAATTTTATGATGTTATTATTAATGTTAAACAACACTGGCTAACAACATCAACCAGAGTAAAATAAAAATATGCAGCGGAAATAAATCTTTAAGAACACGATAAATTAAATTCAGTTCACAAGTAAAAGTACTTGTGAACTTGGATGTACAAACCCGAAAACTATATTACTTTCTTGTTTTCGATCAATACAAAAATATAAAGTAATATATGAAAACTAGAGTATCAAAACACATGATACTAAATACTTGTCGCCTAGATTGAAAAGCTCTTCTCCGTTGGTCACGCAACTTCGAATAACTTGTTGGTTTAGAACAATGGCTCCAAGTAGTTTTCTTCTTTTTTCCTTGCCGTGCGTCTTGCGTTACGTCGTGCGTCTTTTGCTCAATAATCCCGTGCGTAAAAGTTGGTTCCAAGCTTTAGTCTTCTCTTGTCTTAAATAGACAATCCTAAAATTCTAAACTTGGTAAATAAGCATACTAAAATCTGGACACAATCTAGGAAAACAAAGTCCTATAAATAAACTAGGAAACATAATCTAGAGTTCCTAATTACTATTGTACCAAAGAAAGGCAAATAATAAAATAGGAATTATTGCCAAGAATAAATTCCTCAACAATCTCCCCCTTTTGCCTTTCTAGACAAAATACTAAGACGCAAAAACAAGATCAAACGAAAACAACTAACTCCCCCTAAGTTAGTAAACTCCCCCTAAATAAAACACCCAATGTTATTATGTCATCAACCCAATATTACAAATCAATTATTGATCAAACAGTGATCAATCTACCACTTATCAAAACAAAACAGAATAGAAGGAACTTATTGACTTTGAACCCTCTTCGAACGACGAGTGGATGTCGAAGTTCCTTCACCCCTTTCCTTGCGCTTCTTCTTCTCCTGCATTCTCTTCATCTTCTTCAAGACCTTATTACGAGAGCGGATCCTCTTCCTTCACTTTTCTTGAGCAAGACTCGCCAAGGCCTCGATAGAAACCGTATCATCTTCAGCATCCTTATCAGCAGCAACATCTTCCTCATTTACGTCGCCAATATTTTCTCCCCCTTTTTGACCAGAAGGTGAAAGGGCCTCCAAAAGCGAACCATGAAGGGCCTTCAGCTGGGTCATCTGTACATCAATCCAAGCCATATGCGCCTTAATAACCTGCACAGAAATGGGGACCAATGTTGGGAGAGCCGGTCCCAACACCACTATCAACATCGGCCCGGAAAGGCGCCTGCCAAGGCAGATCAATAACCCTGGCACCCGTAACATGCTGTCCCCTCAACGCAAACCAATCAGCTTCCCCAGTAAGCACATCATCAGGAAGAAGCTCCAAGCCCTGATTCTCAAGCAAGCTAAATATCAAAGAGGGAAAGCACAACGATGCGGCTGACCTGGTGGTGACAAACTTCGTAACAATATCAAATACATGCTGCCCGAAACTGTACTTGATTCCCCATCCAAGTCGGTACAAAAATTGGTCCTGAGGCCGAGTAACACATGTAGTATTCTTGGAGGGAACCCAGTTTCAAATGGCCACCTTGTGCAAAATAGAGTAGAGAGAAGAAAGCCTAGTGCTCGGCAGCTGTTCAAACCAAGTATGCACCATACCACCAGACAAAAACGAAATAACCTCATCCATATCGTCCACAGTAGAATCACCCTGATATAGCTCAGTGCCAAACAATTCATCAATTAAATCAGGGGTGAAACTAAACACTCGACCACGCAAAAATACTTTGCCAAAGTTCACAGAGGTTGAATCAACAATAGACGGCAATAAATTTGCATAGAACTCAACAACAACATCCCTGACAAATGGCATGGCAGTGGAAACCATGGAATACATACCTTTGTACCGGAGATAAGCAATCAAATTCTGCCTAACAAACAACTCGACCGGGACTCGGCGCTCTGCAATTATGTGTCGGGTCCGGTACTCATCAAACAACTTGGTAGCTTCAGCAGTCAGGAACTTCCCCGAAAAAGGTTCCATATCCTCAAGCTCAAGGACCGGAGTAGGAGTGTCCGTGGAGGACTGGGAGTGATCAGAGGACTGGAGTATCCTCTCTTTAAATGGGGCCCCAGAAGCCCAAATTATATGCCACCTGATCCGCAATATCCACCACCACAACATGCTCAAGCACCATTAACACCAGCCCAAAATAAGTTCCATCAACTGATCAGCTTTTGGTTTGGCATCAAAATCAAGTGGCCGAAACTATTAAAAAAACCGAGATGGACTCGCGAACGTTCGAAATGATATCACTAATATGAAAAAGGCTATTCATGATAATACAGCTGGGTTGAGGAAACTTGAAGTAGCAATTGGTCAATTTTCAGACCACCTAGCTGTGCTCTCAAACGAGAAGGGCAAACTCCCAAGCCAAGCAGAGCAAGCATCGGCGGTTCATATCCTTCAAAGTGGAAAGAAGATCGACAACGGAATAGTTGACCAAGATGAAGAGGTCGAAGTCGAGGACAATACGCCGACACCTACTAAGGAAGATGTTACTAAACCAGTTGATCCACTTCATAAGTCTTCCAATAGATATGTTCCTGGTTCCATAAAAGGAAAAATTCCGAATGGTGCCCCTACCCATGACGATGTTCCTTCACCATCACTGCCGAAGCAAATACCAATACGAATTAAGGATGATGTTCCTTTTCCAAGCCGTTTGCGTCATGCTAAAGAAAACAAAAGATTTATGGAACTATACAACCTCCTGAAGAACGTAAATATTAACTTTCCACTTCTGGAGGTAATCAAAGCAATGCCTGCCTACGTAAAGTTTTTCAAGGAACTTGCTTCAAAGGAGAGACGCTTGGCGACAATCAATATGTGACATTGCCAAAGGAAGTAAGCACAATTTTTAAGAAACCATTGCCACCTAAGGAACAAGACCCTGGAAGTTTCTGCATTACTATTTCCTTGGCTAATGGGCAAACAACAAAAGAAATGTTGTATCTTGGAGCAGGGTTTAATCTCATGCCTTATTCACTTTATCGAGAATTTGATCTCGGGCCACTGAAGACGACAACCATGCGACTACAGTTGGCCGATCGATCAATTCGGCTACCCTTGGGAATGGTTGAAGATGTTTTAGTACAAGTTGGAAAGCTAGTAATTCTGGTCGATTTTGTAATTTTGGACGTTGGCGAAGTACTGATTGCGAGCACGGAGCATACCATTTTATTGTGGAGCCCGTTTATGTCTACCACCCAGACTTTGATTGATGTTCACAAAGGCAGAATGACAATGACCATTTTGGGCGAATCAGTGACGTTTTCCCTTAAAGATATTCAAAACACTCCTACCCCTTCCATGCGAGATGATTGCTCGTTCTTTGATCCCGTTGCATCATGCATTCATGAACTAAAAGGAGCCGCGGTTTTTGACGAATTAGGCGAGGAGGACGACGCCAATTTTCCGAGGGAGGTGGGAGATACACTGTTCAGTGAGGAGCTTGATGAGTTTGACGATGATGAGCATCTGAGTGGGGAGGATTTAGTTGAATAGCTAGGAATCGACATAAGAGACATTATTGAGGAATTTAAATATTTTAGTAATCAAGTGGATGTTAAGAATAAAGCACCTAAAATAGAGCCAAAAGCGGAGATGAAGCCACCACGAAATCGTTCGGAGTACGTTTCCCTCGACCCCCAACAAATAATTTGTCCGAGCAAAGACCAAGGACAAGGTATACCATAACGATTGGACGAGAAAGAAGTTTGATGACGGGAAGTTGAAGGTTGGCCAACTAGTACTATATAATTCCAATCGTAAGTCTGATCTAACCAGTTTTAAAGTCACGTGGAGTGGACCATTTTTAATAAAGGAGATGGATGAGTATGGAGTAGCCACTCTATACGATGAGCGTTACAAATCGAATTTTCAAGTCCACAATCATCGACTTAAGCCTTGTTACGAGAACTATATGAAAATTCGAAATGGTAGCAAGAGAGAGTTCGTGGTCCCACCACGAGTTAGAGATTGATCAAGCAAATTGCGTCGAGCAAGTGACGTTAAATGTTGCGCTTCTTGGGAGGCAACCCAAGCGTTTGTTTTTCTTTTCTTTCTTTGATTTTTTTTCTTTTATTTTTGTAGTTTTTCAAGAAAATTGTTATGATACGTTTTTGCAAGGTTTTTGTGTAGGGAAAGATTGAAAATTCGCAACTTTTTGAAGTCTTAACGGTTACTTATGGTTGCTCGTAACCATAAGGTGCTACCGTAAGCATCTAACCCAGGCGTTAAATGGTTACAACAACCGTAGACTGATCAAGGCAGAGGTAACGGTAAGTTCTTACGGTTAGTCTTACCGTTAAGGCTACCATAAGTATCCCAGTTTTTGCAAGATTTACGGGAATTAATTAAGGAATTCTTGGAATTTATTTGTTATAAGGCAATTTTAATCTTTGTTATTTTTGGACGGTTTTTCAAGTACTCACATGTCTAGATTGCCTACCTTTTTAGAATTCTTGTTAAAATAGGTAAGTTTGGTCAACATACCTTAAAATTATATTTGGAGTGGAATTAGGATTCCTACCCTTGAGTCCCAAGACATCTATAAATAAACACACTATAGGACTCCTCAATTCACAATTCATTCCAAACCTTAAAGCCTCTCTTTTATATAAGCCTCTAGATTGTAAGCCTAGTCCTTTAATGAAACGCCACCAGCAACAGAGCAGCGCCATGGAAGAGATGCAACCCGAGCTCGATGACGCTAGGAAAGAAATTTAGATTTTAAACAAAAGACTCGATGCATCTTTGTTGAACTAGACCTCGATTGCTTTCGACATTCTTACTCTGGAATATTACTTGGGGATAGCAACGAGAAAGCTGGTCAAGGTGGAGGAAGAAAAGATTGATTTTCTCAGTGAACTTATCGATCTATATGAGCAAACCTTCAGGTTTGCTGCGTTTTGGAAGCAAGAGCTTGGGGACGCCGATGCTAAAAGCACCGAGCTTGGAAAGAGAATTTACGGACCTAGGGATTAAACCCTTCGAATTGAATGAACCTAGCGAACCGTGATTAGCAATTTTCAATTTAGTCGAGTCATTAGGATATTTACGTTCTGGTTTATTTCGAGTCATATGATTTATTTTAGTTGTTTTATTTTCATATTTATTGACGTGTTAATTTATCATCACGCGCTAGCATATTAATGAAATTTATTTCTCAAGTTCATGTGTTTTAATTTAATTAATTTCTATCAAACAAGTTCAATTTTCCGCGAGTTTTGTAGCCCAGACTTTACGGTTACACTTAACGGTAGGAGTAATCGTAAGGATAACCGTTACCCCCCAACAGAGGGCATTACGGTAAGATTTAATGATAAAACCCTACCGTAAGGGGTTACCGTTAAGTAAGATAAGGCCCGGCCCGTATTCAAAGTTTTTAAGTTTACCGAAACCAACTTCTTCTGTATTGTTTACACCGTAACCCTGCAAATACACAACCCATTTTCACCGTAGACACCGATTGTTGTAACCAAACCAATCGCACAACCACAATTTATCAATTGATTCACCACATTCACATCGCACAACCGGACTTCAGTTGAATTTGATGGAGGGCGACAGCAGCAGGCAACGGAGAAGGGTTTCAATATCTTGGGTCCGAATTTGCTCGAATTCGGGGTAAGTGTGACTCAACTAGACTCAATTACTTGTCGGATTGGGAAATTGCAGGTTTAGGATAGAGTTTGGGGTGAATTGGAGTTGATTTGGGTTGGTAATCATCAGCAGAAATTTCGCACACAAGGTGCTCGATGAATTGACTTACGGTAGCAGTTACGGTTACAAAGCTACCGTAAGGAGTCAACCGTAAGCCTCTCTGACGCGCGGTTTTTTCGGAGAGTTTTTTGTCGCATTCCGGCGGAATTTTGGATACGATGGCTTCCTCCTCGCACAATAAAAGAAAGAATGTAGCACGGAGTGTTGGATCTCCTTTTAAGGTTTATGAGGACGAGGTGGACTTATATAGGTCATTGATTAGCCGGAGCATTGTTCCACCCGTGATTATCGACATTAACTATTGGCTTGACCAGGCAGTTAATAATAACCCTTTTGCCGAGAAATTCGTGGGGTACATTAAAAACCTCGACTGCATCCACTGGGCGAGAATGCGATACCCGGCCTACGAGCGACTCATGCTAGAGTTGTATACGTCCTTCGAGATTTTGGGCGATTATACTATGTCGTGTCATTTTGGAGGCCGAGAGTTTAAGTTCTCGAGCGAGGAAATTAATGCTTATTTTGGCATTGACGGTCGGAGAGACAATGCACTTTATGCTGCTTATCGTTTTCTGGCCCGCTGCGTTATCGGCAAGGAGGAGCCGATGATAGTTAATAAGGACGAGTTGTATACTCTATGGTGCATGGTGAAAGTTAAAGGAGTGCAGACATGTCCTTTGATGATGCGGAGCATTAAGAACTTGCAAAGAATTGGCGATGAGAGAGGCGTTGCTATGACCCACGGCGCATTTATTACGAGATTGGCAGAAATTTGTGGAAATGAGCCTAGGGAGGGTGACGTGCAGCATATATATAAGCTGTTAGAGTTCGAATGGAGGATAGTTCGAACCCCAGGACAGCCGAGGGGTGAGAGACGAGCAGTGACGATGCTGGGGCCCCGCATTGATAATTCGGACGATTCAGATGACGAGCAGACTGAGCAAGCGGGTGATAATGTCGGATTTGATATGGATGCGAGTCGAGAGCCGACTCAGGTTGTAGATGGCGGTGCTTCTACATTTTGAGTTTCCACCTTTCATACAGAGCCAGTCATGGAGCCCCGTGCAGAGCAGTCATATGGAGGGGCAGGAGGATCATCTTCTATAGTGCCACCATATTTCACCTCCTTCTTAGGTGAATTCCGCGACTTTAGGAGTAATGTTTATGATAGAATTTCTGGTGTAGAGTACGAGGCCCACCGAGCGATGGAGGATGCGCGCCTTGCTTTTGATCAAGCTTGTTTGGGTTATGAGGAGGCTCGTCTAGGCCATGAGCAGGATCGTTTAGGTTACGAGGAAGCTCGTTTGGGACATCAGGAGGCACGTAGGCCAGCGAGGCGAGTAGAGACTTGTTGATTACACTGACGGACGATTTTACTAGATTCCGATTGGATGCGGCAAATAATTGGGCACCGGCACCGGCACCGGTTCAAGTCCGGTTGGAGAAATACCGGCGGGGTGTAGTCGAAAAAAAAAAGAAAAAAGAAAAGATTGAGGTGCTGAAACAGATGCCTATCCGTGGTTTACCAAGTGCGTTTTGCTTACACTACGGGCAATTTCCAACAAAGACATGATCAGCAGCCCGACATTTCACGCACGTATGCTTATACTCAAATGGCGCATACTAATCCTAATTCTAATAAATCGGAGGTGAAGCTCAACAAATCAAATCAATAACTAAGATGATCCTCCTGCTCAACGCCTGACCCTATCAAGTCAAGAACGGTAGTGCGGAGCTTCAGGCCTCAACCAAAATATAAGAAAAATAAATAAATAAATGGGTGGATGAGATATTTGATCGCAACCAATAATGGATAGTAGTCAAACCAACGAGTAACGAGGGGGCACCATAGTACATTTATATGGCTTATATGAAAAGGGGTTTCCAATCTACTGGGGTCGCTTTAGTCGATACTTGAAACGCTTGCGATTTCTAGAAATATAAGGATGTCTAGAGTCCAGATGAGTTCATATGAGCAATTCGAGTGACTTACTAGTGTGAAAGTGCGAGGACCTGAGCAATTAAACATTTTCTTTAAGTTATGTTTGTTTTGTGTTTAATTCTAGATTGCTTGAGGACAATCAAAGGATTAAGTTTGGGGAGTATGATATGCGAGAAATTATGTGGTAATTAATGGTTTAAAACTATATTGTTGTGCACTGCATACTATCATATATGTATATTTCTCGCTTATATATTCTTGTGGATGCACGAGCACCAATTGCATATTTTTCATCTATTTTGCAGTATTTAGGTGTTGGGTTGGTGCAATGATTGTAGAATGTTAAGTAGTCGAGGAAGCTCAGGACTTAATAGATGTAGCTTGCAAACTATTGCAAGAACCGGACATTCGGGTTTTTGAAGTATTTTGGTCTTGGGATGGACGAGTGTGGGCCTATGAGTGGAGTTTTAACGAAATTGGGCTTTGATTTGATGTGTTACTGCTGACACTAGGTCTTTTATCCACACTGGGTTACCCAGTGCTGACATAGAGGGTTAGTGGTAGCCTTACCGGTAACTCCTATGGCTAAGCTACGGTTAAGTGCAGACAGAGAGGGTTAGCGGTAGCCCCAATGGCTAACCCTACCGCTAACGATCCCACATTCCTATTTTTGGAAAGAAACTTCTTCTCCAAGTCATGGAAATTTATAAATACCTTTCACACTTTAGCAAAAACGGGATCATTGACATTCCTAGGGTTCCAAGTCATCAAGAGGAGTCCAATTCATCCATCCATCAAGCGATTGAAGATTCAAGATCTAAACTTCTTTCCCCTTTATTTCTCAAGAACTATGTTTGTTTTCTATTTCTCTTTTATAATTTCATGAACACCATGAGTGAGTAGTTTATTTATTCTAGTCCTTGTGACGTTGAAACCTTCATGAGATTATGTTCTAATCAATTCCCAGAATATCTATTTCCTTCTTTATATGAGATTGTTTGTGTTATTCTGTTTACATGACATGATTACTTAATTTCTGATTTGGATTGATCACCTATATTAGGGGTTCGTTGTCAATTTCTATAAATAGGTATGCTTCCCGTGTAATTGTCGTGGTTTCTGTAGCAACTAATGGTCACACATCATTAGGGGTAACACAACATAAGTGTATTAAACCGAGCTTATGAGTTTATTGCTTAGATTAGCCTATTTTCCTAGCGTTTAGTGTTGTTATTGGATTAAATCTAGAGAGCTTATTATAGGTTGTTCAATAATTATGTTTAATTGAAGAGTTTGTTTTGATTAAATATTCGATAAGGGCAAATTCGAGTAGCAGAGCTGGTTGCTATTTAGTTCTTTTAGTTTCATATGATGAGTGAATTATGATATTACAATTGGTTAGATGAATCGATCGAGGGTGGAAACTGAACTTGGAATGGAGTTTTCTCATTATTGATAAATCCTTATTAATTATCTTGCGTGTTTCGTTTGCTTGAGTTTATTTATTTTGTTTTCTTTATTTTCCTATCTAGTTAGTTCATCATCTTTTAACCCCTTTGATTATTTTGTTAAATACAAACAATCACAAATTAATCCACACTCCTCGTAGGACCGACCCTTGCTTACCACTTCTATTAGTTAGTGGAGAAAAGTTAAGGAAAAATAATAATATTAATTTTATCACGTAACAACACGCGGTCAATACTCCTCATCAAAATAAAGTTTTGGAATGCATAAATTGAACTTTACTTGAAAGATTTAGATGTATTCTTGCATGTTTCGGTATTTCTAATAAACTTTGGGGTGAAGCTGTTTTGAGTGTTGCTTATTTGATAAATAGTTCCCCTTCTGTGCCTTTGAATGGTAAGTGTCCTAAGCATGTGCGGTCCTATCGTGAAATTTATTTTCTGATTTTGAATTTTTTTTGTTTTTGCTACGCTTTTTAACCAAAAGGGTGATAAACTTGAACCTCGAGCAAAAAATTGTCTTTTTGGGTTATTCCGAAGGTGTCAAAAGGAATAGATTGTGGCTTAAGAGTGAACCCAAGTTCAAAGTTATGATTAGTCGTGATGTGACTTTTAATGAATGTGATTTTCTATGTTTGTATGTTCACATGCCTATTTATGAATCTGATATGGCTCTGACTAAGTTGGAGCAATCACCTAGTTTAAGTAATTCTGATGAAATACATGCTTAAACTAAAAATGTTACCTGATTTACATGTTAATTTGCCTGGTACTGTAAGTGTTGATAATGCTGATAATACTATTGTGCATGATGTTTCTACTAATTATTTTCCTGAAAATGAGTCTTTAAAAGGCTATAAACTTTCTAGAGATAGGGTTAGAAGGAACATTGTTACTCATCCTTCTAAGTTCAAAGATTATCATATAACTTCCATTGCTTGTGGTGTGTTTCATTCAATTGATAGTAGTAAACCTAAGTCTTATGACAATGCTTTCAAATCTGTGCATTCTGTTGAATGGTTAAATGTTATGAATGATGAAATAAACTCTTTGCGTATCAACATTACGTGGATTCTTGTGCCTATATCTAATAATTTCTTTGTTGTGCATTGTAAGTGATTTTTTATGGTCAAGTATGAATGTGACTATGTTGGATTTAAATCTTGTTTAGTTTCTAAGGGATTTACTCAAATGGAGGGGATAAATTATACTAAAATCTTTGTTATTGTTGTGAGGTTTACTATTGTTAGAATCACGCTTGATTTATGTGCTCAATTTAATTAGGAATTAAAACAAATGGATGTTAATACTGCTTTTTTGCATGGTGATTTAAATTAAAAATCCTATATGTGGCTGTGTGATGGTTTTATTGGAAGACCAAAGTCTGATCATATATTCTTACTTAAGAAATCTCTTTATGGTTTGAAATAATTTCCTAGACATTGGAACAAGAAATTTGACGAGTGCACGCTTTCTTTAAAATCTTGAAGAGGTTTGAATGATACTTTTCTTGTATGTTAAAGTAGATGCTAAGATGCCTATTTTCTTGTTGATTTATGTTGATGACATGTTGCTTATTAGTTCCTGCATTAAGTTTATCAAGCATGTGCAAAATTATCCGAGTGTTACACTTGACATGAAATTTTTAGGAGATGCAAAAAGGATTCTTGACATGAACATTCTTAGAAACTAGAAACGTTCTACTATCTTTCTGAATCAAATTTTGCATGTTGAGAAGATTTTGAGTAAGTTTCTTATGATGGATGCTGAACCAGTTAATATTCCACTTATTGTTCATTTCTTTCTTAGTAAACACCATTGTCTCATTCATGAAGAAGATATTGATTACATGAAAAATGTGCCTTATGCTAGAACTATTGGTTCTATTATGTATTTGATGGTTAGGCCTAAAATTGCATATTTCTATGACTTGCTTGAGTAAGTATATGTCTGACCTTGGTGAGATTCATTGGGAAGTTTTTAAGTGGTTGCTTCGTTATTTAAGATTCTCTATTAGTCTTAGTTTGAAACTTTCTATGTCTAAAAATTATGTTTTCAAAGGATAGAAAATTGACTACTTCTTATGTTTTTATCTTATGTGGATTGTGTTTTAGTTGGAAATCATTATTACAACGTGTTATTGTTTTTACCGACTACTAAAGCGAAATTGTCTCCACAACCGAGGATTAAAGAGGCTATATGGTTGAAAGGTTTTCTTTCTGAAATTCAATTTCTTGATGGTATTATAGTATTTTCTGATAGTCAGTCCGCTATTCAATTTTTTAAGAATCCTATTTTTCATGATCAAACTAAACATATTGATGTGAAATACAACTTTACCTGAGATGTATTCACCAAAGATATAATTCTACTTGAAAAAACTCCTTCTAAGTCAAACCCGCTGATATGGAAACAAAGTGTTTACCCGTTGAGACTTTTGAGTCTTGTACTGAAATGAGTTTTGATTCTAGTGATTATGCTGTCTTTTGGAATTGTGTGGTTTGTTATAGCATGTTGTGTTGGCTATAACTATGTGTTTCTTGTACTAAATTCTTTTGTTGAGCTCAGGTACCGGAAGGCATTAGAGGTGACGTAAGTCCATGATGAAATTCATAAATCTCCCTCTTCTTAAAATCTCGAGTGAACAAGTGTTGGTCCAAAAAGGTGGAGATTTGTTGGATTATTTTTTTGCCCAATATGAATTGGCCTTTTTTATTCTCTTTATCCCAAAGCTAATAATCACTACAATATATCCTCGTGTATAGCCCACATCCACTACGATTACTGGGTTCAACCCGAATGATATACATGGATCCTTGCTTACATGATATGGATCGTTGAGAATAGGGATTTGATCACCACCACTCATCCTTGTTATAAGAGACCTCTACCAAACCCTTGTCCACATAACTCCAACAAACTGCTTGAATCGAACTTTTTACACCTACTTTCTATTTAAAAATAAAAAGCTCGTCCGCAAGAGAACGAAGCAGCTGTAGGTGGTAAGTTGGACTCGAGTCGAATCACAAGAAAGACTAATCGGAAGTCCTTCCGATTTTTGATTTTACAAACATAGAAACGAAAGATAAGACAAAACTAAACACGTGGTCAAATATGGTTTGGGGAGTTCTAACATCTACGAGCAATAAAATCAAAAGCCTTTAAAAATGATTATGAAAACGAGGGTTCTAGTTCGCTAGAATCATCTCCACGATCAGGGTTGTCAATCCTGATGGTTCTAAATGACTCTAGGCACACTAGAACAATAAACTTAGTTGAAAGACATCATCATGAGCAACAACATAATATCAACACAAGCATGAACATAATTGATATTAAAAATGACTACTAATCTAACGAGAAATAACAACTAAACTACTAAAGCAAATGAACATAAATTAAAAATGAGAAGAACGGAACAACATCAACATTCAAAGATAGCCAAATCTAAACTATAAAAAAATTAAACAAAGTCCAGAAAAACCTATGATCTAGAAAAGCATCAGCAATCCAACGATCTTCAACGACGAGAATCGATCTTGAAATGTCAGACGGCATAGAAACGAAGAAACGATGAACTATTAAACTCGGATTATGCGTGTGATCAAAAGTTGGGAAGAACCGAGGGATCTCTGTAATTTCTGAACCTTCCCTCAAGTCCCAGCACTCCAATTCTGAAGAAAAGGACGAGTTTATATAGATTTCTCCGAAAATAACTGCTAAAACCACCTTGGCGTCGACCAACACGGGCCGAGGTGTGCGCGTCGTCTGGGCATGGCGTCGGCTGACGCTGGCGACGCTGGTCGAGAGTGTGCGTCGATCGACGCGAGCATGGTCTACGCTATTATAATCGTTTCCTCGTCCAAGGCGTCGACCAGGCGTCGGCTGACGCGGGCGACCTAGGCATCGACGCGGCCGAGGGCTGCGGGCCCCGGCAGCACGTCGCTCGTCCCGTCTTCTTTGTTTCGAACTGAAACACAAAAATAAAGTAAAATTAGACTATTACTTATAAAATAAGGTAGAAAAATATTAAACACGATACGAAACAAAAATTATCAAAAGGAAGAAAAACGAGAAGAAAATAAACCTAAAAACCTTAAAAGCACACAACACACGATGCAAAAACACACGAAAATCACATACAAATATGTACAAATCAACTCCCCCACACTTAGCTTTTTGCTTGTCCTCAAGCAAAATCTAATCTAGACGTAGACAAGAAAAGCTAACTACCCGATGACCTAATTACTAATGCATTCAAATGATTCAAGAAGTTAATGCATTAAATCGACTGAAAACTCAACTAAAAGGACGACACGATAACGTTGAGATAAGAAATTTAGACTAGCTTCCGAACAACTAAAAGTAATGAGTTGACCTCAATGTATGTCACCCATCCATGCCTCGGCCAAAGTCTATCCCTTCTCACTGCCAAGTCGTCACTCTACTAGCCCAGTCATCTATACACCTCTTTAAAAATATAATCTAAGAAAAATAAAAATAAGAACTTAACTTGTACAAGGATTTCTCTTCTTGTACTTATTATTTCCTTTTCCTATATTTTTCCTTTTTTTCCTTTTTTTCTATATATATGAGTACCCATAAAGATGAGGTACTAATCAAGCATAATATACATAAATCAACAGCGAGGGTTCATTGACTCCGATTTTATGTTGCTGAGTGCAACTATTAACATTTTTCACTTTGGCACGTGGAGTTTTAATGTCTCCAAAATAAAAAAGAAAAATTACATAAAGTTCTATAGAGGGTATTGGAAAACGGGGCTAGTAGAGAGT
The DNA here is from genome assembly GCA_014905375.1 of Phtheirospermum japonicum. NCBI lineage: Eukaryota > Viridiplantae > Streptophyta > Magnoliopsida > Lamiales > Orobanchaceae > Phtheirospermum > Phtheirospermum japonicum. The sequence goes on from BMAC01000165.1 coordinate 1,330,788, forward strand.
ATTCAAATCTTTGGAATGAAACAAGAATAGAACATGAGACAAGACACTTCGTAGACTATTTACACTTCATTCCCCATAATTACACTATTATTCGAACAAAAGTCTAAATATCCTAACCAAAGCATCTAACCACGTCACTTCATCAAGGTTCCAATTAATATCAATACACACAACTTAAATCAACCACAAGCAAGCATACAAAGATTTACTAACCAAACAAAGGACAAACCGCCCCACACTTAAACCATACAATGTCCATATTGTATAACATAAAGAATTAAGCTAAGTATGGTAAAAGATAAGAGAAGGAGAGATACGTCCCTGAAGTCGCGCTTGTGGTGATGAGTTGAGCGTCGAAAATCGTCCAACGGGCCTCAACATTGAAGGGGACCTTAAAAAATAAGAACAAAAACACACAAAAACATATAAAGTTAAAAGGCTTGGGTTGCCTCCCAAGAAGCACTTGATTAACGTCTTTAGATTGACGACATCTACGATCGATGTCATCCCAGGTCTAAAAACAAATGACGATCGTGCCACGCCTTGGTATTCTCTGAAAGCAAGAATTGGCGATGATAATCACCAGGGCATGCACAAAAAGCATGTTCTGAGATGTAGAACACTCCAAATAGCTTTGGAGGTCGGAACTACGAGTAATCGATCACCTCGAATATATCAAAGGATAATTGTAGCAGGCTGATCGGGCACCTTCTCAACTATCTCGTCTACCACCTCAAAATCAAGTTTCAACAAAGCTTTGGGTGGTTTAAAATGTGACTCAATAATCAAACTCTCCTCCAAAACTGGCACAAATTCATCATCAAACCGCACGGGAGCATTAATACCTTCCTCCGACTCTTTCTTCTCACCCGTCAACTCCACCTCCTTGCACACATCTTTCAAAAGATCATCAGAGCTTGAACTGTCCTCAACCAAGATGGAATCTTCCACATCAATGATGGGTATCTCCTCATGACAAGGTTGGTCAAGCCCGTACGCCTGTTTGACAAGTTTCTCTAATTGAATCTCGAAGCGATCCATGCGTTCATCCATCCGTTGATCCCAATCCGAAATCTTGGTTATAAAAGATTTCAATTTTGATAAAAGGGACATGGGAAATTCTTGAGAAACTATGGCGTAAGGATCACCGCTCGAAGTATATGCATCGGAGATGGGTGGATTATAAACATCGTAGCTTGAAGAATAGCAATCTTGATACGGTGGAGCATACGAGTCCGCGTTCGGATAAGGCGGGGCAAATTGAGCATAAGAATCGTCATGACCCGGATCATAATACCCACAAGACGGTGTGTAAGTATTAATGCTCGGATTATAGAAATATGAAGGACATGGGCCGGGATAGTCAAAAGCATGGGCCCATTCTCGACCGCTCGGAGCATACGGTCATAATACGATGGAGGAACTTGACAATCGAAAGTTGGAGCGTAAATGTCATCATATGGCGAACTAACTTGATAATCCGCCATCTTCAATCAAAATAATCCCGATTCTTCAAAAGTATGGCCACAAAGCACAACATTCAAAAACCGAGATTAAATGCACCAGAAAGTACAAAAAAAAAATCACAAATGAACACTAACACAAACAAACTAATAAGAGCACGAACAAAATTCACTAAAAGCAAACACCAAAAATCCGCAACCTTTAGCCTTCCCCGGAAACGGCGCCAAGTTTTGAATCGAACTTTTTACACCTAATTTTTATTTAAAAATAAAAGGCTCGTCCGCAAGAGAACGGAGCAGCTGTACGTGGTAAGTTGGACTCGAGTCGAATCACAAAGAAGACTAATTGGAAGTCCTTCTGGTGTTTAATTTTACGAACATAGAAACGAAAGATAAGACTAAATTAAACACGGGATCAAATATGGTTTGGGGAGTTCTAACATCTACGAGCAATAAAATCAAAAGCCTTTTAAAACAATTATCCAAATGAGGGTTCTAGTTCGCCAGAATCATCTCCACGATTAGGGTTGTCAACCCTGATGGTTCTAAATGACTCTAGGCACACTAGAACGATAAACTTAGCCGAAAAAAATCATCATATCAACAGCATAATACAACGCAAGCATGAACATAATTGATATTAAAAACGACTACTAATCCAATGAGAAATAACAAATAAACTACTAAAGCAAATGAACATAAATTAAAAATGAGAAGAACGGAACAACATCAACATTCAAAGATATCCAAATCTAAACTATAAAACAATTAAACAAAGTGCAGGAAAAACTATGATCTTGAAAAGCATCAGCAATCCAACAATCTTCAGCGACGAGAAATGATCTTGAAATGTCGAACGTCATAGAAATGAATAAACGACGAACTATTAAACTCGGATTATGCGTGTGATCGAAAGGTGGCAAGAACTGAGGGATCTCTACAATTTCTGAACCTTCCCCGAAGTCCCAGCACTCCAATTCTAAAGAAAAGGATGGGTTTATATAGATTTTTCCTAAGATAACTGCCAAAACCACCTTGTCATCGACCGACGCGTTTCGAGCGTCGACCGACGTGGACCGAGGTGCGCATCATCTGGGCACGGCATCAGACGATAATGGCCGAGAGTCCGCGTCGAACAGGCATGGGCGTCGACCGACACGAGCACGGTCCATGATACTTCAAGCGTTTCCTCGGACAAGGCGTCGACGCGGCCGAGGTCTGCGGGCGTCGGCAGCAAGTCGCTCGTCCCGTCTTCTTCGTTTTGAGATGAAACATGAAAATAAAGAAAAATTAGACTATTATTTATAAAATAAGGTAGAAAAACATTAAACACGATACGAAATGAAAATTATCAAAAGGAAGAAAAACGAGAAGAAAATAAACCTAAAAACACTAAACACAACACACGATGCAAAAACACACGAAAGTCACATACAAATATGTACAAATCAATGATCCTCTTTCTCTCTCTCAATTCTTACTAGAATATTAAGAGTGTGTTTTTGTGAGATATTCACCCGTCATCTGATCTTGTGGTAACTACTGATTCGATCGGAGTTTATGGCTAGAGTTCCAGTATGAGGGCAATGCCGATTCTGATTACGGTAGAGTGTCGGAGGGTAGAGATATAGGCAATGCTTTGGACCACCTAGTTGTTTCCTTTATCGAGTTCACCGTGATGATATTAGAGGCCAGTCTCAGTTAAATCTGAGTTGGATATTTGTACAACTAAACATCATGTCATTCCAGATCCATTTGGTGACTACATCAATGAAAAGGGGTTTCTTGTTCCAGAGTTGTCATTAGTTATTGGTTGACTTACACTTTGTTTGTTTATAACTTCAGCACCTTATTCATTGAATCATTGTCATTCCCTTTTTACAGGTATCAAATTACATTTATTGCCAGAACATGTTACTGCCACTGATGAGTCCATTCGAGTCGTGACATCCAGAAGCTAGGTCAGGTCTTGATACGGGCTGCTGTAGTGGATTGGAGGTTTGGGTCGTGAACTCGTGTGGGCTGCTGCAGCATGTTCAGGTTTAAGGAATGATAATCGATTAGAAATTTAAAAAGAGTAATCGCTCTCCTTCCACTTAAGTGTAAAGATGTATGGGTCAGTTGTGGTTTATCGACAATCGGCTATACCTAACAACAATGAAGCTTATTAAATTAGATATGAATTTTGAAATAAGAAAATTGTTTCTGATTAGATTTTTGTGAATCAATTTATATACTCCGTTCGTCCCACAAAGATAGCTCATTTCCAATTTCACAAAGATTAAGAAAAGTAGTTGGTATGGTTGAAACATCAAAATTACCTACATTTTTTAATTATATATTCCTTTTAAAACTAATGGCTTATTAAATTGTTGATACCCAGGTACAATAAATAGGAGAACAAATTAAATGTATGAAAAAGTACGGAAAGTGTGTTATAAATTGGGAACAAAAAATGATATAATTATAGAACAGAGGGAGTAAATATAATTTTGGTCAAATAAGACATATGCCGTAATTGAACATGATAACAACAATGAGAGGTAAATTTAAAATTTGGTTAAGTATATATATATATATATATATATATATATATATATATATATATATATACATATTCTTAAGTTACCTTTTGGAGAAACTATTCAGAAAAATAGGTTAAATAATGTCAGTAAGAATTCTTTGTTTTCCCGCCCACCAAACCATTCCTTTATTCATCTTTAATTTGTTTTTATTTTGTTTATATTTTCCAATTATTTATTTATTTTATTATGGGATTATTACATAATAGGTAAACACTAAAATGTGGCAGCCATGCGGGCCCTTTTACTGTGTGACGGAGTCCGACCCACCTTAAATACGGATTCGACCCAAATGAAACTGGGTTCATATAAAAAAAATGGGAAATTTAGGGTTGTCGCCTTCGATTTGCATAAAAAAATTCTCGCTAGAAAAAAAGTGTTGCTGGCAATTTTTCGTGTCCCGTGATTCACTCGTCTCGCCGGAGAACATCAGTGTATTCAGAAAAAAAATCCTTAAACCCTAGGTAGTTTTCTGTTGCGCCATGATTTGCCTCGTATTTCTGGAGAACTGTAGGATCCCGTCCTCGCGCACCGCACCGCTATTTTGAATCAAAATTCTAAGACTTCATCCACCTGTGACATTCTTGAAGGTGTGCTCTTGCTTTTTTATGAGTTTTACAATCGTGATTTTTAGAGTTTTATTGTTTGGTTGTATAGCAAACTTTTCATCCTTAGTCTGGTGTTGAATCATGTGTGTAATAAGTTCTAACTTGTAAATGATGCAAGGTCATATTGGCTTGAGTTAAAAGTTTCTTGAAAGGATGAGCTTAGCTTAACAATACACTATATATCATATTTTCCATGTTCTGGGATGATTTTAAGAATAATATTGGGGATTAATGAAGATGAGCTTGAGTTTGACTTGCTTGGTTTGTTTCTTAGTTTGTGTCATTGCAATCACCTGCAGTTACTATTAATAAATCTCTTGAAATACTGTTAGCAAAATTGATGTTGCACTAGCATATAATCGACCTCACTCGCGTGAGGGATGACAAATACAGTTGAAGGTTTTCTATGATTAAGTTTTTGTGATTTTATTTGATTTCTGGTCGTACTAAGTTTTTATTTTTGTATTTTTGCAAATTATTTTTATGATTTGGTATATTAGTGTATTTGGTCTCCAATTCATCATTGTTCTTGTACATTTTAGTCTGCAGTAGCTTGTCCTTGCTTGTTGGTTAGTAAATTTATATTGATACCTGCATGTGTTTATTTATTTTTCAAATGGAGAATCAAAAAGTCGAGTTAGTGAAGGATCAATTAGAGAAGAAAACGCAAAATAAATATAATGATTGAAGAAACTACATAAGTAGTTGAAGCTACAATCCAAGCAACTGAGCCGGTGAAGAGTCCGAAAAGAGAAAAGCGAAAAAAATTTATAATTGACGAAGCTACAAATGAAGTTGAATCTGCAACTTAAGAAGCTGAACCTGCAACTCAAACAGATGAGCCGATGGAGAATCAGAAACGAGTGGAGAAGGGTAAAAAAAGAAAACTGCTAAAAAATTTTCAACTGAAGAATCTATAAAAAACCTTGAACCCGCCACTGAAGAAGGTGAACCTTCAATCGGAGAAACTGAACCTATAATTGAAGAAGCCAAATTTTCAATTGAAGAAGTTGAGCCGGTGAAGAATCAAAATTGACCGACGAAGGGCGAAAAAAGAAAAATACTTACAACTCAAGAAACTTCAAAAGAAGCTGAACATGGAATCGAAGAACCTGATATGGTGATGAATCAAAAGCAACCGGAGGTGTGTGCGAAAAAGAAAATGCAAAAATAAGCAACAACTCAAGAAACTGCAGAAGCTGCCAAATCTGTAAGTGAAGAAACTCTATCCGTGGAGGAAGTTAAGGAAGCTTGAAAAAGGAAGCAAGTAAAGAAATTGAAGGTTCAAAGTACAACAACGAAAGATCAAGCTGTACCAGTGAAGGATCAAGCTGTACCTGCAAATGAAGAAACTCCAATTATAAAGGGAGTGAAGAAAATCGTAAAAAGTAAATTGAAGGCGAAAACCGAAGATGATGAGAGGTTAGTATTTTTTTCGGAAGTATTACTGTTTCTTATAGAGTTTGTCACTTTTAACCTTATATTTGTCACTTATTACCTTTTATTTGTCACTTTTGACCTTATTTTTGTCACTCTTTTGCCCTATATTTTTGTCACTCTTTTGCCCTATATTTTCTGTCACTTATTACCTTGTATTTGTCACTTATTACCTTTTTTTTTAATCACTTTTGACCTTATTTTTTGTCACTTATTACCTTATATTTGTCCCTTATTACCTTTTTTTTTTCACTTTTGACCTTATTTTTTTGTCACTTTTTTGCCCTATATTTTCTGTCACTTTTGACCTTTTTTTGTCACTTATTACCTTATATTTGTCACTTATTACCTTTTTGTTGTCACTTTTGACCTTATATTTTTTGTTGGATAAATATATTTTTCATATTTGGTTTTCTGCAGAAAGTTTGCATCCAAAAGTAGACCTAAATGCTTGGTCGATGTTATGTGTGCAATGTCAGCGGAAAGAAAAGAAGACATTAAGAAAATTGGATTTGGGGGCTTGTTAGAGATGAAAGTGATGCAGCTGCCCACCGAGATGTTGGGGTGGTTGGTTAGTAGGTTTAATGGGATTAGTCGGATGTTGAACATTGATTCGAACAAGAAGTTCATTGTAACTGCTGATGATATCTGTGATATATTTCTTCTTCCTAGGAATAGCGGGCGTGAAGTGGTGCTTTGCAAAACAAAAGAGGATGCAAATATTGTGAAGGACTTTAAGATGAGGTGTGGGATTGGTGACATCTTCTCTTTTGCAGCTTTGAGATTATTTCTTTTGGATAAAGTCGGAGAAGGTGGGGATGACTTCATAAGGTTGTTAATGTTGGTGACCTTATCGAGTTTTCTTGCACCGAATGTAAATAGGAAGGTTAGTTTTAATGTTTTAAAATCATTGGTTGATGAGGAGGCAATTCCCAAGCTCGATTGGTGTTCTTTCATTTTGGGTAGGCTTTGTAATCAGTAACCAAGTTCAATAAAAAAATAGAACACACGTAAGCGGGTGCGTATTGGTTCTGCAAATTATTTATTTGCATAGGTAGAAATGGAAGGGGAAAGCTGAACCACTTCTTTTCTACTCATTCAACATAAATTGCTGAAAGCATCAGATCGAGAGTTAAAGAAGAGAAACGAGCTGGAGATTTAAGGAGAGTGGGTAGACTTATATCTAATTTCAGAACCTCAAAATGCTATTGATGAAAAACCATGCAACGAGAAAAAAAATGATGGAATCATTTTGGAAGATGATGAAAACAGCCAGCAATTTATACAATTTGCAATTTATACAATTTAAATTACCATTGGGACTGCCTTCAAATAAAGAGATTCAGAAAAATGCAAAAGATGTGGTTTTTTATTTTTATAATAGTTTGTTACTTTTCCTAATATTACTGTCACTTTACATGATATTACTATCACTTTGTATGTTATAAGTGTCACTTCTGCATTTTGAATTGTAATCATTACTTTTTTCATATTTCTCTTTTCCCCCCTTTCAGCATGTGCAAGAGACTTTCCTCTTGCTTAAAAGGGACATGTCTATTGTTTCTGAACACTACATGAAAAACTAACAAATATGAAGGAGAAAATGTTGGATCCCTCAATTTTATCTTCACAGCCCCCGGGTTTGGTTCCATCTTCACAGCCACCAACTCCAGTTCTATCTTCTCTACCCCCAACTCTTATTCTATCTTTGCAGCCCCGACTCTAGTTTCATCTTCACTGCCCCCGACTCCGGTTCCATCTCAGTCTTAGAAGATCAATGCTATTGAAGAATTCCTACGGTGGACTGATAAGTCCTGGGCCGATGAAACTGTCCTGCAAATGTGTGCTGAAGAGATAATAAAATTTATTTTAATGAGGAAGCCTAACGAGGACATCCCCACTTTACTCCTTCTGCCACATGAGCTTCGAACATTGATGTGTAAAGATACGAATGATACTGATGATGTGGGGGGAGGACTGGATACAGAAAACAAGTCAGCCAGTGCTAGACGACATAATCGATCTGGTGAAGTGTATGGCCCTCTGTCATACGAAGCTTGCACAGTAGACGAGAAGATTGGTTATCTTTCTAACTTTATGTCCCGAAACAAGAGGTTGATGGTGGATATGGACATACGGGAGAAGCAAGTCCTTGATTTTTTCTTATTCGATTGCGGGGACATTTTATGATGAAACGTAAGTTACTTTTTACCACATTATTTAGAATTATTTTCATTTGTTTTTGTACTTTGCTGTTATTATTCGAAAGTCACACTTTTGAGAAGTAAATGTGACTCTAATAATTGGAAAAGTGTCAATGTTTTTACACTTTTATTGTTGAATCTTTTTCAGTGATGTCTTCTTTACGAATAATGGTCGCACTATTTCAAAGAAAGAGATGTTATCGTTAAATCAAAAAACTGTGGGTGTTTACTAATGTCATTGACGCATGGGTGTTGGTTCTAAACCATGCACAAGATGTTGATAACAATTGCAAACTTATATTCTTGGATACCACACACAGTGTAAGTTTTACACATTAGTGATTTAGTTACTTTATACGCATAATTAGTTTGTATATTAATAGTTTTAATTTACTTTTTGGCAAAAGTTTTATCTCTCGAAGATCTTGCATGGGTGGGGAAGGCTAATGAGCATGATGCAACTATGAGATCGAGTTGGGAGGCATCTATTGGCTATGTTGGCAAGGACGTGAGCACATCAGATATGGTTAGTGATCTTTTTAATAATTCTCTTGTCTATTATTTGGTGAAGTGCTTTTGGTAATAGTCGTTGATGTGGCAGGAGTAGGTCAGACCTGGTGTGGGTAGACCTGATTTGGCAAACCGCTAGAAAGCACGGTCGGACCAGAGTGACCAGTGATTTCGGTCAAATCTTCCTCTCAAAGCAAGGCCCGATCTCCTCTCTGAAGGCCTTGCGCTGAGCTGATATCTAGAAGAGGTCCTTGGGAAAGTTGTTAGAAGATCGGCTCAGGATAAGTCAGGACTGTAGACCCGACCTGGGATAATAAGAAGGAGGACCCGGATGGTTGAAAAAAAGGAGATCAAGACAGTTCAAGCGGGGGTAAGGTTTGACCTGGCTCCCCCTAGAAAACATGATCATCCCGAGGTGGACAGAATTGAGGGAAGAGCAGGCCCAGGGAAGACCTGGTCTCCTGACCCCCTTTGAGGAAGACAAGTGGGACCACTTTTCAGAATTTGTTGCCTCAATGGCCCCTGATTCACGGCCCTTGTTCCCAAGATCCCGGAAAGGGTCCCCACTGGGAAAAACTATAAATATCTCAGCCCCAAGGCTGAGGGAGGTATGTCATTCTTTTGTGCATTCCTTCTTTACTTCCTGGAAAACACCTTATACGCTTTCTAACTTAAGAATCGGAGAGGTTTCCACCGGAAAATCACCGGTGGCCCTTTCTAACTTGTGTTTGTGGTGCAGGTCAGGAAGAAATCTAGGTTTCAGGCAATATCATATTTTGGGGTGAAATAACTGGCGCCGTCTACGGGAAATCGATCAAGCTAAGACGTGAGACTTTTCAATGGCTTCAGATGGTCTGCGATGGAACTTGTTAGGGGAGCTCGGCAGAACCCACAGCTCTGCTGCGCCATGGGGTATGCCCAGATCGGCAAAGACGTCGACGATGGGACCAGAAAGGACAGTGCCGTCGGCAGCGGCTGCGCCGGGCACTACGCCACCCCCACTTGGTATATCTTTGCCAGATACTGGTGGTTCATTCAATGAATCCTTCCTCATGCAGCTCTCGGAGCTCATTGGCAAAGCTGTGGAGACGGCGGTAGAAAAGAAGTTTGCAGAGATGTGGACGCCGCCATCCAATGCACCGCCATCTAGGACTGTGCCGCTGACAGAAACTGAACCGCTGCAAGGTCAGCGCACCGATCAGATCCCCCTCTAGAATAGAGAAGACCTCTCCACTTCCGATAGTGAGATATCGGATCAGGCTAATCCGGGCTTGGCTGAGCAGATGCAAATCTTGCAGAAGGAGGTGCGAGAATTCAGGAAGAAGATAGCGGGCACAGATCTTTAGGCTTTGAATACAATGGAACCACAGATCCGTGGGACCATCTCAGCCGCTTTGAAATAGCAGTGGCATTGCATAAATTCTCGGATGCTGTTATGTTCCGGGTCTTCCCGATGACTTTCACCAAGTCGGCACAGCTCTGGTTTAGCCAGTTGCCTCCACGCTCTATCAGCAACTTTGATGAGTTCAGCATGGCCTTCCTGCACCAGTTCACCAGCTGTAGGAAATACAAAAAGATGCCACTTGAACTGTTCAGTCTAAAGTAGAAGGAGAACGAGAGCCTACGTACTTATATCAATAGGTTTACAACGGCGAAGTTGGAGGTGCCTTATGCATCGGAAGAGCTCCTGGTGAATGCACTGGCACAAGGCCTGAGATGTAGGGAGTTCTTTTAGTCGTTGGTGGTGAAGCCAGCCCTAAAATTTGGGGAACTCTTGGAAAGAGCTGAAAAGTACATCCACCTGGAGGAAGCTCTGAAGATTAAAGATGAAGGAGAGAAGAAAAGAGAAAGGTATGACAGAGACGAGAGGGCACCGGTAAAGAGGTCTAGGCCAGACTCGTCTGGAGGATGACCTCGCTTCGATAAATACACACCTCTGGCGACTCCTCAGGGTGAGATCCTGCAAGCGATTGAAAGGCATCCAGATCTTAAATGGCCCAAGACTTACTTGCAGAAACCGAGGAAAGAGCGATCGGACCGTTTCTGCAGATATCATAACGAGTATGGCCATGACACAGATCAATGTACTCACCTTAAGGATGAGTTAGAGAGAATGGTACAGGCAGGGTACCTCAAGGAGTATGTGAGGATAAGAAGGGACGAAAACAGTTCTGGCTATCGCAGCAATGACCGACCCCAGCAAAGAAAGGATGAGCAGGATGGTAAGAGAAGTGGAGGGAGAAGGAGTGAGCAGACCCAGGCCATTCGAGGAGAGATCCAAATGATTACTGGGGGAGAATGGGATGAACATTCTAGACGTACCCAGAATAGTTACATTCACGCAGCTCGAGATCTCGTGAGGAAAGGAAGGGAGGTAGGGCAGGTGGCCCCGAGTCCAAACGTCTACTTTGGGTCAGAAGATGAAGATGGGATCCTGGCCCCCCACATGGACGCTTTGGTAATCACAGCCACCATAGCTAATTACACTGTCAGGCACATTTTTGTGGACACGGGAAGCTCAACGGATATCATGTTCTACGATTGCTTTAAGAAAATGGACTTGGATATGGAACTGGAGGAAGTTACGACTTCTTTGGTTGGATTTGCAGGAGGGGCGCTAAAACCTCTTGGAGCGGTTAATCTTTTAGTCACGCTAGGGGATGAGCCATATCGGCAGACCAAGACAGTTCGGTTCCTGGTGGTAGACACGGCTTCCTCCTAGAACGTGATGTTGGGAGGACCTTCCCTAAGCAAATTTCAAGTAGTAGTCTCAATCTATCATATGAAGCTGAAATTCCCTGCTCAGGATGGATAGGTGAAGCGAGGGGTGATCAGTATGCGTCAAGGCAGACGTGTGTAGAGAGCATTAGGCGAAGCGAAGATGAGAGACAGGTCAAGAGGGCCAGAACAGAGGACAGACCCCGATTAACTAAAAGGGAGGAAAACCTGATGGCTGTAGAAATAGTCCCGGGGCATGATAGCTGAGTCCTCCGTGTGGGGACAACTCTCAGTCCAGACGTTCTAACAGATCTGGTGTCATTGTTAAGGGACAGTGCGGATGTGTTTGCCTGGTCTCCCCAAGACCTGGTGGGGATTGACCCAGAGGTGGCTGAGCATTGCCTCAATGTTAGCCCTAACATGAAGTCGGTCAAGCAAAAGAAACGTAACTTTAGGCCAGAGAAGGAGGCCATTATTGAGGCCGAAGTGGAGAAGTTACTGAAAGATAAACATATCCAGGAAATACAATTTCCTGAATGGCTCTCAAATGCTGTGCTGGTCCCGAAGACTCAGGAGGACTGGCGTATGTGTATTGATTTTCGAGACCTTAACTGTGCCTGCCCAAAGGACCACTATCCTCTGCCAAGGATCGACCAGCTGGTCGATTCCACCTCTGTTTGTGAACCCCTGAGCATGATAGATGCCTCACAGGGTTATCACCATATCAGGCTGGCGAAAGAGGACTGGAAGCGAGTTAGCTTTATAACTCCGAAGGGGACGTATTACTACGTGGTCATGTCGTTTGGACTCAAGAATGCGGGCGCCACATACCAGCGATTAGTGGATAAGATATTTAAGCCAGCTCAGATGAAACATGGAGGTTTATGTGGATGATATGCTAGTAAAAAGCATGAAGGAAATGTCGCACGTCAGCGACTTGAGAGAGACGTTTGATACCCTGAAGAGGTACAGGATGAAGCTCAACCCTATGAAATGTGCATTCGGGGTCAGAGCTGGAAAGTTCCTAGGGTATATGGTGACAGAAAAAGGCATCGATGCTAACCCAGAAAAGGTCAGAGCTATTATGGACATGCAGGCGCCAAGAAATGTCAAGGAAATGCAGTGCTTGGCAGGCCGGATCAATGCGTTGAGCAGATTCGTATCTCGCTCGGCTGAGAAGAGCTTGCCATTTTTTCAAGCCCTGCGTAAAAAGGCCAAGTTTCAGTGGAATAATGAGTGTGAGGATGCTTTTAGGAGGCTGAAGGAACATCTGGCTGGCATGACCTTGCTCACAAAACCTATCCAGGGAGAACCCCTAATCCTATACTTATCTGTTGGACAGCAGGCAGTTAGCTCTGTCTTGCTTAGAGAGGAAGGCAAGGTGCAGAAACCTGTCTACTATTGGAGAAAGGTCTTGCATGACGCAGAGGTCAGGTATGTGGAAATAGAACGGGCAATGCTGGCTCTCGTGGGCATGGCTCGCAAGCTACGCACATACTTCCTCTCACATGGCATAGTAGTACGGACTAACCTGCCCTTGAAGGCCATCATGGACAAATCGGAGGCATCAGGAAGACTGGTCAAGTGGATAATCGAGCTCAGTGAATTTGATATTACATTCGAGGCTAGGACAACCATTAAGGCCCAGAAGCTGGTGGACTTCATGCAGGAAATGACCAGCTCTTCCGATGATAGGCAAGAATGGACAGTTTTTACGGATGGCTCTGTAGGAAATCAGGGCTGCGGGGCAGGAATAGTTCTGATTGACCCAGCAGGGGTAGCCACTGAGTACGTCGTGCGCCTGAATTATGCTCTGTCCAATAATGCAGCCGAGTATGAGGCCCTCTTGAGAGGAGTTCAGATGGCCAGGGATTTGGGGGCAGAGCAGGTATGCGCAAGAGTGGACTCGCAGATGGTTTGCAAACAAATAAGCGGGGACTTTGAGACCAGGGAAGAGAACATGCAGAAATATTTAGCCAAGTTCAGAGAGTTGGCCAAAGTTATGAAAACCTTGACAGTCTTACAAATCCCCAGAGAAGAAAACGGAAGGGCAGACTATTTGGCCAAGATCGCAAGTTCAGCCGTAGATTGTCAAGAGAGGACAATTACACTGTTGAGAGCAGATGAGGAATTTGGCACGGAACAGGTCTGTTCAATAAATGAAGGAGACGATTGGCGCTCTCCTATCATCTCCTACTTAGAAAAAGGAGAGTTGCCGGAAGATAGGAAAGATAGAGTGAAAGTGCGAGTTAGATCTGCCCGTTTTTGTCTAATCAAAGGGGCTTTGTTTTGGCGTGGGTTTGGATGACCTTTACTGCGATGTTTGAGCTTGGAGGAGGGCACCCATATCCTCAGAGAAATCCACGAAGGCTGTTGTGGTAACCATATGGGGGCGAGGGCTCTAACTAGTAAAATATTAAGAGCTGGCTACTTCTGGCCATCACAGAGGAGAGAGGCTGAGGATTTCGTGAAAAGATGTGAAAAATGTCAGAAGATGACCCCCTTAACCCATCAACCAGCGGAAGAACTGATGACAATGATTTCTCCTTGCCCTTTCGCAAAGTGGGGGATCGACCTAGTCTGTCCATTCCCAACGGCTCCAACTCAGAAAAAGTTCCTAATTGTAGCCATTGACTACTTCAGCAAATGGGTCGAGGCGGAAGCTCTGGAAAAAATAACGGAAGAAGCAGTGATGTGATTCATCTGGAAGAATATTTTTTGTTATTTTGGCATACCAAGGGTGATGATATCAGCAATGGTACTCAGTTCATGGGAGTCAAAATTCAGGCTTGGTGCGCCAAGATAAAAATCCAGCAGCATTTCACATCTGTCTACCACCCACAAGCAAATGGGCAGGTCGAATTAACTAATCGCATCCTTATTCAAGGGCTCAAATCACGATTGGAGAGATCAGGAGGAAAATGGGTGGAAGAGCTTAATACAGTACTCTGGGCATACCGCACGAACCCTAAAGAAAGCACAGGTGAAACTCCTTTTAGCTTGGTGTATGGCATGGATGTCGTTGTTCCTACAGAAGTCAGCCTCGAGACTCACCGAGTACAGAGTTTTGATGAAATTCAGAATGAAGCACTGGTACAGGATGCGTTAGATCTGACCGAAGAAAAAAGAGACCAGGCAACGGTGAAAATGGAACATGTGCGGGAACGTGTCCGAGCAGCCTACAACAAAACGGTCTGAAAGAGATGCTTCCAAAGGGGAGACCGGGTCCTTAGAAGAGCTGATCTGGGAAAAACCAAAGGAAAGCTGGACGTTGTGTGGCAGGGACCGTTCAGGGTCATCCAAGTCTTAGCAGGTGGCGCTTACAAATTGGAGGCGTTAGACGGAACTGAGATCCCTCGTGCATGGAACATTGTTAACTTACGAAAATTTATGTATAAATGTAAAAACTTCTGAATGATTTTATTAAATAATAATGTAGGTCTTTTCTCATACTACAAAACTGGAGCCTTCATTTAAGCCAGGATTGGCTAAGGGCGGATGCCCTCGATTTCCTGACCTGATTGTCAGTTTAAGACAGGATTGGCTAAGGGCGGATGCCCTCGATTTCCTGACCTGATTGTCAGTTTAAGACAGGATTGGCTAAGGGCGGATGCCCTCGATTTCCTGACCTGATTGTCAGATTAAGCCAGGATTGGCTAAGGGCGGATGCCCTCGATTTCCTGACCTGATTGTCAGTTTCAGCCAGGATTGGCTAAGGGCGGATGCCCCCGATTTCCTGACCTGATTGTCAGTTTAAGCCAGGATTGGCTAAGGGCGGATGCCCTCGATTTCCTGACTTGATTGGTCAGTTTAAGCCAGGATTGGCTAAGGGCGGATGCCCCAAACTTCCTAACCTGATTGGCAAGTCAAATCAGTCCGTTTCAATATTCTAACTTGCTTGAATATGTACGTTGAGATGGCCAAATGCCTGACCTGATTGTCAGAACAAATACAGGAAGCGATTGTCGTGGTTGATCAGCCACAAGCAAGACTTGACTAAAGGCGGAAGCTTTAGAGGTACGCCCCATGACCTTGGAATGGCTGGTACTCAGAAAAGATGATTCGCATGATTTGGGCTGGACAGAATTGATTGAAAATTCTTTTTAGAAAGCCTTTACATTTATCATTATATTCTGGGAAACAAGAAACTACATATAATAAGCAAGCCAAAATTGATCCTCATTATAAAATCACTTTTCTTGATTAGAAGAGCAGAAATTCAAAACTGATAATTCATTCATTAAGTTCTGGAAAATACAGAAAAGCATATTGCAACACCTTCTATGAAGGTCGGCAATTTTGATTAACAGAATGCAGGAAATAAAAAAGTAAGATAAATAAAGGAGCTCATCCCTGAGAAGATCTCCGATCAGCAGCTAGAGCCCGGCGAACACGCCACAGCTCGCGCTCCATCTCATGATAGCGCTGACGATATTTATTAGCGTGCTCAGACAAAGCATGTGCTTCGCCGGCGGCAATGGTCAATCGGCTCACTGATTCCGCCAAATCAGCCTTTTCTTCTTGTAGTTGACGGAGTTCAACCCATTCCCGCTTGTAATGGCGCTTCTTTTGTCTTTTCCTTTCCAGAAGACGATGGAAATAGTTGATTTTTTCTCGGAGCAAGTCAAGTTTATCGGAGAGTTTGAAGTTCTCAACCACTAGAGAGATGTTCTTTCTTTTCACAGTGTCGAGTTCTTGAGAAGAGGATAAGATGCCATTGCAGAGAGTTAAGGGAAAAATGAAGCGTACATGCGTATATTTAAAGCAAGAGAAGGCACGTGCTAGAGAATAAAAAGTATTAGGGTTTCCGGGAATTAAGGAAACCCTAGAATACCAAAGGTTGCTACAAGACAAAGGCATTCATTATTAATCAA
Organism: Phtheirospermum japonicum; assembly: GCA_014905375.1. NCBI lineage: Eukaryota > Viridiplantae > Streptophyta > Magnoliopsida > Lamiales > Orobanchaceae > Phtheirospermum > Phtheirospermum japonicum. The sequence continues at coordinate 1,347,184 of BMAC01000165.1, forward strand.
AATATATCCAGTACAAGAGTTTGGATAAGACAATAAAACAGATCGGCCACACAGGCCACAACTACAGATCTATTGAAAAACAAAAGCAAGGAAAAATTAGAGATAGTGCAATCTGAGCGTCCTGAGTTACACCTCGGGGTCAGTTGCTGCCGACTCTTCCTCAAGCCTGATCCTCGGCCTCGGACACCCCAGCAAAATCCTTCGCAAATTGCGTGGACTCTTGCAAATCACCCAAGTTGGCAAAAGTTAGAGAGTTAGCCACCACCATTGCCAACTATTGTGAAGCGGGGGAGAGGAAGTTGAGGAGGAAGAGCAGAAGGTCTGGCGGATATGATCAGCAAAGGCCGCGGCATCTAGCAGGTGAAGACGGTTGTCTTCAGCAACATGAGAAAAGGAGGTGGGCTCAGGAGCGCCTGTGATGGGGGCAGAATGGTCAAAGGGCAAAGTGGGGTTTTCAGCTACCCACTTGGCATGGGCATCTAGACCTAGGCTGAAGAAGACCTCTGCCTCAGGAACTAGGAGGTCATATAACTCGACTGGCCCCAGGAAGGCTCGGCGTGTGGTCTCTCGAGTTAGCTGGCTCAAGTGCAATCCTTCCTCGGAGTTAAGGAACTCAAGCCTTCCCTCTGCCCGTCCCTCAATGCGGCCCTTGGTTTCTCCATCAGCCTCTCCCTCAACTCTGGCTTTTTTGGCTTTGTCTTTGAGCTCTTTCACCTCCTGCTCTAGAAGAATGGCCTGGGCACGCTGCCTACCCTCGGATTCTTGCGATTCACGCAGTGCAGCTTTGGTCCCTGCCAGCTCTGCCTTGAGTAGCTCCATCTCCCCGTCCAGATCGTGCATCTTAGCCCATAAGTCCTGCTTCTGCTTCTACAGGACCTCGACTTCCTTTTTCAGGTCTGCCTGTAATAGAGAGCCTCGGGCCCGAGCTAACAAGGATGCCCTCCATACCACCACCTAAAAAAAAGGGAGAGAGAAAGAAAAGAAGGGTGAGTAAAAAACTTGGGAGGATAATGAATAAAACAAGATGGAGTCTTCACCTGTGCCTCCGCCTTGCATTCAGCTGTCAGCTGTAGGAGCTAGTCCCATCATAAACTGCCTGGCCACCTCCCCGGGACAGTTCATAACAGATCTGTTGAAGAAAGCCTGATTAGGATAAGGAAGGACTTGGACAACCACTTCAGGAATGACTTGAGGATCAGTTCACCTCCTTTTCCGCGTCTATAGTTGTTGTTCCTCCTCAGGACTCTCTGAGGACAGGACTGTCAGTGTGGGAGTTGTCAGCTCGGGAAGAATTGGATTCTTTCTCACTGTCCCTGGAAGAAATGCCTCAGGTGGAGCTGCCCTGGCTTGCTCCTGGGGCTGATCTTGGAAAGGCGTTGCTAGGGTAACCTCCTCTAAAGTAGGAGAAGCTCTGGCGGACTCTCCTAGAAGGCTTTTCTGGCCCCCTCTTGCAGCTTTCTTTGCCTTGGTGTCCAGGCATGCTTGCAGCATGTTTTCTGAAAAGAAGAAAAGAAATGGAGTTACAAATAAAAAATATCGAAAAGAGGCGAACTGACAGTGCTGGATTATATAGATGTGAGGAGGCAGAGGTCCTCTCTGTTTTTGAGAGATAAAAAAGGATAAAAGGTCAGGTTTAAGGACTGAGGATATGTCCAGAGGTATTGCGTTAAAGAGGTTGATTTTCTTGGCTATGTGTGATGGTCTCTCACCACGGGTTAATGATGCTTGTGGAGGTAACATGTTAATCGGAGCAGTAGAAAAGCCCCAATCTCCAGAACATTGAACATAAAAGAACTTCTTTCTCCAGGCCTTGTGAGAAGTAGAAAGACCTGTCAAGAAGTGCACATCCGATCTGGCGGAAAGATAGAAAAAGCCAGAAGCGCTTTTAGATAGGAATAAGGAGTAGAAAATTTGGGCTGTGGGGGTTATCCCGGAATATTGCGCTGCTAGGTGAAAGCCCGCCATAACCCGGAAGGCGTTGGGCAGGAAATGGTATACCAGAATTTGGTATATCCGGGAAACGGCTAGGATGAAGGGATAAACTTGTAAACTCAGGCCGGCGTGGAATTGGTCCACGTAGAAAGTTAGATTGTGAGGGGGAGGCGATGAATCCCTCTCGTCTGGTGCTGGACTGGTAAAGGTGAATTCATCGGAAATGTTGCAGGTAGTGCGTATCTCCTTAAGAGTTTGGTTACTTACTATCGAGGAGACATTGTCACCAGGAAGGTAAGGGAGAGACGGCGGAACCTCTGCCGGAGGAGCCGCCGGGGGCGACTCAGACAATGATAAATCTATGGAGGAAGTGGAATTCGCCGGATGCTCCGACGAGGTCCCCACATCAGAATTAGAAGAGGAAGAAGTCGACATAATTAAAGGATGTGAAAAGAAATAAGGAAGTACCTGGTTATGGAATAAATCAAAGCTGGATGAAGAAAAATTTGAAACGGAGAAACTCGCCGGAATGCTAGAGAGGAAAAAGGGAGAATTCGAGAAGTTGTGAAAATAGAATTTGAAAAGTGAAGGGAAAAAGAGACGTGGAGGGACAAAAAGGCAAGTGGATAAATCTGGAAAATGGGAATCGAGAAAGGCGGGATTTGATGGGATCCCCGCATTTAATGAGGACAGTACCCTAGGTAATGAGTTGGAAAGCCAATCGTCCTAGGGTAGGACATGTGCAACCAACCTGTCAGTATTTGAGGAGACTTGTGGGAATGAAGACCGTTTGGGAATGTGGGCCGACACCGCTAATGCCAATAATTAGGCCTGGTTGTCAGGCGGATTTCTCGGGATTCACATTGGTACGAGAAGCACTAAAGGAGGTGGGACCATCCTGTACTGAGATAACCATGAAGCTCTTACAGCTCTACCCTCACTAATTTGGGGGGAGGAGTTGATGTGGCATGAGTAGGTCAGACCTGGTGTGGGTAGACCTGATTTGGCAAACCGCTAGATAAGCACGGTCGGACCAGAGTGACCAGTGCTTTCGGTCAGATCTTCCTCTCAAAGCAAGGCGCGATCTCCTCTCTGAAGGCCTTGCGCTGAGCTGATATCTAGAAGAGATCCTTGGGAAAGTCGTTAGAAGATCGGCTCAGGATAAGTTAGGACTGTAGACCCGACCTGGGATAATAAGAAGGAGGACCCGGATGGTTGAAAAAAAGGATATCAAGACAGTTCAAGCGGGGGTAAGGTTTAACCTGGCTCCCCCTAGAAAACATGATCGTCCCGAGGTGGACAGAATTAAGGGAAAAGCAGGCCCAAGGAAGACCTAATCTCCTGACCCCCTTTGAGGAAGAAAAGTGGGACCACTTGTCAGAATTTATTGCCTCAACGGCCCCTGATTTGCGGCCCTTGTTCCCAAGATCCCAGAAAGGGTCCCCACCGGGGAAAACTATAAATATCTCAGCCCCAAGGCTGAGGGAGGTATGTCATTCTTTTGTGCATTCCTTCTTTACTTCCTGTAAAACACCTCATACGCTTTCTAACTTAAGCATCGGAGAGGTTTCCACCGGAAAATCACCGGTGGCCCTTTCTAACTTGTGTTTGTGGTGCAGGTCAGGAAGAAATCTAGGTTTCAGGCAATATCATATTTTGGGGTGAAACAGTCATAAAGAAATAAAAATAATATTAATACTCCACAGGTTTTTGTGCCAATATACTGGGATAATCATTTCTTTTGCACCGTGGTGTATTTTTGTGATAGCAAAATTGATATCTTGGATAATAGGATAAATTATGATGAGAACGAATAGTCAAGCTACCAAAATTGTGTAACGCAAATGATCTGTTATAATATTCTTTTGAGTCTGCTTTTTTGTTATCTTTTTTTGCACTCAAAAGTGTCCTATTTTCATAAATTAGCGACACAATGGTAAGCTTTTTTTACACATTACTTTAAGCAATTGTTTTTTTTATGTATTCGTGTTACTCATTCAGTTATAATTGTCACTTTTATTGTATAAAGTGTCACTCTTTATCATTTTTTTAGTATGCTTTTATAGTCAGCTTATTTTAATTCTTCTTACTTTTATATTATGTAGCACAAGCAAATGGCTATATTTCTCCAAGAAAAAAATCACCCTAAAGGCATGCTTGTATGTGACTATACAATAGAGTTTGTGAATTTTCCATGACAATCGTCAGTAGAAGCGAATGATCGTGGTGTGTTTTTAATGCACCACATGGATCATTTCAAAGGTGAACCTTATGTTATCCCCGATGATCTGTTAAAGGTAACACTTCCCTTTATTCTTTCTATTTTCTTTTATTAATATCAATGTATTGCATGTTTTTGTAAGACGTGAAGAACTATTCATTGAATGTTTGAGAACAATTAGCTGATTTAGATTTATGCTTTATTCTAGAATAATTATTTGATAATTATCGTTATTGTCATTTTTTATTTTTATGCAAGAATTGTGTCACTTTTCGTAGAACAATGTCACTCTTTTGCTAACGTGTCTTGGATGTTAGTGTTAGTAACTTATAATCAAGAAATGTTGCAGGTGCTATTGAAAATTAGTTAGATGATTTAGATTCATGCTTTATTCGAGAACGATTAGCTAATAGTCATTGTTATTTGTTGTTTCTTGTTTCCTTTTTCTGAAAAAAACTGTCACATTTGCAATAAATTGTGTCATTTCTGTGCATTAAAAGCGTCACCCTTTTTTGCTAACGCTTCTTGGGATGTTAATGGTAGTAGCTTGTAATTAAGAAGTGTCACAGGTGCCATTCGAGAATAGTTAGCCGATAATCATCGCAATTTTTTATTGTTTATTTTTAAGCAAAAAACTTGTCACAATTTTTTGTACCAAATTGTGTCACTTTTTTTTTGGCAGAAAAGTGTTACTACAGAAGTTATAGTAGTCAAGTTATAATTTCTCATACATGTACAACTTTTTGAATTAAGTTTATAATATTATAACCAAATCATTTGACCTATAACATGATCAACCATACCAAGACGAATAAGAAATAAAACTCAAAAGGTATTAGTATCACTTTGTAAATAAAAAGTGTAACATTTTAAGATAGTAGCAAAGTAATAATTTTTTCAAAAAAATCACTACTAAAATAAACGAACGTTGGGAGTTTTGGAACCAAACTCCCGGGTTTGATTGTCAGTAGGAACATTAGTGGTCTTCTTCTTCTTCTTGATCTTTTCAATATGTCCCTGCTTCCTTTTACTTCTCCCGTTTGTAATAGAGCGAGCAGGAGCCAGACACATAGTCGATTAGCTTGAAACATGAGAGGATTCATTTGATTATGGTAAATTCTTCAAGGAAGAAACAACAAGAAAATATCTAATGTAACCTTCTTCGATGATTTTTCTTGCTCCCTTGTTTCCTTGGCACTCCGGCAAAAGATTGTAATACCTTCGAGACATGTCATGACGCCAAGTAATGACATCAGTAGGCTCTCCATTTTCCTCTCCACTTTCCTGAGTTGTGCTTTTTAACCTGTCCCAAACATCAGATTTGGCAATTTTTTTCCACCTCTTCAGTATATATATGCTCCTGGGATTTTCATAATATCATGATTATGAAGTATTCTTAAGCTATGACAACACAAGATGCCACGTTCCTCAAAATTCTTGCAAGAGCAGGTGATCAGGTTACTAGTAGCTGTAAACATCACATATACGATACCCCCATCACCATTGTGAGCATAAAGTTTATAAGTAGTTATTAACTCATCCTGATCAAACTCTTCACAATTAGTTGACAACATTGCAATATATTCAGCTTCAAACTCTTCGAACACTCTCAATGTGTACACCTCGGAAGCATGCTTCAACATCCCAGTTAATGGTAGGACAATTGTTGGAATTGACCTTGATGGCTGGAACTCGTCATATGTTTCGTTCTTCCTCCAATTCTTAACTAGGTTCTTGAAAATCCCATAAAAACTAGTCAAACTCGTTGTCTTCTTTGAATTGAATACAATTACATTGTTTGTACTCTCACTTCTTTGCAAGGAAAGCATCCCAGCAGAAAATAAGTCTTTGTTCAAGGTTGTGCACCATTTGTTCCTTAGATCATACAATCAGTGAAACCATTATCTGTCTTCCAATCCATATGTTGAAACCATATGACTCCAACATGACTCAAATTCATGCTCATCAATACATCTAGACAACCATTGTTTAAATGATTCCTTAAAGGCATTGTTTAATCTTAACTACCCAACCCTACTTATAGCATAATGGTACAAATGCCATTGGCAAAGCCTATCCTTTGCCCAAGGAAAAACCTATATGTTGGAAAAGAATAATTATTTCATGTAAGTATCAGTTCGAAAACTGTCACTTTTCCTATCATTATAGTCACTTTTTAGCTTCAAACGTATCACTTTTGTAGTAAAAGAATTATTTTCATAAAAATGATGATTTTAAATAAAAATATAAAGTGAAAGAGCCTAGGCCAAAAGTGACACTTTTGGATATAAATGTGGCTGGAATTAGTGGAAAAGTTACAGTTTCAAAAATAAAAACAGACAAAACAAATGAAAAGGACCATGAATTGTGAATATTATAACAAATGTATACCTTTTATATTGTATTAGTTATTGCTTGATCCTAATCAGTGAACATAGTGACAGGACATTTCCCTTCCATGGATTTCTTAAAAACCTCAACAAGCCACTTAAATGATTTTGTTTTCTCATTCGACAAAAAATGCACAACCCAACATAACGATTCTCCGATGATGGTTAACGCCAACTATTGGAGCACAACTCAGATTGTATCACTTTGTTCGATAAGTCGTGTCAAATATTACAACATCCCCAAATAATTCATAGTCTTCTTTTATCATTGAACCCCTCCAAAACACATTAGTCAATTAGTCTCCTTCTCCAACTTAATTCAAAAAAAAAAAATCCTCCTCATCAGATTGTTATTGCTGTAAAATCTCAACAAGTGTGTGCATCTCCACCTTCTATTTCTTTAATTTTTAAATAATTAATAAAACTCAAATGGTCTTTGATCGTGTGACCAATATTTTGATCTCCATCTGCTTCATGGTCCATATAACGATAAGAACTGGCTGGTCTCATCCCGAAAGAGATCATATCTTGTATAACTTTACCTTTCTTAAATGTAATTTTTCTCTCAGGACGATATAGGTGGCCCCACTCTGTTCTAGTAAACGAATGACTATGCACTATCTTATGTTCAGTAACTACATACCACCAAACATCATTTAATTTTACCCTCGTTGATGCACTGCACCCTGTGTGCGTGACTGGATATTTCTTCTTTGATGTATCTGATTTCCTAAATCCATCAAAAGAGCACACAAAGTAATGCTTGGATACAACTCCATCTTCAGTTTTTTTAGAAGTTGATTTATGAACACTGAAGCCAAGTGCACGACCATGTTTCTTATACAACTCATGCATATCATTAATCATCTTTCTCCTCAAATCCAAGAGAGAACCAGTCACATCTACACAATTCACAGTAAATAAACTTATAAGTATTGGGACTTTTAAAGACAGAGTAAATGTGATAATTGTACATGAAAATGTGACAGTTTTTCGCATAGAAAGTGACAATTTTCAACCAACATGTTTAAAAATTGAATAATGAAAGTTAATTTATAACAATAGATCTCATCTCTAATAAGAGACTGGTGTATATAGGAAAGTTACAATTTCTAACTAATAAATTACTGCTTAAAATTATCCTATAGAAAACAACATACAATTTCGAAAATGATAACAAATAATGTATAGAATTACCATCTTCAATTATATCAATTTGTCCATGCTCATTTATAGGTTCGAGATTAGGGCTTTCTAAATCATCTCCATCCAAACGAACCGTAACTTCTAGGTTGAAGCTTTCATTCCCCATTATAGGTGTGCAATCGATGTCAACAAGTTGTGAATCCATAGCGAGGTCACGGTGGGGTTGTGGCGGAAACGCGGAAAAATTCAAACTTAAATAATTAAAATATGAACTAAAAAAATCTGATGATGATATTTGTTGCATTAGATTAGTGGCAATCAACGATACATCCATGACGGAGGCACGACGGAGGTGCGGCTGAGGCACAAGGATTATCGATGTCTTTTTTGTTGTTTTAGGGCTGGAGGTGGGTCGGGGAGAGAGAAGTAACCAGAAGAAGCCATGGCATAGGCACGATGGGGCAGAGGCACAAGCAGGTAAAACTTCTTCTCCTGTGGCAGCGGGCCGAGAATTACAGACGGTGGAGTCGAGAGGGGAGATTGCAGGCACAGTGAAGTCGGGAGGGGAGAGATAGAGTCGGGAGAGGAGAGAGAGAGTTGGGAAGGGGCAGACAAGCTATTTCTTCAAATTTATATATGAAACCCGAATTGATTTAGTGGATTTGGGTTGAATGGGAATTTGGACTCCGTCACATTATAAAAGATTCGTGTGGCCATCACACAGGAGACTCACTCTACATAATAAAAGAATGCTCATTGGATTTTAGGTTTACTTTTTCTTTGAGAGAGGTCAATCCTACTGCACAAACTCACTTTTTATTTTCTTTCATCCCAGTTATTTAGACAATAAATCATACCAAGAAACCTTTTTAAGTATAACTTAGGCCATCGTTTAGAAAAGAATATAAATCTATTTAATAATAACTAACAAATATTAATTAGACACAAGGCATGGGTTGAGAATATGACAGCTTTTTAATTTCTCTAAGTATGTAACTAAGAATTATAATAGAGTTTAATTTAAATATTAAAAAATAAAAATATTTAATAATAATTAATTAATAGAAATTAGACACTGGTTGAGCATGTAACAAGGTTTGAATTTATTTATGTATATAAATATGAAATTATTAACGAATTAAATACAAATATTAAAACAAAAAATTATTTAACAATAAAAACTAATAGTTATTAAATAGTAACTAGCCATTTATAGAAGACATGAGTTGAAAATATGATATCTTTTGAATTTTTATTATTTAAAATTTAGAACTCTTTAATTATCATGAATATTTTTTTATATTTATCTTTTGATAATTCCCGTGCAACAACGGTGTTAAACTAGTTTAGACAATAAATAAATACCAATAAACCTTTTTTTAGTATAACTTAGTCCATCGTTTAGTATATTTTCAGTGATTTTTCATCTCAGAGATTTTAGTTTTATTTCTCAACGAAGTTTTTGGTTCGAATGACAAAAGGCAGTCAATTTGCGCATGTCTATCAATATTGGTTTTTTGATTTGTTTTCGTGATTTATAAATTATTCTTTCAATTTATTGGATTCTCTCTATTTTTTTCACAATTTTTAGTTACCTATTTTATAATTTTCAGGTGCTAAATTTCAGCTGACAGACACCCGATCAGTTCGTGAACAATCATTCAGTGAAAGTGGTACCAATTTCTATATTTTCAGATTTAATTTCTGAATTGTTATTTTATGATACTCTCTTTTGATTTCCCCTTTGAGTTCTTCGATGCATGATGTGAGATTTAATTACCGAATTATTAGTTTATGAATCTCCTTTTTAATTTTTTTGTTTCGTGTTCTTCGTCTCGGTTTCTAATGTCTTAAATTTAATCTGATTTCTTAATCTATCAACTTGACATTAATCTTGCTATAAGCTTATGTGTTTCGTATTTATATATTTTTCTGTCTTTTCAGTTATATTTTCCATGAATAAATGTACAAATTCTTTTTCTTGTTACTTGGGTTTCTTCCATTTCAGGCTTGATTATATATTAATGACTATTTATTAAAGAGAGTATTGAAGGTCACTTCTCAGACTTTGCAAGCTAAAGAAAAAGTATCAGCTGACCCCGTTCCGAAAGCTAGCCTAAAACCGAGTTTCTTTGCATTGAGGTTTTAATATTTTTTTTCCAACTATATATGCTGTGGGTGGTTTCCTTTTTGAATGGTGATGTAGATGTACAATGTGTGCTATGTTTTTCTTTTTTTTAGTATTTCTATTATTTACATCCAATTTTTAAACAATTTTTTTAAAAAAAATTATCCTTTCAAATTATAATTTAGTTTTGTTTTTATAATTTAGTTTTTTTTTAAATTGGTGATATTACTGCTACGACTATGTGGTTTCTTAAAATTATTTGGTTGATTTGGTATATGAACACTATTGTTTTAATCTGACTTTTTGGTTTTTGTTTATTATATGGAGACCATTTTTGAGAATTATTGTTCAATGTTGATATTAGTTGTTAAATTATTATAAACACCAGTATTCGAAATGTATGCTGATGATCAAACGTTGCTTCGGATGTGTATGAGTGATTGTTAAATTACTATTGTTTTAGTCAAATTATTTGGTTTTTGTTTATTATTTGGAGACTATTATTGATAATGATTGTTCAATGTCGATATTCATTTGAACATCATTGTTCAGAATATAATTTCTATGAATATACAGTTGCTTCACATTATTTGGTTGATTTGGTTTAAAAATATGACTCTTGGTTCATGAATATGATTTTTGGTTTATAACTTAATTGGGAATATGAATTTTTGTTTATGAATATGATTGCTAATAAATGGTATTATAATCAAGTGTTTAGTTGTTATAATCTAATTGTTTTTTCTTGGTATTAATGAGATGCTAGAGTTGGTTCATTTGCTGATTTAATGGGAGATACTAAGATGATGTCAATAGAGTAAAAAACTTTCATCAGGTCAAAGTGGATTTTTTTTTTATTCTAAATATTTTGATGTTTGATTTTATTATTATAAGTGTGTATATAGGTTCGGCGAACAAATCTGGGGATGTGATTGAGATACAGATCAGTGTTAAGGTATCTTCTTTTAATTAATCTTCAAGTTTGCTATCAAATTATATTTAATAAATTGTAGAATTAAATTTGTGATTACATTTGGTGTATATTTTATTTGATCTTATTATCTGGGTTCTTGGGGTTTTAGGTAAATTTATGATTAGATAGATAAATTGAAGAAAGGGTATAATAATGTCTTTGAAGAGCAGATGAATGAGTCATCTTTGAAATGCTCTGAATTATAATATGTGTACAACGATGGGATTGGGAATGATCATATGTGTAAATGAAAACCCATAAGCTGACAAATATCGATCGATAATTCTATTTTCCCTTATGGTTTATTTTTTGGTAGAACATATGTTGAACATGAACATAATTCCGCTAGTTTTGGGATTAAGTTCTTTCTTCTTCACTAGAGTGATTTTTTTTTAAATGCCGGCATAGAACCAATATATTACTTGAAGGTGGGAGGAGGAGGATATCCTTTTTGCATAATTACCTCTTTACTTTTTATGTTTTTTTTTTTTGTAAATTTACCTCCATTTGAATTTTATGATTTAGATGCTATATTTTACTTGGTGGTGATTATGGAATCATGGGGCTTTGAGTAGATTTGCACTTCTCTACCATTTACTTGAAGGTGCAAACCACTATTCAGGAGTCCTCCTACGAATGACAATTGATATATGTCGCTCCTCGCCAAGGTTCGATGATTACCTCGCAATTGATGTGTCAATAATTTTTTTTTTAAAAGCCATGGGGTTCTAACCCACATTCTTTTACTTTTTATACCTAGTTCAGAACCACTACACCACATAGTCTTGATATTATATTTCAGAAACAAAGAAATCTATATTCAAAAATAAATTCGCTCTTTCTTTTAGCCCTACATAACTTAACATAATTCATTTTTTCAACCTTAACACAAAAGTTAATACTTCTCATAAATAGGAGAATATTCTAAATAATTATTCAATAAATTATAAAAAGCTAAAAAAATGAAAATCAAAATATAAAATGTTATAATATAATACTAAATAAACCTCAAAACTTGATATCATAAGAATACATTGTTTAGATTTATATAATTATTTAATAAATATAAAAAAATTAAGAATATTATAGAATAATAATACAAGTCAAATAAATTATTAAGTAAGTTAAACAAATATTTAGTCATGAATAATTTCTTGACATATTTAAAAATGAAAACATAACATAAATTTTATAGAGTATTATAAAATAAATTTCAAAACACATTTAAATTAGATAAGAATATAATAAGGTGAGATAACTTCTAAATAGCTCTTTAAAAAATCTGAATAACAAGAAAACATGTTATAATATAAATTATATAATTATTTAATAATTTTTAATATAATGAACTTAAAAATAATATAAAATAATAATATAAGTCATTAAAATCTTTTTAAAGTGTGATTAACTTTTAAATAATTACTTCATAAACCTGAAAAATAAAAAATAAGAAATATTATAAAATGATATAAATTAAAAAGCTACTAAAAAAATGTATTCCAAAAAATCTATTATTGGGCTAAAAGATTAATTGCATACTTTTGTAGAAAAAACATAAAATATTATAATATAATATATGTAAATATCACACTTGAAACCAAAAAAAAAATATTATAAACTATTATTTAAGTTTATATAAGTAATTAATAATCCAAAAAAGATCTTTGAAATAATATAGAATAATAATATAAGTCATTAAAAAAAGTAAGTTAAATACATATTAAAAAATTATTGAATCATTCATAATTGATAAATATATTTAAAAATAAAAAAATATAATAGAAATTTTATAAAATATAAAATAAATCTAAAAATACTTTTAGATTAGATAATAATATAATAAAGTGTGATTACCTTCAATATATATATATATATATATATATAGAATATATATATATATATATATATATATAAGTTTTTATATTTTACTCATACAATTTTATAATTAATTATATGTTTTTCTTCACATTTTAAATAAATAATTGAAGTTTTTAATATTTTTTCCGCTAATTCTATAATATTTCCAGATTTAATTTAAGTATTTGTGTTTTTAATGATTTATTAATCTTCAAATATATTGAATAAGTATTTTCAATTTAATTACAATTTTTTATTTTTTATTTATCTGATATTATCTATTCTTAATAGTATTTTATAGTATTTATTTATTTTTTCTAAATAATTACTATAAACTCATTAATTTTTTTAAATTTATTTTAACTAATTTGTAATTTTTGAGATTTGTTTTACATGTTCTTATAGTGTATTTTTTTTTTAAAGTTCAATTAAATTCATTTTTAGAGTTAATAATTATTTTTTAATATAATCTTAATATTTACTTAGAAACTAGTAACAAAGGTACTCTAAATATGTAAATAAATTTCATATTTTAGGTAGACATATTTTTGCAATATAATAATTTTCTTTTTTTTAATTTTTTTTTTTTGGATAGTGGAAGCATTGTTTAGGGAATAGACTAGTGGTTTTTTAAAATCCAAGTAATTCCCTTTCAAAATATTTTCAGATCTCACGGTCAAATTTCATCTCCACTGATCCAATGACTCTCGGCTTGGTGCCTACATTTTTTTTAAGATACTCTTGTATATAGACAAGTACATT
>BMAC01000165.1:1360998-1397304 GCA_014905375.1 Phtheirospermum japonicum
TGGATTGGTTTTAGCACTACAGTACTGTGTAAAAAGCACAATGAACCTGGACATATAATTGCACTGTGCAATATTAGATCTAAGGCCAGGATTAGTCCCTAGGTTCACATATAATGATGGGGTTCTCATTTGAACCCAATCCTATATATATATCAATTGATAATTGTGAATATATGTTTTTGTACCTACAATATTATGAATGTCTACTAATTTGCATTGATTTGTATTGATGTGTTATTATATTAATATTTCCACGAAGAGATTTAGTTTGGGCTTTACTTTTGTTTTGAACTTTTTTCTTTTCATTCTTAATTGAGGTGGGAACATTTCAGTTTCTAATTAGCTAATGGTCAAGTAAACCAAATAATAGATAGCTTGTGACTTGGTAATCATATTTAATGGTTGTAGACTAGTTAACTTAATAGATTGGGGTCGTATCTTTGAAATGGTATGTCATTTTGGTCATATAGATAACATTATATACTCATCCTGTCATGCACATGCTCGAAGATTTGGTAGTAAGCTTCGATTTTGATTCATGATTCTAGAAACATTCAATACTCTGATGATATGTTTGTTTTTTCATGAAATGAATTGGATTTCACTTCAATACTTTGTTCGATTTTTGATCTAAGTTGGGTGTTTGTGTGTTGTTCGAATTGACACTATGTGTTTATGAGATCCTATCATCTAAATTGGAGTGTGTCATATAGACAATATTTAATCGAGTAGATCATTTCATTATTTGGGATTCTTTTTTTATATGTGTTTGTAAGCAAAGCTAAAGGTCTTGGAATTGTGAGTTTTCAATTTTGAATTGTGTTTTCGTTTCTAAGTTTGGCGATGGTTTTGTGATCCTCATCTGAGAGTTTTTTTTTAAAGTTTGTTTGTAAACAAAGCAAGATGTTTTTGGATTGTGGATTTTCATTTACGATTGTTTTTTTTTTCAATGAGTGAGGTTTTTGTCTTTGCTTTATTTATTTTTTTTGTTTGGTTGATTTGATTTACATGATAAAACTTTGCATATACGTGATAGTTTCATGTTACTATTTTTTATCTTATTTTTCTAGAGGGTCGCATTCTTTGTTGCGATCTTTATTGTTTAATTGCTTTATTACTTCAATTTAGTCATGACTAATAATTTTGGGAACCAAAACCAAACACAAATTTATTTACCGATGTGAAATTTGCTTGGAACCAACATTTTCAACCTAGAAATCCCTTTAGTAGATTAGACATGTAGTTCACAAATATTGTCTTTAGGTAAATCTCAAAAATATGTTTTAACTGTGAAAAAAAAATTTGTGAGTTTGCAAACACTCCTTATATATGGCCCTTAATTTGAAATTACTTTTTCATGGTTGAAGTGCATTGGCAGACCAGACACATTCAAGTGACGTCTATGAGTTTAGATTTTTGTATGATGAAATTTAAGGTGAACGTCAATTCCTGTCATTTGTCAGTTTATTTAAGTTCTTTGTTTTATGTGTTCGTGTTGAAGATGGGGAACTTTTTCACTTGAGACTCGTATTTCTTTGGTTTTCATATTTGCATTCTTGATCCTTTTTCTAAAAGGATATCAACTTGGATGAAAGTTGATAGTTACGTGTGTTTGCTATTTTATTTGTGTATAGTTTTATATATTCACAAGTGTACGGTATAAATATAGTACACAACGAGTTAGGTCTTATTCCTCAATAACCTACTCAAAAATTGACAAGTAATATCATCAATAAATTAGTTTTATCTAAATATATATGCAATATGATTTGTTTTCGGTTATTTTCAATGGCGAACATAGAATAAAAATTATATATATAATAATCATCAAGAACAACAGCAAAAAGTAAGAATAGAGTTTTTTAAATGATAAGGAGATATTCCAATTATGGGGGTACGATGAATTCTCAATGTTCGTACTTTTCAATCAATCAAGTATCGTTATGATTCAATTCACTATAAGTCAATCAAAAGTATAGTTTAACTATTCTCTCGAATTTGATTAAACTGTGAACTCTAAATACGAGAAGCGTTGTCAAAAATCACACTTAGAACTTCAAATATCTTTAAAGATTTATAAGACTTCACTATTAATCTCAACCTCTCGATTTTATTGATTAGAATATATTTTTTTTGTTTGAAAGCTTAATTGAAAAATCTCACCTCTCTGGTACTGAATCATCAAAAGTAGTAGTTAAAAGATTTCAATCGATTACAACTATATAAGCATAATAAGGCGTCAATAAATCATGCAACATTGAAACCAAACGTAAAAACAGCAAATGGATCATACTCGGTTGAAATAAAGATTAAAATATCAATTAGTTCCATGATGAAAATTAGCTAGATGTAATCAAATGATAAGCTAGATAACTCAGTGAACACATGGTGTACATAAGAAAAACTTAGAAAATATGAAATAGAAATTATGGTGTATCCCTCAATCTTTATGTTCCTCATTTTCTCCTCCGAGTCACTCTCCAATACATCTAAGAATTTCTCTCTATAATGAATAATAGCACTCTAATGTTTCTGGTGGTGAATGATGTATTTGGACAACTTCTTGGCCTTCTTTTTATAAGTCCAAAATGAATCCCCAGCATTTAAACTGCATAAGAAACAGTTTCCGGACAATTTGTGACCGCGAATTGGGTCGCAAATGGTCACCACGAGAACGACCTATAGTAGCAAGCTGAGTCGCAACCGCGAATGAGGCCGCGACTAGGATTTTGGACTCCCTTGACCTTGTTGACTTCTTGGGCTTGCTCCAATCTTGTCCCAATGACCTCTTCTTTTCATTATTTACAGTCTAATCCTTCATCCGTTGCCTAATTGTGCTTCTTCAAGCCCAATTCATCCAAATAACTTCTAAAATAAAAAAAATCATATAAAATACCATACATGTAATAACATTCAAATAATAGGAATTAAAGTAAAATCACAATAAGAACGTACAAACACTAGTTGAAAGGTTTGTTTATATTAAAAGAAATAAAAGTAAGAAATAAACATGAGTACGAAAATAGAAGAAATGATGATGATGTTTTTGCTTCAGAAGTATCATTTTTCAAAGTATAGATACAAACTCAAGAACTTAATCTAAATAGACTTTTTACCTTTAACTTCTTATTCCAAACAAACAATCCTCACAATTGTAAGTGTTTCGTTCATCACACAAGTATTTGGTTAAGACGTGTGTTCGTTCGATATTAAATCAGTGTGTGTACTCTAACATAAGCTTGCAAATCCTTTATCACTCCACTTCTCGGTGGTACGAAAGACAATAATCATATAGGGCTTTTATTAAAGTTGTAATGCCGGTTCTTTGGTAAGGTAGAATGTTTGAATAAAAGAGACTATAATGCAAACTAACGTACAAAAATACCACAACTACTCTCTATTTAAATACTTGAAACTTTTTCGAATGCTTCACCTTATACTCAAAACCCAAAATTTTGTAAGCACTTAGCCAAAGTTACTTCTTATAAAATATAGTCTCTTAACCAAACCAATTAATACCCCGAAACTACTAACTTATTTTTATTTACTTGAAGACTTACTTCTTATTAACTAAACTAAAAACTAACATAGCCTTTAAACTCCTATCATCAAAGTTATTATTGTTTTTTATTTGTTTTAACATTGATACCTATAAAAAACAAAAAAGATAAATCCATTTACCTAAGAATCGATCCACTCAAGTTAACCAATACAAAATCCTCAGCTCTTACGGCCCACAAAAATTAAAATTTCATAAGATTTCTCGAGAGAATATGATAAGCTCATGGGTAACAAAGAATAGGAAATAAAAGTTCAACAGAGCTATCTAGGAATTATTTTATTTGTAGTAGCTTTCGTATTGTTTAAATATGAAAAATATGACAAGTTCCAAAGAGATACAAACATGACAAATAATTTGCACAAGTAACAAAATTGACTGTTCATAATTATCAGTCAAAAAGATTCAAATCTCACAAGCATGTTATTTTTTCACAACAAGAAGTCAAGATTTTTCAGTAATGCATAACAATTACGTTCACGCATGTGTTTTTTTACTTTATTTTATAAATATAGATAATTTTTGAAAATCAACTCATTCTTAGCAGATCATCAGTTATTTTACAAAAGGTCCATACAAATGCACAATTCATCAATTAAAGTATTTTATTATAAACCCAAATAGCCATAAATCCCACTTTACTCCTAGGAAAGCAATTAAACGTGCAAATAAGAAGAATATAAGAAGCATAAAAATAAAATAAAACAACAAATCAATCCTATATGAAATTCAAAAAGTAATAAAAGTATAATATACATGATCAAGGTTAACCGCACTTTCATCAGTAATAAGTTTGGAAAAGAAGAGAGTGGTTTGCGTTGGCCCTGACTCACTAAGTCTATGGCGAGTTAGGTGGTGAGGGATTCAGTTTCAGCTCCCTCCATACTTGGATTGCTCGGCTTTCAGAGGGATTGCCTCCTCGTCAGCTTGTATGCATCTTGAAACCATTTCCTACACATAAAAATCTAATTAAACGTGCATCCCAGTATAGAACATTCTAAACTCAACTTCATCAATTCTCATCAAATTATACTCAATGGATTAAAACGAACCCATATAACCACCTATTCATGGTAAAGATGCATACGTACAAGTAAACTCCAAATATTAACAAGTCTTATTGATCCTCATATCCATATCTATCCCCCAAACCCATGGAAAGTCCCCCTAAACATCAAGAAACTCAAACTCATGGTAAACCATTTAGGAATTCGGTTTTGTCATAACACTTCATGCTTCAACTTTCAAAAAAACTCAATTAATCTCAAGTACAAAATGTTCGATGGAATTTCTCAATGTAACTTTAATCCCAAAATATAAAATCAAAGTATCCAGACCTCTAACTTAAATATCATCATCATCAATATATACAATAGTAAGTCTCAAGAAACAGAGATTCATGGATGATTTCTACCAATTTCAAAAATTCTCAACTAAGAACGTTTGATTCAATAAGTTGGAGAATTCATACCTTGTTTTTGGATTCAAAAGATGGAATGGAGTAGAGTGATATGGTTTTAAGTTTAGAACTTAAATTCAATGAGTTTTAAAAGAAAAACAAAAAAACTTTAGGAGAGGGGAGGGAGTATTTCGCGACTAAGATTGAAAGAAAATGAGAAGTGAAAGTTTTTCTGCATTTTTCTCCTTTTATTAAGTGTTATGCGACTTATTCACAGTCGCAAATGGGGTCTCAAATACATGTCTAAAAAATGTCCTATGGTAACAAATTGATTCATGATCGTGAACTCATGACTAAAAATGGCTTGCGGTAGTGGGCTGAGTCGTGGTTGTGACTAGGCTAAAAAATCATTTTTATAGAAATACTACCTATGTACCTTCTATAGTTGGGTTTCCCTCAACCAGAGTTTAATTTTACATCTTTAGATAGATGCTTTCTTTCGTCAAGAAATCTTTTTGAAAACCAGTGACGACGTCACCATCTTGTTAGCTTTCTTTAGCGTCTGAAATCTCAGTTCCTTTATTGGGGTCTCTTGTATACAGTCAAAACCTTTCCAAATATTAACATTAATATATTAAGACAACAATAAATGGAATTTTGGAAATGACATTCTTGATGCTACGCTATAATCAAGCCATTATCAACACAAGTGTCAAGATTGGCTATCATTTTACACTCTTCGTCTCATTGCACTTCATCAAATTTTCATCGTATTATAAATATTAAAGACTTTAAGATCATCATTGATACATCGGTAAGGACTCGGCTTGTTGCTAAGAGTGGACGCCCAAGTATCAACAGTACTTTCTTGTCCTCCTCCATGTCTAACACTATTAAATATACTGGGAAAATGAATTTTTCCACTTTTAAAAGAACATATTCAATTATATCTTTCGATCATATCAAATATTGATCCGCCATTTTAGTGTAATATTTGTCACTTTGATATTACCGATCTCTAATTTCTTAAAGATTGATAAAGGCATAAGATTTATGCTTGCATCTAAATCACACAATGCATTACAAACAAACTTCCCCCGATGTTGCTAGGAATCTTGAAACATCCTGGATCCTTGCACTTTAGAGGAATCTTCTTTTGGATAACCACACTTCACTCCTTGGTTAAGTTCGTGACTTTGTAATCTTCAAGCTTCTCCTTCGTTTTTATCACTTCTTTCAAGAACCTTGCGTAGTTCGGCATCTTCAACAATGCGTCAACGAAAATAATATATATATGGAATTTTTGAAATATATGAAGAAGTTTTGAAAAGATCTCATCTACTTTTTTCCTTTTTTAATTATTGCGGAACTGGTAGAGAGTTAGAAGAAGTAAAAGAAGTATGAATAAATTTTGGCTTCTCAGCCCTCTTTTTGCTCTCTACTTTATTATCTTTCTCCTTGATCTCTTTCTCCATTTCTTATGTATCTCGTACGGTTCCCAACTGACTCATTCACTTGACCTAGTCTCACCTCAACTTTCTCAAACTGGTATTTTGTTTCACTTATAAGGAGATGAACATCTCTTCCATACTCCACTTCTTCTCCTCATTTATTACTCCATTAGTCACCGAGATTCTTGGTGGTGGTTAGAGTGTATTGTTTGGATTAACATACAAGAAGTTCAGGTGATTTCTCATGACCGGATGGTATTTGTTACCGCCTTGATTGCTTCTATAATTGTTGTTAAAATTTCTTTAATTGACAAAATCTATATCTTCAACCAATTTATGCATGGCAACTTCACTTGCTTGGCTTGTTGACATTCCCGATTTCGGTGACATCAACATCTTGAACTTACTATTTATTGCCGCTAATTATTGAATCATCATTGTAATCATCTCATTCCCGTTCACCATAATAGCTTTCTTCAACATAACGCTCTATTGGCCATTGATACCTATTGGACGCTATTTCTTCTAATATGTTCATCGCATCATTGGTGCTCTATGCTAACAAGGCGCCTCCAGATGAAGCATCCATCATTAACTTCAAGTGCCCGACGCCAAAACCTTGTTTGCTATTTTATTTGTGTATATTTTTATTTAACTTCAAGTGTACGACATAGATGTAGTACACGGCGAGGAAGGTCATATTACACAAGAACCAAAACTCAAAAATTGACAAGTAATATTATAAATAAACTAGTTTTATCTAAACGAATAAAAAATATGATTTATTTAATGTCGTTTCTAACGACGAACATAGAATAAATAATTATATGAATAATCCCCAAGAACAACAACAAAAAGTAAGAATAGAGGTTCTCAAGTAATAATGAGATATTTTAGGATTTGAGGGTACAATGGATTCTCAATGTTTGTCTTTTCAATCAATCAAGTATTGTTGTGATTCATTCACTATAAATCAGTCACAAGTATAGTTGAACCCTTGTCTCAAATGTAATTAAATCGTGGATTCTAAATACGAGATGTATTATCAAAATCACTTTGATAAATCCAGGAAGTTCTAAAGATTCATAAGACTTCACTACTAATCTCAAACCTCTTAGTTTTATTGATTAGAATGTTTTAATTTGAAAGCCTAATTGATGAATCTCCTCTCTGAAGTGTTGATTCATCAAATCTAGTAGTTATAAAAAGTTGTCAATCTATTACAACTATATAAGTATAATAAGACGTCAATCAATCAAACAACAATGAAACCAAATATAAAAATAGAAAATGGGTCATACTCGATTGAAAGAAAAATTTAAACATCAATTATTCATTGTTTCCACACCCCAAAATATGATAAATTAGCTAGACATAATCAAATGATAAGCTAGAAAATTTATCGAATACATGATGCTCATAATAAAACTTAGAAACAATGAGACCACAAATATTATGATGGATCCTTCGATCTTCATGCTCCTCATTTTCTCCTCCAAATCACTCTCCAAAACCTTTAAGAATTTCTCACTAAGATGGATAAATGCACTCTCATATTTCTGCTGGTGAATGATGTATTTGGGCAACTTCTTGCCCTTCATTTTATAAGTCCAAAAAAAGTCTTCAACATTTAAACTGCATAAGTAACGGTTTTTGGACTGTCCACGAACGCGAATAGAATCGCGAACAGTCACCGTGAAAATGGTCTGCAGTAGCGGGCCGAGTCGCGTCTGCAAATGAGGTCGCGACTGGGCTTCTATGCTCTGTTGACTTTGTTGACTTCATGGGCCTGCTCCAATCTTGGCCCAATGGACTCTTCTATTCATTATCTTTAGTCCAATCCTTCATCCTTGTCCAATTGTGCTTCTTCAAGCCCAATTCATCCAAAATAATTTCTAAAATCTTATAAAGATTACATAAAAACACCAACACGTAATAATATTTAAATAATATGAATTAAAGTAAAATGACATTAAAAACATACAAATAATAGTTGAAACCTAATCAAATAAGTCTCAATATGTACGTAAAAATCCTATTTATAAACGTGACGAAGAAATTATGTATTTATGATTATTCTTTTGATGTGTATAGTTGTCTTGTGGTATGAGTTTTATCTTTGAAAATGTGAAATCTTACTTCTATTTGGGGGGTGGGGGGTGTTATAGTGTAATTTTTGTTTGAGTGAGCTGAGAAAATCAAGTCCGGAGGATTAGCACATGCACCACCATCAAAGAAAGAAGAGTTAGTTCCACATTAGTCAAAGATTAACTACTTGAAGTTTTTTTATGTATTACTAGGTCATCTCATTCTCACGAGTTTGTTTTACTTTTCCTTACATTTTACTTGCAACTGAAATTACTGTAAGTTATTTATCTAATCCTTCACTTATGATTGAAATTGAATTAAAGTTGTGTTTGACTTGGAATTAAAGAAGGGTTGTATTTGTGTATATTTTTTTTTAAAAATTTTTATATGACTTGAATATTTGATCTATTATTATATACTTCGAAGCATATGGTGTGTGGAGATTCATTAGCAGTTAAAGGTTATGTGCATTGTGAAAATCACTTTTTACATTAATCATCATTATTGTATCATTTAAAATAAAACAATCACATCCCTCTGCAATAATATTTTGGAGATAATTACAAAAAATACCACTGGTTTAGCTTAATTACAAAGAACATCAAATATTTTGTAAATAACATCTCCCTTGAGATGTTTATAGCGCTACAAAGTGATTTGGACATCAGTATAGGATAAGTTCTACTTTATAATAATCATTACTATGTTGCTTACATTTGTAAAAACATTATTTCTGAGTTTTTATTTCTTTTACCCAAGAGTTTGTATTTTATTAATATAATGGCTTCATGTGTTTTACATTTTAAAACTCAATTTTTAAAATTTTCCCATCAAGTTACCTAATAATGTATCGCCCGAGTAAAAACACTTGAAATTTCTTTCATGTGAAAAACAGTGTGTGCAAAAAACAATGGTATTTTCTTATCTCCAAAATTGTATCAAGTGTTGTCTTATTTTTAGAATTCATCTATCGAGGTTTTCTCTTTTTGAACTGAAGATGTGTAATTAGCATGACCTTTTTTTCCCCTTCTTTTTGCAACTTGTTCTGTTTACTTGATTGTGATCGGATTAATTATGTGTTTTAAATTTAAGTATGATTCATGTTTATAGTTCCAACTAAACGCATGGTAATTTATAGAATACCTTTCAATTGACCGTTACATTCCACTTCATGATTGAATTCAATATAATGTATGAATTTGGTCATAGGCATACAAAATAGAAGAATTCAATACAATGTAATTCAGTAATATATTGTCTTTATTGAATTGTATGACATATTATTGAATTTTATTCTTTTCATATTCTACTTCTTGATTTTCGCGATTCATTATATGGATTACTAGTGCTATCTTCCACTTAAAAGATAATAAGGCAATTAATATATATATACAATAACTTATTATTTTAATATTGTATAATTATTTATTTAATAATTCCAAATCATTTAAGAATAAAGATACTTAATTATTCTATATATATTAAAAAAAGAGAAATTATCTTGTTACAACGGACAGATAGCCTAACGTATCATGACCCGTTAATCTGATACATCTGTACTTGACGGTAGCCAACTGCCATAATGTCGAACAGTAGGATGGGTGATGGACTCATAATAGAAAATTCAATAGATCTGTTATTGGTAGGTTAACACTGAAAAGCTACTCTTAATTAGGGGTGTGGCAACAATAGTCCAGAGATTCAAAAATTCAGAACTAATAGTCGAAAACTCGAAAATATTAGGGGAAAAAAATACATCAAACTACGTTCCGCAATAAAGCATCCTAACTTATCACAAAATGATGAGGCAATTTATAATTTGTTGCAGAGGTGTTCACAGCAACTATGAGAGGTATACTAGTAATCCCTAATTTAATCACGTGCATCAACTAATTAATCCCTAATTTGTCACGTGTTTATCACCTCAATTAAAAAACTGCCACATTAATAAGTTCATTTGATTATTGATAAAACAGAATGTCAAGCAGAGAATCCAAAAGCATTAACAACACTACCAATTCTACATTTTACAAACAATAATAATATCACCAGATCTGCTAGATATCTCCGTAAGTAACAGCAACACAGGTTTACCCCTAGCCAAATAAAATAAAATAAATGCAAACACAAACACAGATATTACAATCAGCGGCGGCAACGAGTGATGGCGGAGCAGCCCCGTGAGTAGGGATGAACAGGACCCATAGCTCTATAGCAGTTGTGAGTATAGTACGACCTACCTGAGCGCGGCGGGCAGGGGATTCTGTTCGCCGACAGCGCGCCGTACGAAATGTAGTAGTGGATCGGTCGATTCCAGAACAGAGACCGCCGGGTAGGTCCGGCGCCGCCGTCGATCGGTTCGTCCGCCGTGAATGCTACTCCGAGCTCTTCATCGTGGAATGGCATCGCCGTTTCCCACTTATCATCCAGCGCGACCTGGAAGGTGGATTCATCGGATTGAGCTGCGGCGGCGAGGATTGTGAGAAGGAGAGAGAGGGATAATAGAGAGAATTTAGGGGATTTCATGGTGGGAGAGTGATTAAACTGAAAAGGGTACTGAGAGGAAGTGAATCTATGCTGGTTTTGTGTGTGGGTGTGGGTGTGGCGTTATCAGAATGTGGAGTGGTGTTGGTGAAAGCTGGTGACAGCAAAGTTCACAAGCGTAGCTGGAAAAAGATTTAAAAAGAAAAAAAAAAAAAAACAAACAAGAACACCATATTATTAAAAACGGTGATAAATGTCAAATGAAAGACCAATGACCCTCAATGAAAGAGTTGAATAAGAATTGTAATTGCTTGGAGCTGGTGCTAGACGGATCGGAAAAGTGTCCTAAAACTTATTATACACTTGATAAGCCGTCGAAAGCTGCATTGTGCGAATAGGTTTTGTGTAGTTTTGTAGATCTGTGATTTTGAAATGTGATGTTAAGACTCGTAATAAACAACACCAGTGTTAACATCAACTAGTTTGAAATAGTTAACTTATAACTCAACAAGTGTTATGATTGATGTTAAGTAACACCAGTGATAACACCAATCAGAGAAATATAGAATGACAACGGAATGAAAATGAATGAACACACTTATTAAACTTTTAGTCCGTAAGTAAAAGTACTTACGAATATGGGTATACAAACCCAAAAACTATATTACTTAATTGTTCAAGAACAATTACAGAAGGTTTAAGTAATATATGAAAAACAAGTGTATCAAAATTTGATACACAAATACTTGTTGTTACGAATGATTCGATCTCCTCAGTTGGTTGTGCAACGTTGAAAATCTCTTAATTCTGACTTGTAGCTCCAAGTAGATATTGTGTTCTACTTGAGCACGTCCAGTGATCTTGCCTTTAAACCTAATTACCGTGTGTGCGTTATTTGTGTTGTTTACTCTTATAAATAATCAAGACTCATAGTCTTGACAAACAAGTTAAGCTATAAATAAGGAGACTAAATAAAATCTTAAACTACCTTTAGGAAATAAATCTAGACTCCTAAATAAAACAAAGTCAAGAAAGGCAAACATACAGAAAGGAAAGAAATCATCGAGGATAATATCCTCAACAATGTCCCCCTTTTGCCTTTTTGGACACACACACAAATGACATAGACAAGACACATAAAAACAAACCCCCTCTGAGTTCAACGACTCCCCCTGAATAAACATTGTTTAACATCCCAAAAAAAAAAAAAAAAAAACTAAGAGAAGCATTGTTCCTTCATCAGCCTTCCTCTACCGCAGTAATTTCTTCATCTTCTTTAACTTCTTGTTACTCGACAAGACCTTCCTCCTCCTCTTGCTTAAGTTGGCCAACACCTCGACAACTTGTCCATCATTATCCTCAGCAACCGCATCTGCATCCTCAACCTCCTTAGTCTCCTCAATTTCCTCAGTCATGACGGCGACGTCCTCGGCAAGGTTCATGTGCTCCAGTGACACATTACGCCTCGGTCCGACCTGACTTTTTGGAACAGCTACCGGCACCACACCCGGTGGGATGTTTCTCAGCCTACGGGACCTTTTCAGGGTTGGATCACCTATGCAGCCAAAGATTTCCGCAATAAGAGGCAGGTTTGGCGGGTTGTCAACGTCAATTTCTTTCCTAGCTTGACCGGGAAAAACCTGCGCCTCCGGATTTGTGTCAACAAGCACCGGAATCGGAACAACGTATTGAGGTTGAAGCGGCGGCGAACCAGCTGGAGGTGTTGCAACCGGTGACAGGTTCTGAGTGATCGTGCCAGCGATTTCCTCATGAATATCCAAGCCACCGAATCTCAGAAGATTCACCGGTGCCTGGCTACTGGACGGGTTCTGCACACCGGCAGGTAGCACTAGAGTTTGCTCGGAGAAGACATCCTGTAGATTTCACACAGAGAGCAGCAAAGAAAATATGCAATTCGAGAGAGAAAGAGATGGAGAAGAGTTGGAGAGTTAGAGAGTTTTAATCGCAAAAAGAATTTCAGAAAAATGAGATAAGAAAACGGTAACAATCTCGGACTCTTAAACAACAAAAAGTGACCGTTGTAACAGGAGAGAGAAAGAGAGTAAAAACCCTAATCTACCAAAAATCCTGAATTAACCCACATGGATTTTCTTTCATCCAAACACACCACTCCCCCTTAATTTAGGAACCACTATTTCCACTCAATCAGCCACAAAAACAAGGTGAATCACACGTCCCTAAAATAGCATACAACTGAATTAGAGCTGGAATTTTGAACCATCACCATAGGTGTAAAAAATACGTACAAGGTGAACAACCTTCTGCCACATCAGCCCTGTATTACCTATCCAGCTCTCCATTTTAACACCACTGAAACAACTGATCCACCAAACCCTTAACACGATTAAAAGAAATCAAGAGAGACGCAAGCACAAGTAACAGAACACACAACAATTTAGTATCTTCACACAGTATGAATGTCTTAATTGATGCCTAAAGAAATGTGACCTAGAAAGGTTAAAAACCTACTTAATGGTTTTAGTGACTTGATCAGTGTTGCTTTTCATGACTGAAAACTTTACAACCAACATTACTTCAGGTGAAGTCAATGAAAACAGACCACTTAACCCAAGTTAATGATCACGTCAAAATTGCTCAATGAGGTGAAAATTAAAGATTGGATCTTTTTAATCCGGATTTTCTTCATCTTTTTATAGAGTTGAAGAGAAATTATCTTAGCAATTGCTTTTCACACCCCTTGTTTTTGGACCTGGGAGAAAACCAGTTTCTACGGGTAAGATCCACAATCACCTAATTCAAGAGGTTGGCCTTTTTGTCTTCAGTTTTATTACAACACAAGATCTTTTTGCACTTTCCATCAGATTCAATGCATTTATTATGTATGAAAGAGAAAAACAAAAATGCATGCAAAATATACAAATGTTGTGACTGATGACAGAAATGGGTGTCACAACATAAAACCCAACATGAACTAGACAATGCACATACCGAGATCTCTTCTCAAACGAAAGAAGGTCTCAAAATCTAATGCCTTTGTGAAGATGTCATTTAGTTGATCGTCTGTCCCTACATGCTCAAGACTCGCTATTTTCCTCTCAACCAAGTCTCGGATGAAATGATACCTGATGTCAATGTGTTTTATACGAGAGTGATGAACGGGATTTTAGAGATATTTATGGCACTCGTGTTTTCACAAAGTACAATCCGAATAGGACTATGGAGACCGTAGTCTTCAATCATCTGGTTCATCCACAAGAGTTGCGCACACGCACTTCTAACTGCGATATACTCAACTTCTGCTGTAGAGAGGGATATATAGTTTTGTTTCTTACTGTACCACGAAACCAAGTTACTTCCCAAGAAGAAACAACATCCAGTGGTACTCTTCCTATATACGATATCACCTGCCCAATCTGAAACAGTGTAACCAACAAGTTCAGTGCAAGTATCTCTGGTATACCACAAACCTAAATCACTCGTACCCGCCACATATTTAATTATTCTTTTTACATCTTTTAAGTGAGACTCTTTAGGGTTCGATTGATACCTTGCACACAAACACACACTGTACACTATGTCTGGCCTACTTGTAGTTAAATACAGGAGACTTCCTATCATGCTCCTATAGACGGTGTTATCAACACTGATCCTAACATCATCTCTCGACAGTTTGCTGGTTTTCCCCAAAGGCATTTTCTTATGCTTTTCATTTTCTAACCCAAATTTCAGAACAAGATTTTTAGCATATTTGGTTTGGGAAAGAAAAAATACCATCATCAAGTTGCTTAATTTGTAAACCAAGAAAATACGAGAGGTTACATTCCATGCTCATTTCGAATGTATTTGACATTCGAGCTATGAAATCTTTCACCATTTGTTCACTAGTGGATCCAAACACAATATCATCCACATAAATTTGAACAATAAGAATGTGCTTGTTGGATTTGAGAAGAAACAAGGTTTTATCAACTCCACCTCGTCTGAAATTTAAAAATAGTAAATGTTGAGTCAACCTCTCATACCGAGCTCTTGGAGGTTGTTTTAAACCATACAACGCCTTTTTTAATTTTAAAACAAAATTGGGTTTGTGAGGATCAACAAACCCTTTGGGTTGCTCAACATATACTTCTTCACTCAAAACACCATTCAAGAAATCACTCTTAATATCCATTTGATGCAATGAGATTTTCAAATGACAAGTAATAGCGACAAGGAGTCTTACAGATTCTATTCGTGCAACTGGTGCTCGTCAAAATCAATTCCCTCAATCTGAGTATATCCTTGTGCAACTAGCCTTGCCTTGTTTCGCACAATATTTCCTTCTTCATCGATTTTATTATTGAAGATCCACTTAGTGCCAGTGACATGTGTGTTTGCAGGGCGTGGAACCAAGTCCCAAACATCGTTTTTAGCAAACTGATCCAACTCCTCCTTCATGGCTTTGATCCAGAACTCATTCTTCAGAGCTTCTTCCACACACTTAGGCTCTGTATTAGCAAGAAACAAGGTCTCCCGAATTTGAGAACAGTTAGTCAAAAGACAAACATATCTTACCATTTCTTTGGAATTTATCTGTCTCTTCCTTGTGCTCCTCTCATCAATATCTCCAATAATTTGACCTGTTGGATGATTCTTCTGAATTCTTGATGGTATATCCCTCTAGTACAGGTCAATTTGATTATTCAAGTTGTCCTCATCTGAGTCTAAATCTGATTCAGGAGCTTCAGGAGTTGGTGTTAGGACTTTGATGGGTCCTCAGTCCCAACATTGTCTGCTTCTTCAGGATGTGGTGTTAGGTTCGCTGACATGTCACCAGACCCATCATCACCTGTAGTATCTCTTTGTGTACCTACACTATCATGTAATTCATCCACAACATATTGAGGAGTCTGATCATATACCAGATCATTATCCTCAACAGGTTTGGCACCGCTAGTTAAGTCATCAAACTTCACATTGACAGACTCCATCATGCAACGTGTTCTAAGGTTAAACAACCTATAAGCATGATTGTTCTGGGAATATCCCATGAAAACACATTTGTCACTTTTAGAGTACAGTTTGGAAAGACGCATCCTATCATTCAGTACATAACAAACACACCCAAAGACATGGAAATAACTCAAATTATGCTTTTTGACCAACAACAATTCGTAGGGTGTAACATGTGACCCGGGTCTGAAATACACCCTATTGATTGTGTGGCAAGCAGTATTCATTGCTTCTGCCCAAGATTGTTTTGAAATTCCATTTGAGATAAGTATGGTTCTAGTCATCTCAGCAAGAGATCTATTCTTTCTTTCAACTATACCATTCTGTTGGGGGGTAATGGGTGAGGAAAACTCATGAGTTATTCCTTCATTTGAACAATAGTTTGAAAAGGCTTCATTTTCAAATTCTTTTTCGTGATCAGACCTGATCCTTCCTATGTTCACACCAAAACGTACGCACAACTCTTTTGCAAGTTTTTTAAAACTTTGAAAAGCTTAAGACTTTTCCCTTAAAAACTCAACCCAAGTAAATCTAGAAAAATCATCAACTACAACCAGAACATACCGTTTACCTCCAAAGATTTCCACCTCTAGTGGTTCCATGAGGTCTATGTGTATAAGTTCAAAGCAATTTGAAGTGGTAAGACTCTGAACATGTGGATGTGGTACCCTGACTTGTTTCCCCTTTTGGCATGCTTCACAAAGTGGAATGATCTTTCTGTTAAACTTCGGTAGACCATTTACAACTTCTTTCTTCACAAGCCTTTCTAACATCTTGTAGTTGACGTGTCCAAGCTTTTTATGCCACACTTCGGCATCGCTCAATTGGGATAACTTGTAAAAAAACATCGCCGTTTATTTGATAGCAGTTATTTGATGTTCTTTGGCCAGTGAGAATGCAAGCATTTCCTTCATCATAAAATTTGAAAATTTCCCGTGTGAACTTAACACTAAAGCCTCCATCACACAACTGACTGATTCTGATCAAGTTTGTTGTCAGTCCTTCAACAAGTAACACGTTCTTGAGTTTTACAATTCCTGGAACATGGAGTATTCCTTGTCCAACAATCGACCGTTTGCACCTCCACCATATTTCACTTTTCCACCTTTGAATTTCACAATATTCGAGAGAAGGTCTTCAGAAACGGTCATGTGATTGGAACATCCACTATCAAAATACCACGCTCCTGGAATGTGGGATTTCAGAGAGGTATAAATCATGTTACATTTGATCTCTTCCTTATTCACCCAGACGTGTTTAACTTTGCTGTTAGTTCTGATGTTGGAATCGTGGAAACTGTCATGAGACACAACATGTTGCCTCGTCCTCTGAAATTGACTTTTCTTTCCTGCTTTCTTCCAGCAGAATGGGCGAATATGACCAGGATCACCACAATGATGGCACACATACTGTCTTCTCCTCTTTTTGTGATGCTTTGTTGACTTCAGTTTCTGGTCAGTTTGCTGCTCTTACTGTTCAGGCTTGTAGCTAATCTCATGTTTCGAGGACTTTGGGAATGTCATCCCCAGAATTTCATCAAGCTTTGTTGTTCCCTTGTTGAGGTTTGAGAGAGTGTTCTGAGCCTTCTTCAGATCTGCCTTCACTCATTCCAATTCCTAGTCTTTCCTTGTGATAGCCGACTCCAGACGGGTAATTATTTCCACTTGATCGTTCTTCTCATGGGTGATTTTATCAACCTTGATCAAGAGAGCTTTCACCTTTAGGACCTAATTTCCCCAGCTTGCAAACAAATCGTCATACTCTAGGCACGATTTCTTATACTCGTCAGTTGTTTCTTTGACTTCAGGATGTTAGAATTGATATTGCCAACTCGTATGTCGTCATCCCAGACAACATTAGCAAACAATACAGGAACTAACTTATGTAAGTCAGAGTCAGAGTCATCTTCATCAAACTCCTTTGAAATCAGGCTCTTTTTCCTCAATGTGTTAGCACATTCGTTCTTGTAGTGTCCCCATCCTTTGCACTCGTGGAATTGAACTTCACTAAGAGTATTAGGTGAGTTCGCTGTCCTGGGCTTAGACGATGAGGGCCAAAAATTAGAGAGTTTTCATCCATCCGATTTTGGAGGTGGGTTCTATGATTTGAACTTATACAATGTACCTCCAATGTTGTTTCTTCTCCTTAAATGTTTGTTGAATTTTTGAGTGAGCATAGACACCTCTTCTTCTCCAAGAGTGGTATTCTCGATGTTGTCTAGAAAATCTCTCCAATCGATAGCTTCACTGTCATCATCCGAGTTAACATCAGTAGTGAGGGCAATGTTCTTCTCTTTCGAGTTGGAACCAAGATGTTCCATTTCGTACGTTTTGAGCGATCCAACCAGTTCATCGAAGTCTAAATTATCAATGTTCTTCGATTCTTCAATGGCAGCCACTTTAAAGGTAAACCTTTTTTAAATGGATCTAAGTAATTTTCCAACAAGGCGTGAATTTGACACGAGCTCGCCAAGTTCTCCACACTCATTTGCAATATTTAAAAGTCTCATGGCATAGTCCATGATTGAATCTTTTTCCTCCATCCTCATTGCCTCGAAGGTAGCAGTTAGCATTCTCAGTCTTGACCTTTTCACACTTTGAGATCCTTCGCACACCCTCTGCAATGCATCTCAAGCATCCTTTGCTGACTCGCACTTACTGATCACCTTGTAGTAGTTTGAGTCGACATATCCGCAAAGGATGTTGATGCACTTGGAGTTCCAGTTTGAATCCGTGATTTCATCAGCGGTCCAGTCTATTTCTTTCTTGGGAAATGTTTCTCCATCATCATCAGTAACTCGTGGTTTCTCCCATCCAACTAGGATGGTTTTCCATGCTTGTTCATCGATGTTCTTGATATGCCTCCGCATCCTCTGCTTCCAGAGTGAGTAGTTCTGTCCGTTGAGGATAGGAGGTCGCGGATTCCCTTGAGCGTCCATAAGTCAATGAATCTACAAAACAATAAGGATCGAAATACTTAATGTAAAGTACCCTACTCTGGTGCCAATTGTAGTTTTGTAGATCTGTACTTTTGAAATGTGATGTTAAGACTCGTGATAAACAACACCAGTGTTAACATAAACTAGTTTGAAATATTGAACTTATAACTCAATAGGTGTTATGATTGATGTTAAGTAACACCAGTGATAACACCAATCAGAGAAATATAGAATGGCAGTGGAATAAAAATGAATGAACACGCTTATTAAACTTTTAGTCTGTAAGTAAAAGTACTTATGGACATGGGTATAAAAACCCGAAAACTATATTACTTAATTGTTCAAGAACAATTATAGAAGGTTTAAGCAATATATGAAAAACAAGTGTATTAAGATTTGATACACAAATACTTGTTACTACGAATGATTTGATCTCCTCCGTTGGTTACGCAATGTTGAAGATCTCTTGATTCTGACTTGTAACTCGAAGTAAATCTTGTGTTCTGCTTCCTTGAGTACGTCTAGTGATCTTGCCTTCAAAACCTAATTACCATGTGTGCGTCATTTGTGTTTTTTACTCTTATAAATAATCAAGACTCCTAGTCTTCATAACCAAGTTAAGCTAGAAATAAGGAGACTAAATAAAATCCTAAACTAACTTTAGGAAATAAATCTAAAATCCTAAATAAAACAAAGTCCAAGAAAGGCAGACATAAAGAAAGGAAAGAAATCATCAGGGATAATATCCTCAACAGTTTGAAATCTTTGATTTCCAAATAGGTACTGATTCGACCAAAAAGATTGGTGCCTCAAGAATAGGGGGTACTGACCTTAAATATGAAGTCAGCGACTTGATATACCTTCGATATACGGGCAGCGTCCGGGTAGATCTCCAAGATGTTTCTGGCGACCTGATAGATCCTGCAAAACAAAACCCAAGCCAAGGCGGTGGACGGCCCCGACATAGGACCTCCGATGTTTAAGTTAGAGAGTGCGTGAGAGAGATGCGAGAGCTATTTAAAAGTGAGATATAAGAGTTTAAAACGTAGGATGTGAAATCAACTTAGAGAAAAGAATGGAACCTGAGTCCTCTTTATATAGATAAGAGAAGTATTCCCAATCTGGGGTTCCCCTCTTCTACTGTAATACCATAAATAGCATGACCGACTTAGAATTAGGATTCCTCCTGTATGCTAAGTTCCCATAAATAATAGAACTGTCACTGAATTACTAGAATTGTCATGGGCCAATAACCATGTCCATAATCAAAAACCCGCCGGGACCCAATAGAATAGCCCATATTAACATGTCAAATCCCAAAAACCATGAGGCCATTTCTCAACGCCGAGCTACCACTCAGCATCGAGCTGGTACAATAACGCTTATATCATAAGAGCTTGCCACCTCACATAGGAGCTCGCCACTCCTATGCATCAGGTTGTTGCCCTCTTAAAACAGCTCGCCCAGCTTCCAGAAGGATTGCACCTTCTGAGAAATGAGGTCGCTTACTAAAATCCACACAAATACCTGCATGTTGCTGACGGAAATATTTGATGTCGTATCAGCTAGTCCCCCACATTCTGGTTGGTTGAGGTAGAAAACCAAGTAGAATGTAATTATGAATTGTCACCGAAGTCAAATAGTCATGATTTTTTGAAAAAATCACGGAACCCTTAGCCATCACTTCTCATTTAAGATCATTAAATGCGCATCTGCAACATGTCGGACACACGTTAGCATCTCCTTTCCTCGTAGTATATTTAATCCTGTGGGCCCAAAAACGAAAGGCCCACAATAACCCTACCAACTTTCTCGTCTATCGAAGAACCCTTGTGTCTTTTCAACTTTTTGCCGCCCAATACACAAAAGGCTCATTCGTCTTCAGTTAAACCCATTTACACAAAAACCAAAGCAATCACGCCGTTTTTCTCTGCAAAAAACTCCTTGTAAATTTCAGCAAAAGACCGCGAAACACAATCAATCTGCACCAAATCCGCCGATCAAGATGATGAGTAAGTCCCCCTAATACCTTGTTCTGACAATAGTTACCCTAATTTTTGTTGTTAGATGCTGTGTTGCTGAGTGAAATTCTCTGTTTTTCCCTCCCCATTTTATGACTGGTTGATGATGAAGATAGCTTCACCTAACTCCGATTCCCAAAACCATAATTCTAAAAACCAATATTTACCTTCCGATACCGATTCTATTAAAGTTCCTCTAAAATGACGTAGTAGGAAAAGGAACAAATCCGCACCAGAACCCGCATCCCGACTCGGTCTAACGGATGAACCGGAGGGAGATATTTCATGATCCGAACTAGAAACCCAAACCAAAGCCTTATCTGAACAAATCCCTGAAAGCACCCCCATAGCAGAATCTGAAATGCCTTCAACCTCTCAACTTGACTTTCTCATTCCTAACCCAATAACCATAGTACCGACCTCGGCCCACGCCGACTTGCCCCCTCTTCTGCGAGCTATTAGAGTAGTCGCGCAAAACCCTTGGGTTCTTCCCAATCCGAGCAACCTCGAAGTATTCAAAGAAGCACTCAATCACCCCAAAACTGCAAAAACAGTATATTCCACTATCAAACAATCTGACTTGATCCATCCCCATCCTAATCATATCACGCTTTGTGACGAGCTTTTGAGAGCAAGATTTAGGTTTGCACCGCATTAGTTCCTGGTGGCCACATCAAATAAGTACAGAGTCCCCTGCTCCAAATGACCCTTATTTCCATTAGATTTCTATCCGGATACATAATTTTGTGTACATACTACAATGTACAGCCCGACCTAGGCTTTTTCCATTTTTTCTTTCAAGTAAAATATCAAAAAGGTTCTTTCTATCTCTCTTCTCGCCAGAAAATGCGCTTCTTAGTGAACCCATCATCAAAAGTGCATGAATGACGGTCAAAATTCTTATTTATCCACAATACCAAAACCTGGCCATTTCTCGCCGAATGGCAAAATCCAACCCCCGAACAGGACGCACTACCTTCTCCTTAAAATTAGCCCGCACATTACCAACAATACTTTGATCTACTCTCTGATTGGAGCAAACACCCCTATAATGTGATGAGACTCACAGAGTGGGATTCAGAGAGAACATATTCTTTTGTAGGTCTTAGCCAACGACCTCTGGAGTTGACGAGGTCTTAATTTGGTAGGTCTTCCAAAATATCCCAAATTCCTTTACTTTGATCTTCACGATAGAATAAACTAATATAATCCCTTCTTATGTAGATAATATTATTGCTAACTGCTTGTCATCAAGCTCTGAGGGAGAAGCGACTGTACAACCTGGTCCAAGCCCCACTATAACATCGGTGATGTGACTTCTCACTATTGACGTGGACGAAGAGGTAGAGCTCGCCATAGCCGCAAGAGACGATAAGGAGAAACAGGCCGACCCCGAAGAATGGATGCCTCTCCAGGATGTGCTGAACAAAGGAAAAGGGAAAAGAATGGCTAGTGAGCGAACCCCCTTCTCTTTCTGGAAAGGTAATAAAGACCAGCCTGTGACGGATAAGTAAAGATAATTACAAAATTGATAAAGAGTGAATAATACTGAAATTAGTACGAGCTTGATGATCCCAAAATGCTGGACAACAATCAAGACCCAATAAATAATGCACATGTAAGAAAAATACATGAAAATATACCTATATATCTAAAAAGCATGATCCCAAAATGCTGGACAACAATCAAGACCCTATAAATAATGCACATGTAAGAAAAATACATGAAAATATACCTATATATCTAAAAAGCCACGTGGAAAAAATGAGAGGTTTTTTTTTAATTTCTTGAAGTTCAAATCAACCTACTAAAGATCTAGACTCTTGTTAAATATCACTCGTCTCTTTCTATTTCTCTCTTTATAACTTAGTGTTATACTATAAATGCTCTACCAAAAACTTTCATCTCTAGAAAGTTGGCCCATGTACATACTTCTCGAGGCCTTTTTTATACTAGCACAAACAGGTGCGAGCTTAATTGACATCATGCCACATGTCATCCTCTAATTCTTTACGATCTTACTCTAGGGTCAAGTTGCTAAACCTAATATTTCTCACTTTGGCGGCAAGCATTTTCTTCTTAGCGTGCAACCAACTTAAACATGGTTAATCTCATAATCATGACATCAACCCCGTCTTATCTTTCGAACCACAATCTTTTTAGATTACTAGGGTTTTCTATTTTTCTGTGTTGCATCTTTTTGATCACTTAACGACTCTCCCTCTTAGAAAGGCGCCCAGAGTGTGGTCCTCGCTTTGCAAACTATTCATCTCTATAGGGTTTTGTTCCAATCCTCTTTTCGAGATTAAATGCCTACGTTTTTTGCCACCTTAGCATAGATGGTCCCACTAGGAAGTCCAAACTGGATTCACTTACCACGAGTCAGGCTCCTATGTGTCGTGTTGGAATATAAAACATCATAAAGGTTGCATGCTAATTCCTATGATATTCATAAGCGGGAAGTCCTGGCATGATTGTTCAAAATCCTAGCGTCCTTTCCAAAAGATCGTGTTAATCTGTATCACCTCTTTTACATTTAGTCCATATCCTTTTCAAAACTTTGTCTCTTCACCTTTTTTTATCTTGTATCTTGTCGAGTTTTCTTTGTCAATCCTACTTATCCTTTTCAGTTTTCTTATAAAAAAATGTCGACATCATCGAACATATCTATCGTACCATTGATCATGTTGCCAACATTGATAGGCAGAAGTTGACAATCATTGGTCAGACTTTTACGAACATCAGCCAAGAGGAGTGGTTTCATGTTGATGCCGAGATGGAAAAAAAAATATCAGTCCTTGAGGATCGTCACTACTTTCAAGGTTAAAATAGGAAGTAGAAGATATCATCAGAGAAATCTTCCCATCGTGTGCCTGGCCTAGTGAGGAATGTTTAGTCGACTTGCGAGTACCTTTCAAATTTTCACTTCTGGTGGTTATCGAGGTGACATATTAATGTTGTCAGCTTTTTTAGACCCATGTATTCCCATGTGTCTTTTCAAGTTTTACTGGCGTCGCTTCAAATCCCTCTTCTTATTTATAAATATTGGGGGTTTCGTTCTCTTAATTGCCTTCACCTTTGCTTTTGAAAACTTTTGTGCCTTTATATTTTCACATTTTCCTCCTCAGGTGATTGACAATGTCGGATTAAGTCTCTAGTTTTAATGTGTCATGCTCCAATATTACTTGTTGGCACTCTACAAAGTGAGTTCGTCTCTTATTGATGATAACTGGGGAAATGCTGCATGACTAGAATAAGTTGAACGCGGATTTAATGAGGGAGGTCACCCTCTTGAAAGTCGAGCTAAATTATTTGAGGGACGACTACTGAATGGTGTCCAAACTAAGCCAGAGCAAGATCAATGACAAGCTGGTGTGGCTGAGGTGCAAAAATCTGCAACTTTAGAGGAAGAACGCAAAACTCAAGAGGGAGATCAAGGAGTTCTGTGGGTTGGATGTAGAGCTTTGTGTGCAGGTCACAGAGCTTCATCGTGAGAAGGTCGAGCTCGAGGTGAAACTGGTGAGAGTTTGGCAGAACAAAAAGTAAAACAAGGACTAGTATCTTGATTACAACCAGATGATTTAAGATTCACTAGTTTCCCCTCACTTGTCATTCATACTTTTTATTATTTTTACACTCACTTATCCTGGGTGGTAATGAACACTTTTATTTTCAATTCCAATGGGATGCGACGATTTTATAATTCTTTTATTGTATGCTCACCTTTTCTTTTAGTGATTGTCTTTTTGGCTCGTTAATTTATAAGTCAACACCTCACTGATTGAGTTGCCGATCAGGGTGGCTCTAATTTGATAGTCATGAGTCACACGTTTATTGATATAAACTTGGAATATTAATCCACCCTTGATGCAGAGATGGCCAATAAACTACCCATTACTGAAGACCCTCCTCCCTAGAGCTAAAAAGGGAAGGAAAAAGTCTTTTTGGGCGGTCCTTCACTATTGGCGGTCGGTCTAGGGGGTCATTAGTGGCTCTTTTGGTAGATTTATGGTCGTCGCTCGTCATGGTGCAATCGTGCCCAGAGCATCTTTAGTCCCGCACCCAATGTCTCCCCTGGGTGCACCGTGGAGAAATATGATCGTCCATGAAGACTTATAGGAGCGGCATCTCTTTTGGTATTGCCAAAATGATGAGTATCTCTCTGTGATCTATCCAAATGCTTAGCCTAAATAGAAACTTGATGAGCTACGACAGGTTCATTACATCTCTGGTTCTATTCGTCCTTTTTATCCGTGAAAGGACAAGCGTGCTCATCACGCTCTAAAAGGAAGTGTGACAATTGACAAAGAGTGTTTAAATATAGAATATCTCTACTCTTGTTGCACGTATCAGACTAATTCTTGAGGTGGGGCGGGTATTTGGAAAAGTCAACCTTTTTTCTTGGGCCCACATTTTGGGTACCATGGTGATTTACCATAGCGAGGGGTGGCCATCCCCCACATTCTAGGTGATTGAATGGTTTTACCAGTGGAGGCCTTTGCCAAGGATGGGTGCGGTTTGGTTGTATGCCATTGCTTATCAAGGGCAGTATTAGTACTTGGTATTCCTTAGTCCGCGCATGAATGAAGACCCTTCTAGTTCTAGCGAGCAGAGATTGCCAGATTCTAGACCAGGATAGGTCCACGCTATTTATTCTTTTGACCCATTTTGATGAGTTCCCGAGTTAGTATTTATATCCTAATATTTTCGAGCATTTTTACCTTTTTTTCTTTGTCTTATTCGTTGTGTGTTTCATTGTTGGATGCAATCCTCGCGATACTGTCCAACTGGGCTAGGACTTTCTGGAATGATTGGCCCTTGTGGACCTTCGCTCCCTAGAGCATCGTAGACCCGTGTACATTTATAGTCACGAGAATAAGGTTATTGCGGATCTTGACATGTGGCCACTCTTATCTCCTCTTATCGTGTACATTTAGAGTATATGTAGGATGACCCTCTTCCCGAGCATGCATACTCTAACTTTAACAATGTTGTCAATCCTTTTTTTGTCGATCAGGTCGCTAATCTTGAGCACGTTGGACCTACTATTCATCTGAAGGGGTCAATGACCCCATGCTCAAGCCTTTTATTAGCCCTATGATTTACCCAAGCCCCTACTACTAAGCTCTCTACTGTCGTGCCACCCTCTAATGCCGGTATTTGATTATTTGATTTGACTGCTACTAAGACATTAACTTCATTTACTTTGACATATATTCTTAGCAACTGATATGGTGTGTAACATATAATCTCCATTTTTTCTTTGTTTGGAGATTTCTCTTTCATTTATGTTTGTTCACTATTTGTGCTCTTTTTTCTCTCTTTTTCCGAATTCGTGTGCTTTTCTATTTTGGCATCTTCTATTTTTTGGACAGAATTTTTTTGTACTTTTATGAGCTTATCGCATTTAGCCCCTAGATCCTATTGGCTGGCAATGTTAGCGACCTGTAGGATGGGAAGTGTCTTTTTTAATTTTTCTTTTTGGTAGTTTTTTAGGTGTTTTTTGAGGTTGTCAGCTTTTTTATATGTATCTTCCCATTGGGCTTATGCATCTTTTCGGATTTCATTGACATCTTTTAAAATTCTTTGCCTCATTATATATAATGGGGGCCAGAATTTTCTATTTTTCATTGCTTTTCACTTTTGAGTTCCTTGTAGCTTCTTCACTTTTCATATTTTTACCTTCTCTTTTTCAGGCGACCAAAAATGACATGATCTTCTTATGGTTCTACATTACTGGTTACATTGCTAATCATTCGGCCCATGCCCATTCGTATTGTGATCCTCCCTTGCTAACGATAACTATGGACATGTTAGAGGATGTGACAGTGCAGAATATCGTTCTGATGAAGGAGATCGCTCGTCTAAATGCTAAGTTGAGTAAATATATAGAGGAGAGCTACATATTAGGGAAATTTTGTTAGGAGCACGTAAGAAAGTGTGAGTTTATGTGGTTTAAGGGTATGAATGAGCGACTTCAATAGCTAGTCATGGAGCTTCATCGAGAAAAAGCTGAGCTCGAGGGGAAGTTGTAGAGGGTTCAGAAGAATAATAGATACTATAAAGACCACTACCTCTCTACGAATAAGATGATCTAGGGCCTGAGTTCACTCGCTTCGTACTGTTCTCCGTTTTCCTACTATATTTATATATTTTGTGTTTTAGTTGTATTGGGCACTTTCTTAGAATCCAGTTGAAGCCTTTGCTTTCTGGATATGAGTATTCATTGTTTTCGTTATGTTTTTGCTACTTATTTTTATTCTCGTTCGTCCTTGTCTTCTAGATTTAGTGATTTGCAAGTCAATGATTAGTGCACCCTGGTTGGTCATCACCATCAACCAAGTTTGGTGATAGAGTGGAGAGTCCTTCTGAATTTTGAAAATGTTTTGGCGGTTCTTGGGGGCTCCAATTTATTGGAATTTGCGCCTAATATGTTAGTTGGAATTTTAAAATGGGGGGAACTTCAATTTGCCACACATCATTATTTTACTTCCTTATTGCTTCTTCTCTTTTTCTCTTTAATTCTTATTTTTAACGTTTGCTCTTTTTTCAAGATGTCGGAGTCAATTATCTCCAACAATCTGGAGTTTAATTTTCATGATCTTAAGGTTGAGCATAACACACTTCTTCAAGAGTACGATGCGCTGAAGCATGAGGATAAGGTTGATCATGGGAACTGCTTGGACTTAAAGGAGGAAAGTTGGTTTCTCTAGAAGGAGAATGATTCCCTCCAGTAGATTGTGTCAAAGTTTATCAGTAGTACACTTCTCTCAATGGGGGGGCTTCGCACGAAGGTCGACCACTTTGGGAGAGAGGTCAACATTTTTAAGAAGCGTCTCTCTTAACTCAGGTGTATATTAATAGAGAGCGACCTGATCAGTTCAGGTCGCCTGATCATATAATACATGGCGACCTGAAGATGAGTGTAGTACCAGATCGCAAGGTTGGCGACCTCTCAGGTCGTGAGAGAGGTCGCCCAGAGGTTGAACGTATTACTAGCAATGGGCCTCAGATGAAGACAACCTACATGACGTCTGTTGATGATGTCAGCCCTAATCTAGTACATCCAGCTGTTAGGATGTACTGTAGCAATAGCAACCACACGATTTGAAATAATGTACTGTAGCAATCTTAGCCACATATCTTAGGGTTTCATTTACGATAAATAGTGGCAACATTCCCTGATCTAATATGCAGAAATGATTGATTGAAATCTGAGAAAAGTTGAATACAAAATATTTTTCAAATATGAGTTATTTACTTTCTTTCATGGTATCAGAGCAGGTTTTTACCTGACTCTGAACACCTATTCTCTCATCTCCTTCTTTCCTTCCCTTATATCTCATGGAGGGTAACACACCTCCATATCATGAGGCTCAAGCGAGCTCTCACTCAGTAATTCAAAACACTTCTCCTTCTTCTCAAAGCTCAAACTCAACTATCCAACTGCAAAATCAGATCATCTCAATCAAACTAAATGACTCAAATTATCTACTTTGGAAAATGCAAGTTTACACAGTCGTCAGAGGATACGGGCTTGAAGGCTATCTCACTGGAGAGATCAAATCTCCATCTCAGATCGTCGAAGGATCAGTAAACCCAAAATTCCTGCTCCGGGTTCGGCAAGATCAGTTGTTAGCATCCTGGCTTCTCTCCTCTCTTTCTGAAAGTCTACTCACCATGATGGTTGGTCTTGCATCCTCAAGAGAAATTTGGCAAACTTTGGAGGCCAACTTTTCTAGTCAAACTGCAGCTAGGAAGATGCAGTACAAGATGCAGCTCTCCTCTATCAAGAAAGGAACCATGAGCATCAGAGAATATGTTAACAAAGTCAAAACTTGCTGTGATATGCTAGCTTCAGATAGTCAACCTATTTCAGAAGAAGATCAAGCAATGCATGTTCTCACCGGACTTGGAGGAGATTTTGACCCGATGGTGGTTGCAGCTACAGCTCGGAGTGACTCACTCACCCTCAGGAACATTCTACCTATGTTATTAAGCTTTGAGAACACGATGCATCCAATTTCATCAACAAAGTAGGATCAAACCCTACTATCAACATCACCAATCAGTACTCTAGTCAGAAAAAGGACACCTGGGCTAGTGCAGGAGTAAACAGAGGAAGAGGTCGCCACCCTGGAAGAGGTGGCAGAGGAAGAAACAACAGCTACAGAGGACGAGGTGGAAGAGTTTTCAGACCAGGAAACATGTCACCTAGTCAAATCTGTGGTTACTCTAACCACTCTACTGAGAAGTGCTATTATCGATTTTATACAGCTTACACCGCACAGTCTAATGCACAGAACAGTCTTAACACTTCAGCGAGCTCCTACTGCGCCTATCCCGTGACTCAGTGCATTGATCCCTCTACCTTATCACTGATGTCAGATTCAGGCAGCGATGCGAGCTGGTATGCAGACTCTGGAGCCTCTAATCATGTCAAAAATGACCTTGTTAATCTCAATATCGCCACAAAATTCCAAGGAAACAACAAGGTTCAAGTAGGGAATGGATCAGGTCTGTGTATTTCTCATATTGGTAATTCTCAGTTTCATTCCAGCAACAAATCCTTTTTACTCAAAAAACTTCTTCATGTTCCGCACATCACTAAGAACCTCATTAGTGTCTCTCAATTTGCTCAAGATAACTCTGTTTACTTTGAATTTCATCCTACTTCTTGTTATGTAAAGGACCAGCTTACACATCAAATTCTTCTCCGAGGCTCCCTTAGAAATGACCTTTACAAATTTGACATTCAGCTCGCCAACAACTCCAGCTCGTCATCAACCCCATCAACCTCTCTCATGAAACAAGACCCTAGTATTTCATCATTGAGTCTAGTGATTCGAATAAAGAAGCAGATTTACAGTTGTGGCACCTTAGATTAGGGCATCCTGCCAATAATGTATTACAAGAAGTTCTCAAAACCTATAATCTCTCTATTTCTAATGTTAATAAAATTACCTTTTCTACTTGTTGTGCTTCTCTTCAGGGTAAAACTCATAAGCTACCATTTTCTCCTTCAGGAACCGAATATACAAAACCCTTTGATCTTATACATACAGATGTATGGGGTCCTGCTCCTGTCAAATCCTCGAATGGATTCTCCTACTATGTTTCCTTTATTGATCATTATACTCAATATACCTGGATCTATCTGTTAAAGCATAAATTTGATGTGCTCGCTGCTTTCACTCATCTGCAAAATCTTATTCTTACTCAGTTTCATTCTAAAATCAAATCGGTACAAAGTGATGGAAGGGGAGAGTTTATAGCCCTTACAAACCTGTTTCACTCCTCAGGAATACACCACAGAATCTCTTGTCCCTACACACCTCTGCAAAATGGCCTTGTTGAAAGAAAGCATCGACACATTGTTGAAAAAGGTCTTTCTCTCCTCTCTCATTCCCATCTACCTATCAAATACTGAGATGATGCCTTTACCACTGTTGTCTATCTCATTAATCGATTACCTTCCAAAACCACTCAATACAAAAGCCCTCATAAGCTCCTATTAAATCAAGCTCCCAGCTACACTCATCTTAAACCCTTTGGGTGTCTCTGTTACCCTCATCTTACACCACTCGATAAACACAAGCTTCAGTTCAGGTCGCTTCCTAGTACATTTCTTGGTTACAGTGAACACTATAAGGGTTTCAAAGTCCTACTGCCAGATAACAAAGTTATAATCACAAGACATGTGATCTTTGACGAGCTCAAATTCCCCTTCTCTACAAATTCTGAACCTCACTCCTGCTCCAATAATCAACCATCAATTCTTGGTCCTCCACCTCTTATACCACATGAGACCTCGCAACATGTGCCAGCGACCTCGCCATGTGTACCAGCGACCTCCACACAACCACATGCGACCTCACCACAGTCTCATATTCAGTCCTCCATACTTGGTCCGCCTCCTCTCATACAGGTACCCCAGAATCCATACCGCGCGACCTCACCACCACCTCAAATGGTCCAATCTCCCAGTTCTCCCCATCAACCAATCCTACTATCCTCCAACCAATCTAGTCCCGCTACAATTCCTCTTACTGTTGAATTACCAATTATGATCTCTCCACATGCTTCTCATTTTCCTCGTACTAACCCTCTTACAGGTAAACACCACATGGTCACACGAGCTAAGGCAGGAATTTACAAGCCCAGGGTGCTCAGTGCGCATGTCCTCCATTTCAAGGAGCCCTCCTCCTATGTTGAGGCTTTAACACATCCCAAGTGGAAAGCGGCTATGTGTAAAGAGTATGTAGCTCTCTTTAAGAACCAGACATGGTCTCTCTCTGAGCTACCCCC
The DNA here is from genome assembly GCA_014905375.1 of Phtheirospermum japonicum. Taxonomy (NCBI): domain Eukaryota; kingdom Viridiplantae; phylum Streptophyta; class Magnoliopsida; order Lamiales; family Orobanchaceae; genus Phtheirospermum; species Phtheirospermum japonicum. Next base: position 1,392,221 of record BMAC01000165.1, read on the forward strand.
AGGAAAGTCGTTAATTGGTTTCAAGTGGGTGTTCAAACTAAAAACTCATGCTGATGGATCTGTTGCTCACTACAAATCCAGATTGGTCGCCAAGGGGTATAGTCAGGTACCCAGTTTTGATTTTTTTGACACTTTCTGCCCAGTTGTTAAAGCTGCAACTATCCGGGTTGTACTCTCCATTGCAATCAACTGTAATTGGTCGGTCAAACGATTGGATGTCAATAATGCCTTTCTGCATGGCGAGCTGGACCAAGAAATCTTCATGGCTCAACCACCTGGTTTTGAATGGGAGGGTACCACTCTTCAGGTGTGCAGATTGTCAAAAGCTATTTACGGGCTTAAACAGGCTCCTCGCGCCTGGTTTTGAAAATTGCGAGCTGTTCTTATTGGTTTTGGTTTCTCTGCTTTCCGGGCTGATAGCTCTCTATTTTACTCCAACACTTCCTCAGGCTGTATATGGGTCTTAGTGTATGTTGACGACATCCTTGTCACTGGCAGCGACAAGGTTGGAATTTCGTGACTTATTAATCACCTTGATTCCACCTTCTCTTTAAGGAATCTGGGTGAACTGCATTATTTCCTTGGCATTGAGGTCTCGCACACCGCTCAGGGCCTACATTTGAATCAAGGCAAGTACATCTTAGCTCTTCTTGAAAAAGCAGGTATGTCTGGATATAAAGCCACCCCTATACCGATGGTTGCCTCTCCGGTCATCTCTAAGTCCCAAGGGGAACCCACTATTGATCCAACCTTTTACAGGAGTATTGTTGGAGCTCTTCAGTATATCACAATTACTCAACCTGATATTTCTTACAGTGTCAACAAAGTGTGCCAATATATGCATTGTCCTCTCAGCACACACTGGCGAACTGTCAAGAGAATTCTGTGATATCTTGCTGGTACCACTTCTTATGGGCTCACCTACAGTAAAATCTCATTCTTTACTCTGACAGGTTTCTCAGACTCTGACTGGGCTGGTGATCTGGATGACAGGAAATCCATCACTGGTTTTTTTATTTTTATAAGTCGCAATATTGTCTCTTGGTGTTCTAAGAAGCAGACCTCCATTTCGAGGTCCAGCACCGAGGCTGAATATCGCAGTCTTGCTCATACTACTGCTGAATTGGTTTAGATCCGCTCCTTGCTACACGAGCTTCAGGTCACTCTTCCCGCTATTTCCACAATCTGGGTCGATAATCAGAGTGTTATTGTTGTTGCCTCCAATCACGTTCTTCATGCTCGTACGAAGCACTTTGAATTATATATTCACTTCGTTCACGACCTCATTGCAAAGAAACCGCTGCAGGTTCAGTTTGTCACTTCTATTGATCAGACTGCTGATGTCTTCACCAAACCGCTATCTCATCAATTCTTTGCTCGGCTCCGGAACAAGCTCTCTGTTCTTCCTATTGACGCACTCGAATTGAGGGGGGATAATAGAGAGCGACCTGATCAGTTCAGGTCGCCTGGTCATATAATGTTTGGCGACCTGAAGATGAGTGCAGTACAAGGTCGCAAGGTTGGCGACCTATTGTATGGCGACCTAAAGATGAGTGGAATGTCAGGTCGCAAGGTTGGAGACCTCTCAGGTCGTGAGAGAGGTCGCCCAGAGATCGAACGTACTACTAGCAATGGGCCCCATATGAAGACAACCTACCTGACGTCTGTTGATGATGTCAGCCCTAATCTAGTACATCCAGCTGTTAGGATGTACTGTAGCAATAGCAACCACACGATTTTAAATAATGTACTGTAGCAGTTTTAGCCACATATCTTAGGGTTACATTTACTATAAATAGTGGCAACATTCCCTGATGTAATATGCAGAAATGATTGATTGAAATCTGAGAAAAGTTGAATACAAAGTATTTCCCAAATATGAGTTCTTTACTTTCTTTCATATATCACGTGTCTGCAAGATACGAAGTGTTTAGAGTGTGGCAGTGACTTGCTTTCAGAGAAATCTGATATGGCTCGTGAAGAGTTGATGCAAGAAAAAAATCTAAAGGAATTCTATTAATGGATGTGGAGTAAGAGGCTCAATGTGGTCATCAAGCTAGATGATGCTCATGTTCTTGACTTAAACTCCCCCTCAGGGTCGGGGTCCGTTGGTTTATGTGTCAGCTCATCCAGTGCTGGAAATGCAGATATGGACGTTATCCCTTAAGATTTCTTTTTTCTCTCTTTGTAATAATTCTGCTTGGCTTGTTAATTTGAGTGGATATGTATCTTGACTTCTACATTAGTGGGTTTATAATTTTATTGGGTTTTTCATTTTATGTGTTATGTGATAAATTTTGGTTTTTGTTTTATGCTTGGGGTTAAGGGTCATCTCGCTGCACGACTGGCCTCAATCCTTTTTTTATATTTGATTTTTGAGACTAGGGGTCAACTTGTTGGGCGATTGTCCCCTAGTCTTTTTGTTTGGATTACTTGTACTGGGGTCGGCTTGTCGAGTGATTGGCCTCTAGCCTTATATTTTGATTTTAGGGACTAGAGGTTGGCTTGTCGTGTAATTAGCCCCTAATCCTTTTATTTAGATTTTTGGGACTACGTGTCGACTTGCTGCACGTTTAGCCCCTTTTTGATTTGTTTGTCTTTTGCCTTACACCCTGGGTGTCTTTCCTTGACCTTGAGTTGAGATTTTTGTTGGCTCATTATTTTTACCTTTTTCCCTTTTTGCCTTGGTTCCCTTTTTGCCTCGGTTGGATTTTTAGGGTTTTTTGATTTGTTGATGTATTTTTTAGGGAGGCCATCAGGTTGACATCCGTTATTTATTTATTTTTGGTGTGTGTGTGAACACTTCATATGCAAAAAGGATTAAAGTTTTTTATTGATAATATTTCTTCAAGTACCCAACATTCCATGGGTGTTCGAGTGGTGTCCCCTAATTTGTGCTGAGCATGGTCCTCAGCACAAGCTCACCGATTTTGAATTTTCTTTTTTTTGACCTTTGTGTTGTAGTAGTGCTTGCTCCTTTGTTTATATATTATGTTCTTGGTCTCGACCTCATGCCTCTTCTCATCCATCAAGTCGAGGTCGACCCTCCTAGGTTTATTGCTCTTCTCTTCATTGTATTAAGCTACTCAGTAAGTTAGGGCCTCAATATCAATTGGGATGACTCTCTAAGTACTAAGGTCGAGTGAGAATGGGGTTTCTCCAATATATGACCTATGGGTGGTCATATACGATCATAACACTCCTGGAAGCTCCTCTGGCCATTTTTCTTTTGCAATTTCAAGTCTTCTTTTAGCATGTATTCACGATTTTCGTCACTCCCTCCACATGCCCATTTGACCGGGGATGGTAAGTCATTGAGAAATGGTTCTTGATGTGGTATTCATCGTAAAATGATCTGAAATGTGCACTGTTGAAATGCTTTCCATTGTCAGACATTATTTCTAAGGGTAAGCCAAATGAGTACACAATTAACTTCCAGAGAAACTTTGTGATCCTTTGATTGGTTAATGTCACGAGGGGTTCAAAATCTGCCCATTTCATGAAGTGGTCTACCGAGAGGACTGTGTTCTCTAACCCCACTTTTCCCTTTTCGTAATGGTCCAATTAGGTTAATCCCCAATTTGGCAAAGGGGCAAGGTGCATAGACCGATGTTAACACTTCAGCCAGAGCTTACTTGAGCAAGGCGTATTAATGACATCCTAGGCATCTTCTTTCCATCGCACTCACATCTTTTCTAAGGTACAGCCAGTAATACCCTTGTCGTATCAGTTTATGAGCGAGGGACTGATGATTTGTACATATTCATGTGTAATTTTCATATATTCTTGTGTCTTATCTTGTGTGCTTAAATTGGGTTTTAGTTGTATTTTATCCCCTCTTTCCTTATTTTGCATTTTCATTGCTGATTAGCACGTATTTGTACTTATTTTCAGTAGTATTTTAGCTTGTTTTTCTATTTGTTTTTGGTATAAGTTGGACTATTTAAGCATAATTCCGTATCTTCATAGTTCCAGCTTATTTTACCGTATTTTGATCGTAATTGATGGAATTAGGTGATATTTTGTTGTTTTCACCTTACAGCTAAGTAACCGGAAGAGTTCAGCGCATAATAAACAAAGTTCGATGTTCAAGAATAGGAGAACGAGCTTTCCGACGAAATGAGTAGCAAAAGATAGAGAGAGACGGAGGCAGACACGCAGCCGCATCGACTGATGCGACCGTCGACGCTCCATCGACGCAAGCCATGATCCGCGTCAGTCGACGCAGCGTTGACGCACTGTCGACGCAACTTGCTGAAGCGTCGATGTCGACGCACTGTCGACGCAACTTGCTGAAGCATCGATGTCGACGCACCGATGTCGACGCACCATCGACGCAACTTGCTGAAGCATCGATGTCGACCCACCCAGTCGACGCACCCGCTCAGCCGACGCGCACGCCCTGGCCGCACTGACGCCGAGGGCCAGCACGCGTCAGTCGACGCACCGTCGACGCGATGGCCCAGAATCGGGATTTTAGGGTTTCTTATGCTCCAAGTCAAGGGAAATCTATATAAACCCTTCTAAGTCCATCCCAAAACGAGAGACCTCTGACCCATACTCTGAATATTTGATATTTTGGCTCGAGAACAACACCGTCCACATCCCGATAACAACAATTGATCAAGATCGAAGATTCGAGGATCGCCAAGCTCCAACCGTCCGTTCGTGATCTGTTCTTCGACCGAGATCAACCGCCTCTCCGGATTAGCTGGAGAATTTACTACGCTTTCTAGTTTAATAAGTACTCTAAACCCTTTATTCGTTTTCATAGTTTAATTTATGCAATTAAGTAGTTGTTTTCCAATAATTGCTTTTGAATTTGTTTATTCTTAGAACCCTAGATATTTTTGATATCGCAATTCGTAATCTTAGTTTAATTAATGCTTAGTTATTATTCGTGCTTGGTTAATCTTAGTTTACTTCGTTTGCAATTTGCCCTTGATGATTGCTGTTCGTTTATGCTAGTTGATCTTGTTCAAAGTTCTTAAATTAATTTCTCTAGTTTAAATGTTTGAGTTGCTGAAGTAGAATACTTAGTTTTAATTATTGTTCGTGTGTTTTAAATTTCTAGATAATCAAAA
>BMAC01000165.1:1408258-1423692 GCA_014905375.1 Phtheirospermum japonicum
TTCCTCGAGAGACGACTCGAGTCAAGTTGCCAAACTACGCGCGACCCCGTTCTCTTGCGGGCAAGCTATTGATCTTTTGACAAATTTTCATAAGTAGGCAACACAAAAGCTTGAATCAGTTGCGTTTTTCGTCTTTTTAGTATTTTTCATATTTCTCTTTTACTTTTTGTACACTTTTATGTTATTTTGCTTTTATTTATATTAGGGTAGTCGATCAAGCCTAAGAGTATTTCTGAAGATCACAGCTGGCTGAATTTGACAAAAACACAACTCAGACCTACGAAGCACAACCACCGATCGATGCGCCATCGATGCCTAATCGACGTGCTGTCGACGTGCCATCGACGCATCATCGCTGGGGCTATTTTCCAGCATCGGTGGTCAGACCATTTTTGGGCAAAAGGACTATTTTTCCCACACTCTCAACCCTATAAATACAACCTCTTTTCTTAGAAACAAGGGCTTTTGAACCCCCCCTAGGGTTTGACAGCCCAATAATGTTCCTTTTACCTCTTCATTTTCTCCAACTTCATCACTCGATTTCCAGCTTTTTATTTTTTAGTAGAACATGGATTCTTATTCATTGCTCGGATGTATGACGTAGCTTAGTCTAGATTCGTTTCTTTCCTCATTTGTAGTATGAAACTCTCCAATTTTAATAAGTAAGCTTTCAATTTCTTTTCTTCAATTATTCCAAAATTATGTTTACTTTGATTATGTGTTATTGTGGTGTTTGTGATGTTTTTATTTTTGTAGTTATGTTTCTTGCAATTTCTCATGATTTTATGTTATATTATTGTTAGAAGTTTATATGAATATAATTGTTGCTCTTCAAGCTCATTTTCCATCGTTGTCCTTTTTCAAGATTTTTATCTTTAATCATGTTCATGCTTGTTTTGAGTTTGTGTTATTGTAATTCTTGATGATTGTTGGTTCGAATTCACGGGTCTAGTGACTAGATGATTTTAGAACCATCAATTGGAATTGTTGGGTGTTTAATCTACAACTTGGGGTTGACAACCCCAACTTGTAGACTAAGTGTTCGATTGAATGTCAATTGATCCTGGAGGTGTATCTAGAGCCTTAGACCCTCGTTTTATTAATTTTTTCAAAGTTGTTGAATTCATTTGTCGACATTTAAGTCATTGTCTTGGATATTACAACTTTAAACCCAATATTTGACCGTGTATTCAGAATAGTTTTTCGTTGTTTTCTCATTCATGAATCAAACAAGAGAATTGCTTCCGATTAGTCTTCCTCTAGAGATTCGAATCGAGTCAAACTTACCACTTACAATTGCTCCATTCTCTTGCGGACGAACTTTTCTAAAATAAAAAAAGTAAGTGCAAAAAAGTTCGATTCAATTGACCTTCAGCGTGACTTCCTCAACTTCCCAATCTTGAATAGCGATCATCTCGAGTGCCAATCTTGCATGTGTGACACAATCACATTTTCCATTTCGTTGACACCCAATATCGATGCTAACTTGGCTAGGAAATTAGCAATCACAATGTCGTTCTTAAAGATATGGATGATCTCGACCTCAAAGTTCTCTAGTCTTATCTTGGTTAGTTCCAAGTAAGAGGCCATATGTGTATCGTTGGTCTCGAACTCCCCACTTATCTGATTGACAGTCAGTTATGAGTCGTTGTGGTTTTTTCTTAATTTTTGACAACCATGGAAGTGACGACCTCCAAGCCAAGTAGTAGAGCTTCGTATTCTGCCTTGTATTAGTAAGGGTGAACCTGAAATGAGCACCAAGCAAAATAACTTTCTATATGGGCTCAACAATACTACCCTGACCCTAACTCAGTTGACCATTGAGAATTCGTCTACGTACATGTGATATTTCTCTGACTCTGTTGGTATTGTCTTGGCAGTTAGAGTAAATTCAATGATAAAATCCACTATGGCTTATCCTTTGATCGCGGTCCATGGTGCATAGCTAGTGTCGAACTATCCTTACTCAACTGCCTATTCCATCAGTCTTTTGGACATGTCAGGTCGATGCATCACTTGCCTTAATGGGAAACTGGTTAGATTTATGATCATGCGCTTGGAAGTAGGGGCGTAACTTTAGAGACGATATTATGAGCGCATAGCCAACTTTTCCATGGAAGAATACCTCTACTTAACGTCTTGAAGACATGACTTACATAATACATAGGGTGTTGACCCAAGTTGTTCATTAGTTCCAAACTAGGCACTGCGATCGACACATCCAGATAAGGGTATAGTCACTTGCTTTGATCTATTTTTGTTGGGTCGACGTTTCCACCAAGGCTTGCTTTAAGACTTTTAGCACTCTGTGCTCCATTCAATTCTTTCGTTCTTTTTGATTACTTCAAAGAAAGGCTTGCATTCGAATATGGCTCAAATCTTATCTAGGTTGGCATTTATGCTTGGATGGCTCACCATGTAGCTAAGGAACTTTCCAGAACTGAGCCCAAAGATGTATTTCTTGGGTTCAACATCATTTTGTACCTTTGTAAAATTATGAACATCTTGTTGATGTGCTTGACATGGTTGATCAAATGCAAGGACCTGACGAGCATGTCGTCAACCTAGACCTCCAATGTCTTGCTTATCAAACTGTCAATCATTTTGTTAAAATGTCGTTGATAGGTCTCTCATACGTTCTTTAGACCAAAGGACATCACTGTATAAAAATATGATCCTCTGTTAGAGAAGAAAGAGGTGTGCTCCTCGACCTCCGGGTCCATCCATTTGATTGTATCCTAAGTAGGCGTCCATGAAGCTCACAATCTCTTTTCCTGATGTTGCATCAACCATATAATCAATGTGGGGTAGGAGGTAGCTGTTCTTCAGACATGAATTATTTCGATCAAAAACTAATGCATAACCACCACTACCTAGTTGTTTTCTTAACGAGGACTGGGTTCGACACCTAGACTGGGTATTTCACCTCTCTTATAATTTTTTTGTCCAAGTGCTTGATGACCTCGAGTTCTTTTGCATCGTACTTGTCCAGTCCTAGTTTCCTTGTTTTGGGATGATTGTTCAGATGGTTTATCTATGTTGATCGTGTGTCATGCATGCTTCAGGTCTATCCTTTTATGTCGGTGTGAATCCAAACAAGAATGTCTTAGTTTTCTGTAAGAAAGTTGATTAATTCTAACCTATTATGATCTTTAAGGTCGTGGTCGATACTGAGTTGCTTGATATTTTTGGTCTCATCCATCATAATCCAATTACGCTCCTACCAGCTCGGCATGTGTGGCTTTTCGCTTCAAGGTCAACTTCTTGGGTATATCTTGTCTTCATAAGCCAAGTGTACATTTCTCGGGCATAGACCTCTATCTCTTTATTTATATGTCTCGGTCTCTTTATTTGGTAGCTCATCCTTTTCTGATTCCACGGCCTCCATGACCAGGATGATTTCTGCTCAAGGCTCTTGGTCATCGAGTGCCTCCATCTCAATTCCTTATTCAAGTGAGCTCAGACTCACGTTCCTTTCCTCTTCTTAATTGTAATGACTACCGCGTCTTAATGTGGGTGGATGAGCTGGAGTGTTTTGGACTCGCAAAAATTGAAGGTCATATCCTATTCGTTATGCTCTTGCTCTTCCTTCACCAGATAGATTGTTGTGTCGAGCAACTTTGCCTTTTAATATGACATCCTGACTTTCCTTAGCAGGGCCTTCCTCTTGTTCTTAGATCAATCCTCTCAGCCCGACTCGTGTTTATTGGTGCCATGATCTTTAGGGGCCCTGGTGCACTGGTGGGGGCAGAGACTGCATGCGTTTGTTTGGCCTTGGGTCAGATCGACCTTGGTTCTTGGCAAAAGTGTTTCTTGTTGATCATAGATAGGTCCCTCTTGATCGGTCTGAGGGAGGGAGGATGTTGAGATCCTTGATGTGATAATAAATTGTAGTAGCACCAACAGAGTATACTGACATATACTTGACCATCAACTCGATTTTCCTTTATTGAAATAGTTTCTTACTTTTGAGCATTGAATTAAACCCCCCTAACCCACCCACCCATCCCCTGGTCTATTATTTGGTTGGGGCTTTCTGTTCGTCAAAGGATATCATCGGTGGGTGGCGGACTACACTGCCACAATTTATGTTGCCTTCATAGACAAGAATGCTTGGAAGGTTAGGGGTCTCCTTGTGTTTCAAAGCTATTTGAAGAAAGTACTTTCTAATAGGGTTGCTTGACCGGAGATGATTTTTGATTCTTCCGAGCAATATTCACATGATGTAGACATTTTTGTATATCACATGATATAGATTTTAGTGACTCATCAAACTACTATAAAACATTAGAAGTTGTCTCATAAGGGAGGATGCTCGCTTTCGTCGGCATAAAATTAGTTAGGGCCACGAGTAGATCAAATCTTGAGGAAGGGTCATGTACTACTATAGTGGCCGCTCATGTAGAGTCAGGGAGAACATACATCAGTGACTAATGTTGCACGTGTTGTGTAGGTCCCTGAGATTTTGGTAATAACTCAAGTGTAAGTCCAGATCAAGATCTCCTGTATAGAGCGGGATCAGGGGTACCTTCACGTTTTCTAGCAAGGTTTCTAACCCAATCTTTAGTAACAATGGGAAATTAAAGTTGTCCATGGGAGCTCGTTAGAATTTAGCTGGTATGTTGGTCTTTACTCTAGCTTAATGATTTTCTATTTTAGAAACAATATCAACGAAGTTTTCCTTCGAGGGCTGGTATGGTTCGTGCTACACTCGTGTCCTTTGGTCTTCATGTGTACTATGTATCTCAGTCCAGGCCTTGTTATGGAAATATTAAACTAGTTTTGGTCTCTTCATTCAACAAGCTTGTTTTCCTAGCTTGTCAAAAATGTTATGGTCGACGAATGTGAGCATGTGATAGATATGTGGCCTCGTTGTCTGCTCTTTGTGGATCATCTTAGTGTCATTGCTGAATTGACTCTTACTCAATCTTGGGCATTTCTTTTCTCCGGGATGGACTCGGAATGTCCCTCTAAGAGCTCAACATGGATTGTTCATCGTGTGATGGTTTCTAGAGAGGAGATTTTCCAGGTCGCCTTTTTTATCGTGGACTCCCTTTTCTTCTTTAAGATGGGGTGATTCATCAAGGATGATAGTGTGCTTTGGTTTAGGCTGGACTTCCCAGACAAGACGTTTTGCTCCTACAATGACGGACCCAGGGGGCCTAGGGGGCAGCCACCCCTCTAATTATATATATATATATATATATATATATATATATATATATATATATATATATATATATATATATATATATATATATAGGGTTGGGTTCAAATGAGAACCCGTCATTATATGTGAACCTAGGGACTCATCTTGACCATTAAGATTGGATAATCTTGATGGTTGAGATCATGACATGTCAGCATGTTAATAATGTAAAAAAATGCATTAATTAATTAAAAATGGTATTTTGGACATATATCAACGTTTACAAAGAGCACTACATTATTCATTAGAAAGCACAATAGATTAAGAAAAAAACACTACGATTGTATACAAAAAGCATCGCAAATTCCGTCTATAAACTGCAAATTCAAAATTTGAAATGAAACTCAAATCTTCAACAAACCATAACTTTTTCAAATTTTATTCGTTTTGAATGAAATATATATCAAATTAATCACATTCTCAAGATCTACAATTTAAGATACATATTGCATGTTTTAAAACGTAAAATATATATATATATATATATATATATATATATAATATATATATATATATATAATTAAATTAAAAAACTGGACTGATTTTAGCACTACAGTACTGTGTAAAAAGCACAATGAACCTGGACATATAATTGTACTGTGCAATATTAGATCTAAGGTCAGGATTAGTCCCTAGGTTCACATATAATGACGGGGTTCTCATTTGAACCCATATATATATATATATATCACCCCTATATATTAATGTAAAATCCTCCTAACCTATGTGTCTGCTTCGCATGCTTCGTTTGGCAAATAAAAAAATTTGGTGCTTCGGTTGATTAGGTGTCACCCGAGCCTAAAGTCTACCTAATTTAATATTTTCCTTTTATTGTATCTTACCTAATTTAATCTTTTCCTTTATTATATATTGACTAACTTAATATTTTTCTTTTATTATATTTTGTTTAATTGAATATTTTCCATTTATTCTCCTAATAAAAATACAAATAAGTCATATATAATTAATAGAAAAGATATAAATTAATTATTTTAATTAAAAGATAAATTACATAAGATATAATTTCAAATAAAAAAATGTTATTATGAAAATTATTAAATAAGCAGTATTTATAATAAAAGTTAATATAATTTTAATTTTTGAATTTTAAATATTCTACATAGGTAAATTAAGATTTATTTTAAATAATCTAATTATGTAACTAAATATTAGTAATGAATTCAATCTAAAATAAAAATATAAAATTGTATAAATAATAATAATAAAAATAATAAAATAATAATAATAATGATGATGATGATGATGATGATGATGATGATGATGATGATGATGATGATGATGATGATGATGGTGATGGTGATGATTAATTAATATTGATTAGACACGGTACAATGCGACACGGGTTGAAAGTATTATATATGTTTGACTTTTCAAAGTATGTAATTAATATTATTAACGAATTTAATTTAAACATTAAAATTCAAAATAACGTAGTAATAATTAATAAATAGAGAGTAGGCACGGGTTTAGAATGTGATAATTTTTAAGTTTTAATAAGTATGTAAATAAAACTATTAACGAATTGAATCTAATCATTTAAATATAAAATTATTTAATAATTATAATAATTGATGAATAAATTAGATATTTACACATCACGGGTTGAGAGTACTATCATTTATAATTTTTATTTTCATAAAACTTTGTAAGTATCAAAAATGTTTTTTATATTTATAATTTTTTATAAACCCCGTGTAATGCACGGGTATTAAACTAGTGTGTGTGTGTGTGTGTGTGTGTGTGTGTGTGTGTGTGTGTATATATATATATATATATATATATATATATATATATATATATATATATATATACTAATTCCAATCTTGGAGGAAGGATTAGGTTCAAATGAGAACCATGTCCTTATATGTGAACCTAGGGTCAATTATGGGCCTTCGATTTAATTAAATAGATGGATCAGATTTTTTATGTATTTTTTTATTTGATTAAAAGCATTAGGACTGCATAATAAAAGCACTGCTGGTGTATATAACTAAATTATCAACAAATCACTGTGATTGTATAATAAAAGCACTGCTGGTATATAATAAAGAGCACTAGTTCGCAGGTTCACATATAATGACATGGTTCCCATGTGTGTGTGTGTTTGTGTGTGTGTGTGTGTGTGTGTTGTACCAGAGACCTCGCTCGTGAAGTAAATCTACAAACTATTATTTGTGATAAACTCCCATATGAATTATGTGCGATCTTTAGTTTGCCCCCTAAATCAGAATTGTTATGGGATTTTTTTTCAAAATCGGATGATGTGGCACAACCCGATTGTGCCAAGTCTTTCAATTTTGGGCACAAAACCACTAAAATTCTGGTGTTGGGGGTAAATTACAAATTGCGAATAATTTGTATGGCAGTTGTCCAGAAAAAAATAGTTTATATGGTAAACTATGAAAACGACCATAGTTTGGGGGGGAAAGTGTTTTTCCCTTAAAATTATAATGAGTGAGATATTGGAAATCTTAATTAAAAAGTTGTAATAATTAACAGGTAACCCTAAATCTTATGCTCGTTTTCTTCTTCTCATTTCGTCAGTCAATTTATTTCATTCACATAGATATTTGCATTCGTTTCATTCACACATACATTTGTTTTATATTATTTTCAAGTCAAGATTTGGTAAATACTTAATAATAACCTTAGAAAAATCTCTGGAGCTACCGGCCCCGAACCCCCATATATTTTTCGTAAGTTATGCTACTTGACTTCTCCCCCGTTCACCAAAAATCCCATGTCTGTCCCTGTGCTCCTGGTCGTCGTTGTTCTATTTTCTTACTTGAGGAGGTATTATCGAACGAAATCATAGTGAGAAAATGACAAAAAGAAGAAAATTCGAAGTTTTTTAACAACTCACTAGCTCGTAAAACACATGGTTTTGACAAGAAATTGTGGAAAACCGGGGAACTGGTGCGATATATGACTGTTGTGTACAAACTTTTTCCGTTACTTCCATTTGTTGGTTCCAAAAAGTTGGTCAAAAAGAAATAAAAACCAAATAATTGTTGTGAAACTAGAGAAAAGTGAGAAAAGAGTGATCAAAGGGTGTGATGTATTATGAGGATTAGAGTCCATTTTATAGGTACAAGATTAAGGTTTAGGGGTAGGAAGGTCATTCACATGCTATATAATTATATTTATTTAACCCCTTGAATGACCTTAAAATATTTTCTTGTTAAAATATTGGCAGGAAAACCCAAGGGGACAAAACCTTGTCGAAGGAAAAAGAGTACAACGCTACTCCCCCCAAAAAATTTTAATGTTGATCTTTGAGTCGATGCATGTATAAACAATGATGTTGGTAGTGTCTTTGTGAATAAGTCCGTCAAATTATCACTTGAGCGAATTTTTTGGATATCGATGTCGTCACTCTTTGGGAGATCTTATGTATAGAAGTTTGGGAGATATATATCTTGTCTTATCACCTTTTATGTAGTCACATATGAGTTGTGTCATACATAAAATACTTATTTTCACACTTATATTGTTCAAACGATGTCTCACTACCTTGCCAGAAAAACCCCGTGGGACAATAATTTATCGAAGGGAAAAGAGTATATCTGCTCCCATGATTTTAATTGGTAGTAGTTCTCCAGTTTATCATCTATCTGTCTTCAAACTTTGAATATGCTCATAATGTTGCATCATCAAAAACCTTACTGGGAAAACTCAATGGGACAAAACCTCAGTCAAATGAAAAAGAGTGAAATGCATATCTCGTCATATTAACTTGTTAGAAATATGTTTCAAGCATATCAAAATCCTTGTAGGGTTTCATTTCATTCATGATATTGTTCTATATTGTTGGTTGAATGAAACTTCAACTTTTAATATCTCTACCACGTACAAGAATGCTCTTGTAGCATAAATCTTTATTTATTTATTATTGACAACATATTTCATGAACGAACTTCTAGTACCAGCATATAGCAATCTATAAGATTGCATATTCAATCTTGATCAAACAATTGTGTCAATAAATTTTAATTAAATTCAAAATATCATTCTCGCTTTCATTGAGCTCATAAGTATAAATATAGTTGAATAACTTTCTTCTTGATTCTATTTGATCCACTTATATAGACATAACTTATCGAGAGATCTTTGTTCTATAATTATCTTTAGGTACCTGAACCTCTTCAAGGGTTTATGATTTGTTATGTTTGTTTACTCTACTGGAATATAACATTTAGTAAGAAGACTATCACAAATAACTGCTCCATATAAAGGATAAATATTTTAATCAGTTGTTACCATGCTTCAGGCATGTCATCTTAATCCTCTTATAGAATTTTATATAACTTACAAGTTGAGCCTTTAAACTTGAAAATCATTGATAAACTTATAGTTAGTAATCTGAAATGTAAAGTTTCGCTACAAACTTCAGGTTTGCCTTAACTTTGCGAGGATAATATTTATCCATTTCATGTTTTTAGTTACCATGACATATGCATTTCATTTTTTTTTTTGTTACCATGACATATGCCTAATACTGAGAGTATTATTTATTGTACAAAGACTAGAAAATTATGAGGAATTGTATCTTTATTTGATATGTTCTCAGCATTTTCTATCCATTTTGACATATGGTGGGGCGATTACAAATATCACATTTGTTTAACTTTTGATGGAGACTTCTGACTGTAAGTCATAGACAGAGGGGGTATCACATATACTTCATATTAGGCATATCTAAAGCAATTAATTAAATATTCATTTCAAATAACTACAGAAATTGTTCTCATCAAATTATATAACAAATATCCTGAGGCATATCAATTGCTTTTGGCAGCCATAGTCAGCTGGATATAAATCACCAATGACTTTTGAGAATGAATTCACTAGAAAATGATAAATGTCTTTATTAGATACATACAGTACTTTGATCTCATAGCCAATCGAGCAATAAATATTCTCCTAAACTTCTAGTTATGAATTAATAACCCATGAAATCTTCTAGTGGATCCAAATATCTAAAAGTCAATATGGAGGGTGAATTGGCCCAAAAGATCTCACCCCTTAATATAAAATAACAATAATATATTAGAACCTAACTCCAATTAAACTAGTATTAATTTAATGGTTAATTTTGTTGAGCACGTAACATTAAAAATAAATAGAAGAATCTCCATACTCTTCACAAATTAATAAACTGTAATAGTCATACCAGTCATGCCAAATCATGATAATACTAAACTTCGAGTTCAAAATAAAAAAGTAATACTCCTTTAGAGCTTTTATTGAACTTTCGGGTCAATATAAGAATTTGAGTTAGTATTAGTTTATAGTACAAATTAATTCGACAATAATTAGTCTCAATTCTTATGAATATTTCAAGTAAAATTGAAACTCGTAGTTGATTTAAGGGTGTATCTCAAGTGATACCACCAACCCATTGTAAGGGTGTTGACAAGGGTTCAAACCCTGTACCTCTCAAATTATTCGAGGTTTATCTTTTCTTTCCAAGCACTCTGCCCAACTTACTTAAATAAAAAATAAAAAATTGTAACAAAATTATAGAAACTTTAGTTATGATATTGTTGAGATTTGTACTATTTCAAGAATACAATCAATTTAAAGTTTTAAAATCTATAAGAGTTCATAACATATAAATAATACTTATGTTATATATTAAAAAATGATAAGTTTTTGTACAAGAAATATGCTCTTTGGGGCCTTTTCAAGTAGTAATGATTAATTTGATGTGTTACTACTTCGTGAGTATACTTGGTTTTTAATATTGCATATGACAAAGTGTCATTTTTCAAAAGTAAGAAGTATCCAATAAAATATTTGGCATAAATAGCACTACTTCAGGAGCAATGTATCAATATTTTTCAGAAATATAGAATTGACAAATAAATATATAAATAATTTTCAGGGGCATATAATGTTTTTAAGAAATATTATTATTAGTTGTGCTATTTCAGGAACAAAAAATTAATCATAATATAAATAATACAACAACGACATGGAAATAATGCTTTTAGTGATTATATAAGACATAATAAAAATGTTTCTTCAAGAGCATTGTTGATGTTCTTCTGGAACACTACATATTATTTATCATCACAAAAATACGAATTATATATCTTATAATGTTCTTCATGAACATATCATACTCAACTAAGAAATTACGATAAAACATCATATTTCTTTTCGAAACCATGATTTATATTTTAATGATCTTCTAGACTATTAAGAATTGTGAAATCGTATTTCGCAAAAATACTACGATAAACACGAGATGAAAATAAATTTCATACAGTGCGCAAATATTTGATTTAGAAATATATCATACAGTGCGCAAAGAAAATAAAGGTAACTAATCTCATGAAGAAAAATATTTGATTTAGAAATATATGTCAACAGGACATAAGTATTAGAATTTCTTCAGGTATACGTATCATATATCATAACATGCGAAGAACAGTAATTTAATTTAGATTTAAAAGAAAATCTATATTCTTCATGAATATTGAATTATGATATAATTTAGGTATGTATGAATGGTTTTTTTAAAAGCATAGAGTATTTTTCATGGATATTTAAATATCACATGAAATAAGAATAAGTACAGATATTCTTTTAGAATATTATACTTAGTTGTTCTACTTCAGGATAAACAGCTTGAATTGATATAATTAAAACACATGACAGGAAAATAAAATAGTAATACAATAACTAAATAAAAAAATTGCTTTTTCAAGAGTAATTGTAGATCTCATAGTGTTTCTCAAGAACACATAATATTCAAATAAAATATATTGAGATATGGTTGTGTTTTTCAAAGAACTACAGCACTATGTCGACAGTGGAAGAAATCGGTTTCTTATGTTTCTTCTGGAAAGAACTTTAAATCCGTGACCTTTTGATAATGATATAGATATATAAAGCTGATCTCCATCATCCAGAATTAGCTTGTATATATCTTAAACAATATACACAAATATCAACTTGATCTAACGGCTCGGTTGTGCGAAATCATTTTTTGAAAGATTTCGCACCGACAGTTCCATGAACAAAATTTGTTTTGTTCAGAGTCTATTATTGGACTCTATCGAAATCAAAATAAGATCTCCACCGTTAAGATCTTAATTCAATAAGTCTTGAATGCACTTTAAGAATTTCAAAGTGATCCAACGATTAAAACTTCAGGAGATGGTTATGGAAATTTTCTGCACATAAACTTTTCGCGCAGAAAATTTTCTATTATTTTGGTTTATGGGAGTTTTGATTTTGAAAACTATTATTTTGATCAATCACAATTGGTTAGAGACTTGTGCTTATAACGTGTTGTAAAACTAGAGAAAAGAGTGATAAATGAGTGTGATTTATTATGAGGATTAGAGTCCATTTTATATGTACAAAATTAGGGTTTAGGGATAGGGAGGTCATTCACATACTATATAATTATTACATTTAATTAATTATAACAATAGTAACAGATTAACAAAATGATGATAAAAGCTAAAATCCAGTTGTAAAAATGAAAGAAGTTTGTATTAATTTTCTAAGGTTTGAGTCGACTTGCTTAAGAGTTCGACTCTAATTACAGATTAATGTTCTCTTTCTTGATTTCTCTCTCTAAATATATCCTCGCATGTTGCCTCTCTCTTTCAAGGCCCTTATTTTTATACTAGCTTAAAGAGGTGTTTGCACAGCTGACATCACAACATGTGTTGCATTCTGATTTGTTCTCATCTTACTTTGGGGCCAAACCGTTGGTCCTAATATTCCTTACTTTGGAGCCAAGATTTTGCTTCATCCTTTCAATGGTTGTCAACTTGTTAGCGCGTCAACCTTCGGGATTGGTGCATCATCTTCATACAACACTTTAGGAACCTTATCCACTAATCATTCTAGGGTTTTTCTTTGTGTGCCTCTACTAACCTAAGACAATTCCGTATCATTCCTCCAGTGAAGACGCTTGTGACTTTGCCCGTTATTTTACTACGACCATCGTTGGAGCCCACTTGCTTTTTTTGTCTGATTTGCCCTACATGTATTTTGCCATCCTGGCAAGGCCGATCCCACGTGCTGGTCCAAACTGAACGACCGTAAATAAAGTCTAAATCTTAATCAAACCGGAAAATAAGTGTTCATAACTATTTATTCGGCTTGTGAGCGGAGCTTGACCGTCGACGAAACAACAATGAGAGAAGAGAGTTGAGCATCAAGAATAGTTCTCTTCTGTTTGGTAGATTGTATGCTTTGCGTTACCTTTGTTTAGTTTTTCTTTTTCCTTGTGTTTTAAGTATTGAAAGGGCATGGGGAATTTTGAGATAAGTTTAGTAGAGGACAAGAAAATAGGGGCAACTAGTGCAGAAAATATATTCTATAACAGTCAATCTAGAATGCCTCAGAAAAAGACGATCTGGAATATAAGCCGGTGGCATTTTCATAATAAAAGCGTTATATACCAGATTGCCTTTTTTAAAGGCGTTATGTTATATCAATATACCAGATCGTCGTTAAAAAAAGCAATCTAGTATATCGATATACCAGATCGTCGTTAAAAAAGACGATCTGGTATATCGATATACCAGAACGTCGTTAAAAAGGCGATCTGGTAAATCTTATATCTAGAATGTCGTTATTGAAGGGCGGTCTGGTATATTCGATATACCAGATCGCCCTTTCTTATGGAACGTTGTTGTATATTTGATATACCAGATCGCCCTTTTTTAAATATCTAGAACGTCTTAAAAAGGTGATCTGGTATATAGTATTATTTATTAACACTTTTCTTACCTTTTCTGAAACCCTAAAATAGAATCCGCTGCTTCCTTCCTCTCCTCTCCGCTCCCTTGCACCTGCGATTTAACCACCGCCATTTCCAAACCACCGACGGCCATCATCTTGCAATCGCCACCCAAACTCAGGTTGTGCCTCCCAATTTTTTGCACTCTTCAAAAAAATCTGCGCTCCATGGACCTTCGTCGGCATTGCCCGGCCATCGGAAAATCGGAGCCACTACCTCAGGAGGTCTCAACATCCCATCCCTCACTTCTAATTTCGAAAAACCTGCAACAACTCACAAAAATAAATGCAACCCCAAAAATTAAGGCGCTGATCCCCTTTTGGGGAAAAAAGGGCATGTCGCCGGCCGGCGATAATTCGACCAGATTGGATACGTTAATTCCTTGTCCTCAGCAAGGCGAACCTAACCCATTAGCCAATTTCAAGAAAGGGGCCCCAATTGAAGCTAATTCAAAAAATCTAATCGTCGATCCCCTTTTTAGTAAAATCGGCGAAACCACGAACGGCGCCCCCCGGCCAAACTTGACGAGTATATTCCTTCACCTCACTCAGTTGTAGATAGCCAAGCTCGACTTACGCTTGAAGAACGGGAGCTTGCGGCCTTTACCGCTGCTAGGGCTGCCGGAGCTCGGCCACCTCCGACCCCGACCTCTGGAGCCCACACAACCGACCAACACCCTCCACACACCCATAGCTCGGCTCCAGGTCCGACAGCCCCGGCAGTCCTTCCCCCCATAAAATTGTTTGTTGAAGCGGTTTCGGTAGGAGATTCGACCAAAACTCCAGTCCTTGGCTCTGTCAACCATTCTCTTGACATACCGGAAGCTACCTTTTCAGTCCAGGAATGCTTAATAGCCTCGAATGATTTCAAGCATGCACTTGTTGGGAAATTTTCTTTCGGCAAGCTGAAAAACCAGGTACTTCGCTCGTAACTAAACAAAATTGGTTGCGTGGGCTGTAGGTTGACGTACATCAACTCTCAGCACGTTGTCGTGAGTGTCCTTGATGAACGGATATTTTCTAACTTATGGATGACATGATAGGTGAGGATAGGGGATTATCCGATGCACATTTCTAAATGGACTCAGAATTTTTGTTTCAAGAGTGAACCTCCTTTTGTGCCGGTTTGGATTCGCATTGTTGATTTTCCATTGGTTTAAATTTTGAAAGATCTCGCCCTCGAAAAAATGCCGTTTGCTGTAACAACTCGACAATCGAGCTTGAAGTTGAATATGAAAAAATTCCACCGTACTGCTCATTTTGCCGTCATCTCGGTCATCTTGAGGATCTTTGTTATGTGAAAAATGCTGCCCTTAAACCTGTTAATTTTGTTCCCCATTTTTTTGAACCTGTTAAATGCTGCCCTTAATACACACTTGTTTAATGTTTATTAAGTCTTAAATTTATAGCGCCTGAATTATAATGGTATATGCTG
>BMAC01000165.1:1429703-1463360 GCA_014905375.1 Phtheirospermum japonicum
TTTTATCTCCTTGATGAATGAACATCTCCCTAATACAATATATATATAATATATAAGCGTTCGCATAAAGTATTGGTCGACCTTCATAATTATTAATAATAAAAAGAATTATTTGTTGAGGTTAGTTTTTATGGGTTGATCACGCGAAAATGTAACCCGATCTGTTTTAAAAAAGAACTAAAATTATAAGTACACGTATGGTATATCTAACTCGTATACAAAAAGTAGACATATCGTGTACTGAAATTAAACAAAAAATAAAAATTGTGAAAGTACAGTACATAATATGTTTAACTCGTGTACACGAAATGTGTTACATTGTGTGCACATATCATGTACTAAAAAAAATTAAATTTTATATAATTGTATTTTCTTTCACAAAACTCAGATTATTTTTTCATCAATTTGAAACACCAATTATTTATTTTCAATGTCGCATTCCAATTTTTTAATTTATATTTTTGGTTGTTTAATTTTATCTTATCATATATTTTATTAGTTTGCACTTTTTACTTGATTTTAGTTTAATTTTAGTTTAATTTATTTATTACGATTAATTATATTTTAATTTAAAAGTAACATCAAAATAAATTAATATAATATTGTGGTCGAGTTGTCGAGTGGTCATGGATTAATCATAAAAAAGTAAGTATAATTGGGTTAATAATAATATTAGTATGTAGAAGGAGAAGAATTAATTAAATATTAAAAATATTGAATGTTGACCATTTATCGTGCTTGATGATATTTGCCATTTAATAGATGACTTAGATAAATTCTTTTATAACTATCCACTAACTTTGCCAACACCCAAACCTTTTTTATTTCTCTCCTTAATGAAAGAACACAATAAAGTGCAAGAAATAATATAATGTGTTCGTTTTTTCTCCTCATGTGTGAGTGAAAAGTTGCAGGAATTCTATATAATGAAAATAATATTATTTTCCACGGATATATATTAATTAATTCATACAATAAATATTATATTCTAAAGATAAATATTACTTATTGAATTCATACAACAACAATTATTAAGTAAGAATTTTTGTTTGTTATAGGATTCTAAATTTTGGTATTCAGAATCTTAGGATATTTAGAATTCGTAAGAGTTCTTGTTTGTTATACAATTCAAAGTCCTTTACTTTTTATTGTAGATGTCAAATCATGTATGAAAAGTGGGTGATAATATATTATTATATTATATTTGATGTCAAATCATGTATGAAAAATAGGTGGTAGTGTATTATTATATTGTATTAGTAGTATTTAATTACTTAATTGTAAGATATTGTTTTTTGAGTATTTAATTTTTGAGTTTTAGAACAAACGAGTATTCAAAATACTGAATCCAGTATTCTGAATGCTAGGGCAAACATGGTTAGTGAAATTTCCTCTATTTAAATGAGACCTCAGTTAATATTTCATTAAAACCAGCAATTTTTAGAATTAGATTTATCTCGGTGGTAAAGGGTATTTTTAAGATTAAGTAGACTCGAATTTAATTTTCATTTGTAATGTGAGATTTTTTTTCTTGTTTAGAATATATATTTTCCATGTATTAAAATTATCAAAAATCAAAATAAAGATCGCAACCTGTACCTTCTGCCATATCTAAGCAAACAAGGATAGAATTATATCCGAAGGGGCAAGATTAATACGTGGATTCTCAAAGAATAGAATTTTTGTCGGCAAATACTTGTAGACCGATCTCAAATAATGAGATCACTTTTTACCAGACTCTTTTGATCGACCCATTCAACCCGCTCTACTCCGATCCACCTGCCCATGATAATACCAATTATAAAATAAAAAAATACGAAGATACCATCAGTCCCACCCCCACCCCTACCCCTATCTTCTTTCTTTCCCTCTCACACTCACAAAGAGACCCGCCGGTCACTATCCCTTCGCCGTTGGCCACCATCTTTTGGCGATGAAAATTAACAAAATATATCATTTTACCTCCGATCTCAATGAGAAAGAAAGTGAAAGACTGAAAATAGAACTACGGCCTTGATCAACGGCCTTAGCAGAAATTACGTATGACGCTTTGATCAACGGCCTCGCCGGTGTTGACGATGGAATTATCACTCAACTCATCACTTACCCTCTCCAAACTGTGTGATGCTTTTAATTTTTAAGCTAATTGCGCTTAATTTCTGCTTAATTTTATTTTTCCTTCTTTTTTTTTTTTTTGATGGTGGAACGAGTATGTGATGGTCTTTTGGTTGTGATTAAGTAAATACTCGGCAACAAAGAGAGAGAGATCCGAAGAAGGAGAAAAGGAAACTTGGAACTATGGAACATATTTTCAGGTCTTCTAATTTTCATGGTTCAATTTCAAAATATTCGGTTGACTTATGTTTATTTCTGAACCAATTTTCAAGTTTGCTCTTAACTAGTGGAATTTATGCAAATATGATTTTATGTAGGTAGTACAGCAAGAAGGGTGGGGTCAGTTTTATTGTGGATTAGCTCCGTCCGTCATCGGCACGGATTTTCAAAGTCACATTACTAAATTGTCTTTGAAATCTTGATGACCAATCGAGGCATTTGTCTGAGAGTAATCATATTAATCCCTTTCCTGTGTTGTTTGAAGTTTTAATTGTCTTATTTGCTTGTTAATTTCTTATCATTTATACTTCATTACTGTCTCTGTTTAACAGTGAGGTTTATATCATTCTCAGTGGGGCTAACTTTATAGGCGTTTTAGAGGGAGATGTTGGCTCTAATGGCAGCGATTGAGTGAGCAGCAAATAAATTATCCAGGTGGGCGACCACATGGAGTAGGGTTGTCTCGACAGTCAACGAGAAATTCTCTCGAGAAGGATTTCGATCCAATTTGCGAAGAAGCTGCTGACAAATAGCTTTTTTAATTTGTTCGCCCCTACAGACTAACATAAATATAACTTTTGTTCTTAAATAGATTTATATCAATCAAGTATATCTTCTATAGGAAGTCTGGTACTAGATTCATCTATGCGCTCTTCTATCCATGGTGTTTTATTTTATTTATAATTGTTGCTTAGCGGTTGGTTTTTTAGATTTTGAATTTTGTTTTGCCTTTTGTTATAAGACCTTGTACTCACTCTCTATGTACGATCTTCAGTTACAATATTATGAGGTTATAGTTTGGCTGGATTTATAATGTTTTATATAGGATATTCGATGATTTTGGTTGGGTTTTTTAGATATGAAATTGAGGAGATTAGAACACCTAATTGCATAAAAATCATCAAATAAATAAAATTATTATAGATTGCATTGAAAGTATCACAAAATTAGCTAAAAGTATAAGAAAATATATGATACTTTAACTGTATTTTTTAATACGTTATCAACCTTTTGTAATACATTTCATCAAGTAAGTGTAAAACTCGTAGATGATTAAATTATAGAAATATATGATACTTTAACTATATTTTATAATTTTTTAACAACCTTTTTATGACACTTTAATATTTTTTAAAAAAATAGATACTTGAAGTATCACGTATATATTTTTGTACAATAAATGGTTCAAGTATTGCAAAATATTGTTAAAGTATCACAAAATATAGTTAAAGTATCACAAGTTTTAGATACTTGAATTATGCTATTTACATCTATGGTATTCTTTAATTTATAGTGAAGTGTCACGAGAAATTATTAAAATATCATAAAATATAGCTAAAGTATCAAATTAAAGCCTCAAATAAAAGTATCACAAGATTAGCTAAAAGCATCAGAAAATATATGATACTTTAACTACGTTTTTTGATACATTATCAACCTTTTGTAATACATTTAATCAACTAAGTGTATAACTCGTAAGTGATATAGAAATATGTGATACTTTAACTATATTTTTAATTTTTTAACAACCTTTTTATGACACTTTAATATATGTAAAAAAGAAAGATACTTGAAGTATCACATATATATTTTTGTACAATAAATGGTTCAAGTATTGAAAAATATTATTAAAGTATCACAAAATATAGTTAAAGTATCACAAAATTAGTTACAAGTATTACAAATTCATATAAAAGTATTACAAATTTATATGACAGTTTTATATAACGATATTGCAAATTATACTAAAAGTATCGCAAATTTTGTACAAAATATTACAATTTGAGTTAAAAGTATTACAACTTTAAGTAAAAAGAATATTGTATTTTATACTTATATATAAGTATCAAAAATTGTAGTAAAAGTATTATAATTTTGTACAAAAGTATTACAAAAGATTTCTATAAGAATATCTGTTGTTATTATTATTATTATTATTATTATTATTATTATTATTATTATATTTTTTTATAAAAATATTCAAATTATAGTAAAAGTATCACAAATTAAGGTAAAGGTATTACAAAATATAGTTAAAGTATAACATGATTATATATTTTATATTTTAACATTTTTTATTATTATTATCATTTTTACTTTATATATCCACTTTGTTTTTATACTCTAATAATTGTAGTATTTCTATGAAAAGGTTTTTGAAATTCTATTTGCATGAAGGAGAAAAATGTTCAATGAAATTAAATCTCAAACGTATTCTTGTAATATTTGGAAACTGGTGGGGTTTTATGTCATTAGCCCGAACTTTAGGGGTTTGTAATTATTCCTCAGAGATAAAAATATGAAGATCAAAAGAGAAGTTCTAAACCTCAACTCTCAAATAAAAGTCCATAATAAATCCACTTCCACAAAGAAGAAGTTAATAAATCAATGATATATTATATTCGGTATTCACATTTTGATCCATCAACAGGGCGGTCAATAAAGAGCACATGTAACATAAACACTGTAAAAAATGAATGAATACATGAGGTTTCAGCTCAAGTGTGCTATCAGAATTATTGGATGGACCTTTTTTTATAGCTCAAGTGTGCCCTCTAACTCTCGAATCCAAACACACCCCAGCTAGGTCGTCGACTTGCTCATCAAGAAAGCCAAGGCCGCCATTGATGAGCTGACCGAGCTCCCTGCCTGGTACCCCACCGCCTCCACGCCGAATGCCGCCGCCGCCGCTTTCGAGCCAGAGAATGCTCGGAGAAATCCTGAACAAGAGAACCACCACCACCACCAGCATAGCATGCACCAAGTGATCTCCGACATCTATGTAGGTTCTTCGGATAAGAGAGCAATGGCGATGCTCCGCGGCGAAAATGAGCAGATTTCGAGCTTCCTGCCGCAGTCTCTGGACTCCGACGCCATCACCTACACCATCAAGTCCTTCTTCCCGATAGTCGCCGCCGACGAGGTTAGCTCCTTAGCTATGCAGTTTCATAATTTCTCAACCCACGATTTTCATGAAATAATCGGAGTAAATGTTTCGATGTAAACAAACTGTGATTTTCATGATTGGATAATCTCAATGATCAGTCCATCAGGGACCCGCATTTTGATCACACAACCATGAAATTGACTCACTTCAAGCACACACTGTTGCAAACAGGGTCATTAACGGCGGTTATTTTGGATTTTTAACGGCGATTTTCGAACCGCCGTTATATCGGCCGCCGTAAATGACTACGGGGTTCTTAAAAACCGCCGTGCAAAAGTGGGCTTTAACGGCGGTTTTGTACATCATTAACGTTCTATAACCGCCATAATATGTACAATTACCTTCTAGAAAGTAGAAAGTCTATTTTCCATAACGGTCATTAAAAAAACCTTCTAGAAAGTAGTACAAAATTTAAAAAGAAAAAAGAAACGAAAGCAGGTGCACCAATTGAATAATTAAAAAAAGGCTTAGTCTTTTCTATGACTTTCCATTAACATCTTCACATAATATGTGAATACTTACAGATTTAGTAACCATAAAATTTATAAGCATCTATTAAAAGATTTCAACCAAGTCAAATTGGATATATAATTACAAAAATTATGTAAAAAACAAAAACCCATTATCAGCATTCAAGTTACAAACATCCTAATAAATCTTCAGTCATGAGCTGAAAAATAAGTCGAACAAAGTCGCATCAAATTATACAAGAAAACAAGTCACCAAAGGATCACAAGTCAAAAGAAAAACTAACAGTACTAAAAATTCAAATTCACGGCATAATCAGCATCAACACGGGTTATGCCATGGTGGGATGGTTTTGAAGTGAAGAGCAGAGTAGTCGGACAACACATGCCAATATTTGGTAACCTCTTTCAAGCTCTAAAAAACAAGACTTGTATCGATTCAACTCATTAAGTTACCTGTGATGCAGTGCATAATAAGGGAAACAAATATGAGATAAAGAACAAAGAATATAGGATAGACACACTTAATCCTTGCAATTAGATTCTGAAGCAATATTTTGCAATGCCTTCATCTTCTCATTAATCCTGCTTCTTCTTCTCTGTCAAACACATTAAGTAATATCAAGATCCTATTCAAAATTAGGAAAATAAAAATTAGGAATTCATATCTCGCTCCATGTTTGGCATGTATTCGTCTTTCATGAAATAATGAATTACCTGAAAGCACAGAGGTGGGCATGGTGTGCTGGAGTAGGAGCAAAAATCAAAACATTTTATCGTTCGGAGGCAAGAACCCTAGCTTATCATCAGCCAGCATGAAAATGTTGAGTCCAGTCGGAGGAACCAACACAAGTCGACCAAAAATAATCGATGCCGTTGTCCGTGCACCAATTCTCGCACTCCCTGGCCCAGGCCCTACATGTATTCACTCATGTTTGGTAACAGAAATTCATTAATACTGGGACCCACCTAAGTAAGTACAATAGGATTGAAACTTACCATCCAATAGGTTGCCTCCAAAAGCCAACAATATGCATGGGATCATCGCTTCACTGTTAACTGACTTTTGTCAGGAAATAATCAGAGTCTATTTTATCAAATTGATATGCAAGTTACGAGAATAAATATTCTTCTATATCAAATTAATTTAGGCTTGACATGCCGAATTAAGCTAAGATCCTCACAAAATATTTCTACCTCCGCTCTCCCTCTTTTCATTACTAATTTCTTACATTGATTGCCACCAATAGAAAGAAATGATCAAAGAAACAGCTTCACAAGGAATTACAAAGTAACCATCCCGGTCAACCCAATCGGTGAATTTCCAAGCAGCATTTTCAACCAAGATTTTAGAATGTGGGTACCAAAGCTAACAACAAAATTAAATCTCAATTATAAAGTTTTAATGGACAATTAAAAATCAATCTCGAGTAAGAATCTTCATAATTCACTACAACCTTTCTCATATAAATCCTTCTCGAAGATTTTAATTTTTTTTTAAATTTCAATAAGCATGTAAAATTAGCAATCATCCAATAAATAAAGGTCATTACCCAATTTTGATTGCAGAATTCCTTATCCGCCCAGTAATCTTTGTTCGAATTGGTCGACGGAGCAGGGGGAGGCCACGTGTACCGCGTCGCAGTGACTATGGAGTCGGAGCACCAGATCCAGTAAAGGTACTGCCTCGTAAAGCCCGAGTCGTGGCCATAATCTTCACCTCTCGTGGGTTGTGGACAGAAACGATGAAAGAGACAAAACTTACAAATGCAATAATTGGTGGTTCAATATAGCTGTAAAATTACATTGCTTTTTTCCTACTTTATGAGCCTCAGCAATCAGGAACATCCATGTCTACAACTTTCACCATGTGAAAATAAGTTTTGTAAGAGATTTAAATTCTACAAATACAAACGCACAAACCAAAACCCAAAATTAAAACAAATGGGTTCAATTCCAAACAATAACAATTCAGGCAATCAATTAGGTCTTTTTTTACCTCAGATTTGGATCCTTTAAGTTACAATCTCTCATCCCCATCGCAGCAATACCCAATCAGATTAGTCAGCCGCTTATGCCTCAGCTTACCCACTTCCTTCTCCGCCACCTTCACAGATTCGATTAAAGCATATATTCAATTTTAATTTAAAAAAGGAAACGAAATATGCTTGTATATAAATAAAATAAAAACATATACATACAGCAAACTGTTTAGGATCAGGCCACGCCATCTTGGTGAATTTCTTGATGGCGATCCAGCGCTGGTTCACCAAACGGCCTTCGTAGACAACATTTGGAGCTTTCTCGCCGCCCTCGGAGACGATGCTGTCGGAGCTGAAGTTGTTGGTGGCGGACTTGAGCTCCGCCCCATTCTCCGGGCACAAGCAGGGAATAGGTGACATCAAGAGGCATTGATAAAACGGTGGCATCGAGCGGGCTCAAGCTTTTGGCTATGGGGTTTAGGTGGTCGGGCTTTTGGTTTCGAGCTTAGGTTTCTGGACCCAGAAATTCGCAGATGGTGATGAAACTTGAGGGGCATTTCCAATTAGGGTTCGGATGAGAGAGAGAGAGAGAGAAGGGAAGAACCGAATGGGCAGCGGGTGAATTTTTGATTTTTTTTTCTTATATAATTTAATATTGTTAAGGATGACGTGGCAAATACAGATCGTCGAATGAGACACAGATCAACGGTTGAAACAACTTACTTGAGCAAGACCAGGATTGGTGACATGGCAGCCTACTTTCTATGGCGGTTCTAATGGAACCGCCATTAAATGTCATCTTATTCACGGTGGTTATAATCCGACGTTAAATCTAGCGAAACTAATTAACGTATGAACTAATTAACGGCAGTTTTTAAGGAGCCACCGTGAATACTTGTTACTTCACGGCCGTTCCTTAGAAACCACCGTTAATTAGTTCAGTTTTAACAGCGCTTCTAAGACAACCGCCGTAAAATGTAGGATTCTACGGCGGTTTTAAGAAAACCACCATTAAATTACGGATTTAACATCGGTTTTCTGGAACACCATCGTAAAAAATTATTTAACGGCGGTTTTTTCCAGAACCGCCGTGGATGAGGCGCCTTTGTATCTACTTTCTGCAGTAGTGACACAACAGACACGTTTGCAGCATCACGATCAACATTACCTCATTCAGCTCCACCTCCGTTTGCATTTCGTTGAACAACCAAAAGACCTATTTGCGTTTCCTTCAGAGACAAACCTCAAAATCATTGATGTCCAAGAAATAAATCTCTGCTTGGAATTTTGTCAAGAGTATTTAGATCATTGCAAAACACACCCGTTCTTCATACATGCATCCCTAACCTTTGATCTGACCATGGCAAAAAGGAAAAAAAATCACCTTGAGAAGATGGTTTATATCCATTAGAAAATCAATCCAATAACAATACCCAATTCAACTCAATTATTAGACAAATTATAATCAATCCCAAATGGGTTACAGTTTGAGTTAGGTGGAATCGAGAAGAAATTAAAAAAAGAAAGAACAAGAAAGGAATAAACGTGTGCCCTAAAGACTGGAAATGTTGAAGAAATCTACAATTTGAGGAAATTATCAAGTTATTTGATTAGAATACGTCTAGGGCCAAATCGTCGATGAACAATGGAGTTTTCATATAAATTACTATGCATATAACTTACAAGAATCAATCTGGTCCTGAAATCAAAGACTCGCAAGCTGGAACAGGTCCAAATCAGTAAATGTGTAGTCATCGGCCATCCAATTCTGGTGAATTTGTAGTTATCTTCCCATCGAAAAACTCGTAATCCAACCTTTCATAGTTGTGTCCGGAGGCGGCAACCATCGTGAAGTGTGGGTCTCTGTGCGTGTGATTTTTCTTTGTTGCTGCGTTATTTTTGTGGACAATATCTGCAAGTTCTTGTGTTTTTTTTCACTATTAATAACAGAATGGGGTAAGTGGGTGGGTGGTGGGCGGGTTGTGATTTCGTGTAGGTAAACTTGTTGAGTTAAAAGTGGTCTCATAGTATGAGATCGGTCTCACTGGAGACCTACTCATTTTTGTCCTATTAGTATATACATACATATATACAAACATATCCCCTATATTTTTTTTATAAGTTGCGGCGTTTTTATTAAAAAAAGGGGAAAAGAGTCTGAAAACATAACAAAACAGTGAATAAGAAAAACGAAAACACGGATACTAACGCTTCACAAGAAATTCCCGCTTAAGAGAACTCTTTGAATCTCCGCGTATAGGTGTAGAACTCTCATCATCAGCAAGATCCCCCCAAGATTGTCTAGAAGCGATGTTCATAAGTTGAAGGGCAGGAGAGAATTTTGTATCGTCAACAATGAAAGGAGTAGAAGACTCATGTTGTAATTTCTTAATAATATCAATTACTTCTCGATCAGTGGCAGGTTTACGAAAAAGGGGGGTTCGATGTTGGCTGCCAATATCCGACTCATCCACTATAATGCTTTCTTCACGTGCAAGACAGACTATTGGAGTATGTTGTGCCGGAGGAGCGACCTTATCTGAAGAACAAATGCCCATATGATCAACATAACTCTTGCTCGAAGAAGCAGGTTCCACATAAAGCGCAAGCTGTCGAGAGGTGTCACAAACTATCTCAGGCAAACTGCAAACGGATGGTTGGCTCTCCCTGCAAAGCTGCGCAGCTAGTTGCCTACCCTGGGCTGAGCCACTATTCGATGGCTCAGAAGCGGTACAGTAATCTTGCCCTTCCAAACCTGACGGAGAATTTTTTTTTTGAACGAAAGAAAAAAAAGAGAAATATATCAATTGGAGGCTCCAAATCGACGTCATACTGCAACGCAGTAAAAGCGTTAGAAGTCGTCAAGTGGGCCTGAATGGGGTCGGGAGCCGGGCGAGGATCAGTACACGTACGAACCTTAACCTCCCTAGATTCAGAACGGCGATGGCGTCTGGTGTTAATCGTATGCCAATCATCCATGTTAACATTCTGAGCGTTACGGGAATTGTAGGAGGGGGCAAGAACCAACCAGGTGCCCAGCCGTTTTGCAAAAGGAGCAAAAATCCGGTAGGTTCTCATAACCAATGGAGATATACCCGCAGTATCCTTCACGCTCGATCATAACCGTCTCCTGCAGGGTATTCTCAAGGTTGATCTCGACCAAAACGCGAACAAAATGACCCACTGAGCCATTAATAGAGCGCTCATCGATTTGTAAGGGAGTGCCAACGACTCTAGTGATATTGAGAATAAAAGAATGGTCCCATTACTCGATAGGTAATTCATAAATACGGATCCATACCTGAGATGAGGCCGAAGGGGCCTTGTAGGGATTGAAGTCTGGGGACCAAGGGAAGAGCCGAATAGAGCATGAGTCGAACTTGCAGGAGGTTTTGGCAAAAGAGTGTGTTCTGTCATCGGCTAAAGAGAAAGAGATGCTGAAGAATCCTTTGCCAAGGGGAACAAGTTTCCATGGTCCTTTGATTTGCCAAGTGTCCATCAAAGCGGCTTTGAGGTCGACAAGAGAATAAGATTTCGGCCCCTTAGGTTGGAGGAGACGGCCAATGAGAGAGTCACGTAGCGAATTAACACGAGTTTTATATCTCGCTTCGTCGATGGTGACCGAAAAATACTCACCTTTTTCGATCGGGGGCAGCCCGTAAGAGTGGGCCTCTGGAGAGGGGTGAGGGGAAGACGGGCCCGCTGGGCCCGGGGGGTGGGCCTCAAGCGTGGAGTTAGAACTAGGTCCAACATGAAGGTTAGCGAAGTGGGCTGCTGGGCTTGGGCCAGGGTCCAAGGTGGTGAGAGGAAGAGACTGGGCTGCAGAGGATAGGCTTGGGTCCAAAGCCAAGGGAGGAAGCTGGGCTGTTGGGCTTGGAATAAAGGGGCCAAATAAAGGTTGTTGGTGGGCCTCAGGAGGTAAAGCCAAATGTCCATCAATTTGAGTTGGTGGGCCAGCACCCAAAAGAACATGTGGACGGGCCAAACAGGTGCTAAAGTTGACCAAAAGAGTGGTCCTTGTCACATCTGCCAAAATTGCAGGAGGGTCCACAGAATTTACATGAAAATGTCCAAGCAATGTTGGCGTCCTCGAAAGCGGATGGAGAGAGGAAGGACAAAAACACGAGGAAGACGTCGGTGCCATCCGGGTCGCCGACAGAGAGCCGAACGAAATGGGGGCCATGAGCAAAGCGGGAGTATGGCTAGCCGCTGAATGAGTAGACAACGGAAAAGACGACGGGGCGTGGGCCCAGGGTCCCGACAAAGAGGGAATCCCAGTTTGCGAAGAAAGAAGCAATGTATCCACCGGATTCAGCGGAGCGGTTGCCGAAGCTGAAGACGTGGACCTGGACGGAGGTTGCATCAAGAACGGCTGTTGAGAAAGGTGAGTCGCCGGCACCACAGGCGGCAGAGGAGCAAGGTGAGCCATCGGCACCACATGCAAAGAAGGAGGGGAAAGAGAGGCCGAGAAACAAGGCGAAAACCCAGCCCTATTAGTAATCAAGGGAAAGCCAGGCGTCGGAGAAGAAGGCACCGAAAATGGCACCGCAACCAGTGGGGGAGAATAGGGAGAGACCGAGAGAGCCGCAGGCGACGGGAACCTGGGTCTGTGCGAAGAGGCTGCTGTAGTGGGATGAGCATCAAGCTTTGGAGGGTGGAGGGGGGATGAAGCCATGAGCGAAGGCAGGGGGGTGGCGCCGGCCGCTGGAAGCGACGGCCAAAAAGGCTGGAGAAAAGACTGCAGGCTATGAGGGGTGGCCGACAGCGGGGCATCCAAGACATGTGGCGGAAGAGTGCTAGCGGCGTCGGGAGTAGAGTGCTGGGTGTAAAACGGAGGTGGGACGGCGTTATATTAATTCAAAATCTTCATATCATATATGTCTACTTCCCACTGCTTCCTTCAAATGTGTGGAAAAGCTCTCGCCGAATTGAACTTGTTTTTCAAGGACCTCATGTCAATAGTCATTTCCACCGAAGATATGAGTCGTCTAGAACGTGACTTTCTATTAATATTGTGTCAACTAGAACTGATCTTACCTCCAAGTTTTTTAGCTTAATGGAGCATCTGCCCGTTCATTTAGCGTATGAAGCGAGAATTACTGGTCTAGTGCAATATAGACGGATGTACCCGTTAGAGAGGTATCTTCCCAAACTAAAGAACCGTGTGAAAAATAAGGTGAGTGTTGAAGGGTTGATAAAATGCACATCTAATTGAAGAGGTATCAACTTTTAGGTCGTACTATATTGAAGATCACGTGTTAACTAAAAGAACAAATTTTTCTAGAAATGACGACGGTCAAGATGGTGTAGATGGCATTGATGAAGTTCCCTCGATCTTTAAAGAATATGGGGAGATATTTGGTAGAAAAGGAAGAAGATTCCTAACTAAAGCAGAATAAAACATCACAAGGATATACGGTTTGCTAAAATGTGAAGAGCTTCAAGAATACTTTAGGTACGAAAGCTCTTTTTAATTTTGTAAGTAAATGTATATATAATGTACTAATATATTTTTAATCAATTTTCTAATAAATGATGTAGTATTTACACGGAGAGTATTCAACACCTCAAACCAAACATTACAGATGACAGGCTCAGTGAAAAATTAGAAAATAAATTTGCCAATTGGTTCAAACATTACGTAAGTTATTCAATCCCAAGATGCATATCGTTTAACTACCGAATATGTTTATCTAGTATATTTCCTAAATTAAAAATAATTTTTCAACGTTATAGGCTAGAGATCTCTCAAATAATATGATCGACGTGAACATTAAGAGCCTAGCTGAGGGTCCATTACGATGTGTGAAAACGTATACTGGATGTAAGCTAAATGATTATAGGTTTCACACAGTCGAGCATGGACCTAACAAATCAACATCGAGCAGTAAAGTATGCATTAAAGGATCAAATTCTGGCGTAGCTAAGTATGATTGTTACGATCGTCTCATGGAGATTGTGCAGCTCGAATACACCAGGCGAATGGAGAAAAACGCACTATTGTTCAAGTGTGACTAGTTTGATCCAACTCCTATAAGCACAAAAGTTCTTCCACGTTATAAGCTCATTGATATCAATCATAAGTGTAGATTAAATTGATATGAACCTTTTGTACTTGCTGCCCAGGTTGTACAAGTATACTATTGTGCGTATCCAAGTTTAAAACGAGACAAGTTGCACTGGTGGGCAATGTGTAAAATCAAGGCGGGATCAAATGTTGAGTTTATCGAGCCTCTATCAGAACAATCATTTAAATAGGAAGTTATATGTACACGCAATCTAATACAATTGAATGATGTCGATTTTCAGTTGCATGACCCCACTGATAATGATGTTGATGAACTTAGTGACGAAGCAAATGATGATACAGAAGAAGAGTTACTCACTGATGAAGATATAGATCAAGACACAGGCGGAGATGAGTTTGGTGATAACTTTAATAGTGAAAGTGTCAGTTCAGATGATTGGTTTAAAAGGAAGTCGTTGTGGTTGAAATATGTGTAAACTGTTTATATTGTAACACGCTCTTATTTCAACTAATTGATTTATATTTTGATATATTAAAATGATTTATTTATACTTGTATTTTGTAATACTCATATTATATTTACTTTTATCGGATGTCGAGGGTCATGGACGCAGATCCAGTTTAGGTCGATCGGATATAGAGTCAGCTAACCGTTTAGCTAATTTTGATGATGATTACATGGGCCATGGTATTGATCATTCAGCACCGACACCTAGATTTCTCTACACCGAAACTGTCCATTACGGGTACATCCCAAAAGCCCTCGGGCCCACCAGAGAGACGATACCTTATTTATATCATCGGAAAGAAGTAAGTAAATTAATAAGTATAAAGTTTTGATCATCATTAATATTAAATAATATTTGTAACCACAAACACAATTACAGGATACATAGCAGGGAAGTCAGACTAACCAACATATTGTGGTGGGACATGTTTTTGTTAATTATTATTTTGTGTCTGAGTTTATTAATCATTAATGTAAATTGGAATCATGTATCAATTGAATTCCAATTATTATTTTGTTTTATAGGATATTTGTTATTGGGACACGGACATGTGTACTCCACAAGCTATACAGTTGGCATTTTTCCACACGATGGGGGACAAGTGTAGGGAGCGGCTTAATGAGTATAAGAATTTTGTGATCAGACTGGTCAGCCTCCAAGAATCATTGACGAGGGCGTCTAGAGGTAAATAATTTTCTTAA
The DNA here is from genome assembly GCA_014905375.1 of Phtheirospermum japonicum. Taxonomy (NCBI): domain Eukaryota; kingdom Viridiplantae; phylum Streptophyta; class Magnoliopsida; order Lamiales; family Orobanchaceae; genus Phtheirospermum; species Phtheirospermum japonicum. Next base: position 1,444,672 of record BMAC01000165.1, read on the forward strand.
TCGGCTAAGTTCATGAGTTCGAGATAAGCGTATTAAATTAAAAAAAATTTATTATTACAAATTATTTAAATATTATTTTCATGCATCTCAACTAGGTCATGGAATGTAGAGTGAGATAATCCCGAGAATAAAAAGAGGTTTGAACAGTGCAGTGCTAATTGGCGGAGGGAGCCTACTGGCCAGGTACTGAAATGTCGAAACACACCGGGGGGTCTATATATACGATTGATTATTCTTATGATGTCGTAAGTAATTTCAAGTCATAATACATTTTTTTTATTTAATTTTAATTATCTAATAATTTCATTTAGATACAGGAGCGGGATACGCGTGAGTCAGCCACTGCGTGCAAGGTTTTTATACATATGCACAAGAAGGATGATGGCACGTGGTCGATACGAGATCTAGTAATACTAATGTGAGTCTCTTTTTATTTAACTTATTTTTTGGTTTAATGTAGATTTTACTAACGAGTTGTATTTCAAGAGGAGTACAAGCGATGTTTGGATGAGGCAATTTCTTCTTCACAGGATCCGGATAATAAGATTGACCCTAATCTTGTTTATCTAGACGTCGTCGGGTTGGTTAAAGGTCAACATTATGGAACCGGATGGTTTGGGAAGTTAGTGGCTACTATGAAGGGGTTTAGAGGCGGTGGTTTTTCTTCCTCCCAGCATGGAAGCCGCAGCTCCAGACGCAGAGGGAGAAGTTAGAGGCCACAAGACGAGATCAACAAGCGATGGAGTAGAGGTATAATGAGTCTGGGTTACTATACGAGCAGCGGCGATAGGAGCAACAGGAATTTCAAGCACAGGTGAACGTGCAGATGGACAAACTGTTAGCTCTCTATTACAGCAGTACCCGCCACAGCCTCCCCCGTCATAGGACTCATTCGATCGGATGTTTTTATAAACTTTTCTAATGTTTTTGTTGAACAAAATGAATCATTGTAAATCTTATGAAATTTATATAATTATTTTATTTATTTTCTAGTTTATTTATGAGTTTTTGTGAATCTTTTTGGGTATTTTAATAAAAAAAATAGGGATTAATAATAATAATTAAAAATATTTAAAAAAACGAGGGGAGCGTTGCCTTTGGAAAAATTGAGGGCATTCATCCCCTCAGACAAACCTAGGGCAATAATGCTCTCGTAAAAATCAGGGTATTGTTACTCTTAGAGAAATCCAGGGCAACTTTACCCTCAGTTTTACTGCCTTCGATTTTTCTGAGGGCTATCATGCCCTCGGTTTTTCAAGGGCAATCAGATTTAAGTTTTTGGGATTTACGAATAAATGATCTTTCGGTAATCCACTCGAAAAATTTACCAAATGCATATTTTACCTCGGTAAATTTTATCGATGAGGGTTTTTTTTAGGGAAAAGTCCTCGATTCTTTCCTCAATAAATTGATTATCTAGGAATTTTTTTATTAACGAGGGGTTTTCCCTCGGTAAAACACTGTTTTTTTGTAGTGGTTGAGAATATTGATCATTCCTTTGGGTTGTGTAATGGAACTAGGTTGGTCGTTACAAACCTTGGCGATCATGATGTACGGGCTAAATTTTTCCAAGAAAACAATGCAGGTGAGTTGGTTTTGATCCCTATAATGATGTCACACCATCTGACCCGATGTTACATTTCAATATCCAACAACGATAATTTTCTGTGATCATGTCATATGCCATGACGATCAACAAAAATCAAGGACAGTGTCTCTCGCTCACATTGGACTTTTCCTTAAATTCCAGCTTTCAGTTATGGCCAATCGTACGTTGTTGTTTCAATAATGACAAATCGTAAAGGTGTAAAAATATTGACCGTTGATGATGAGAATAAACATATTAACTAAAAATAAAATAAAAAATTACCTTTCAACGTACGGATATAGTACTAGTTATGACTGACATGCAAAACATTAACATAATGGATAATTTCATTAACAAAATGATAAATGATAAAAAGAAAACTTTCTTTTTAGTCTTTTCTAAAATTAAAATATAATAAATTAATTATTAGAATAAGAGAGATTATGTAAAAAATAATGTAGTTTTATTATTTGGAAGACCCATTGCACTTTGTCTTTAAATAAAAAAAAATTAAAATATTGACCGAAAGGGGTGCAGATTCTAAAAATCATATAAAAATATAAGTTAGTATTATACATATATATATATATATATATATATATATATATATATCCTTATATATTAATACAAAATTCTTCTAATCTATTTGTATGCTTTGTATGTTTCATTTGGCAAATAAAAGAATTTGGTGCTTCGGTTGCTTATGCGTCATCCGAACCTAATATAGGTAAGTTCTACGATGACGTGAATGCACCATTCCTCACCTACTTATAACTATTGGATCAATTTTAGGTTATAGATATTAAAAGATGAACGGATGTAACTGCACGAGGGGTGGAGGGCATGGTACCGTGAAAGCACATTAGTCATTTCCCCTAATATATATCTAATACAATATTTTCTTTTTACTGTATTTGCCTAATTTATTTATTTTATTATATTTAGTCTAATTTTTTTATTATATTTTGCCTAACTTAATATTTTCCTTTTATTCTCCTAATACAAAAATATAAACGAGTCATTTATAATTAGTAGAAAAAATGTAAATTAGTTATTTCAATTAAAAAAGATAAATACAAAATAATATTAGTTACAAGAAAAACGTAATTATGAAAATAATTAAATAAGTTGTATTATAATAAAAGTTGAAATAATTTATTTTTTGAATTTTAAATATTCCATAGTTAAATTACAGCTTGTTTGCAAAAATTTGAGTATATAACTAGATATTAGTGATAAATTCAATCTAAATATAAAAACATAAAATTATATAATAATAATTAATTAATATTTATTAGACAACGTCGCAATGCGACATGGCTTGAGAGTATGACAACTTATGAATTTCCCAAATTATGTAACTAATAATTATTAAGGAAATTAATTTAAATATTAAAATATAAACGAGTGAATAATAATAGTTAATTAATATAGATTTGAAAACGTTACATCTTTTAAAAAAAATTAATGTGTAAATAATATTGTTAACAATTTTAATTTAAACATAAAATATAAAATTACTTAATAGTTATAATAATTAATAAATAGATTAGACATGTACAAGGCACGGTTTGAAAACACATCATTTAAATTATATATTTAAAATTTGAAATTTGTATTGTCTCAAATATTTTTTATATTTTTATTTTAATTTAAAATTCTATAATTATCTCAAATATGTTTATATCTAATTTCTTATAAATCTCGTTTAATATGCTAGTGTTAAACTAGTGTGTGTGAGAGAATTTCAGAATTTCAAGGTGTGCGACCCCGGTTTCGTACCTGCATGCAAAGCTGTCACGAAATCATGAATAATGTTTATATGATAAATTGGCCTTTCCTTTTTTCAAATTATATTAATAATGTTAATATAATAAACTGGCCTTTCATTTTTTTAAATATTTTAGCCATAACGAGAAAAATATTATTTTGAAAAGAAAAAGAAAACGACTATGTTTATCTTTGGATTTAAGGCTCAGCAGGTCCAACAAACAAATTTAGACCTTGACAAAATGTATTAAAAGCTGCAATAATTTGTGGACTGTTATTGTGGTTTTCCTTGGTGAAATTGATGAGGTCAGAAGCTTGCAAATCGGTGTTCGTCTCATGTTATATATGGTAAATATAATAATAAATTTTGGCTGCTACAAAAAGTAAAAATAAAAAGTTTGTTACTTTGAAAACAAATATTTGATAATCTAATGGGGTGAGTGAAATTGAAGAGTTTAGTGAAAAAAAAAAGTTATGATGGCAATGTAATTTGGTATGATTCTTATTGGGTAAACAGGAATGTATTGAGATAATATGGGGAAATTATTAAACTAATAGATTTAACGTAATTGAATAAATATATTATATACAAACATAATAAATATAATATAATTAAATAACGAAACGAAATGAAAGTTAACCGTCGAGGCGAGCGAACTATTTTCTTAAGATTCTTATTGCCTCGTACTACGTGCTCACGGTTTCATAGCAATGAATTTCACAAGATACAACGACAAACGGAACTGAACGGAGCAGACGATCCAAGCTATATGTGCGTGAGGCAGGTAGGATTATGATATGTATGCGAGAGCTCTCTTAGAAACATGTTTTGTAATGTATGTGTTGTGTTTTTACATTATGTGGGAGTTGTTATTTATAGATTTATGGTCCATCATTTCTAATAATTCGATTTCCATAAAATAAGGAATAACATTCATATATCTTCTTAGGAAATTCCTCACCCTCATTACCTTTCAAATGTTCAACCTTGTTCATTGACTTTTCACTCACCCAAAAACGGATTTGTAAAATTAAATATACCATAATAATCTACTCAAAACGTAGATTAATAATTTGACGTTCGTTTACAAAATTAACGACCCGTCTACATTCAGAATATTTTGATCAAAACTACCACATATAACTTTATCAAATCCAATATCCCAACAAATCCATCTATATTTGAATTGACACATCAAAATGATCATAACTTTATCAATCACAATTACACCTTTCACAAATTTGACCCTAACTTTTCGTTCAACGTATAATATGGGTAAAGAAGAGAAAAAGGTTTTGTTTTATATTTTTCAAGAAGATTGGGCAATTTGTGTTACCTTTGTTTAAATCAAGAAAATGTAGAGAAGAAGGGTCTGTGCACACACTACAGAGTACTACACATAATAAATTAACTCAAACCCAAAGATTAATTGAACCCCTCCTCAAAATACTCGAAAAGGCTTGAATGATGATGATGACTGTCCATAAACTGAGATAAAGGTTCTGGTTTTAAAACAGTATTTAATTCATTATCAACCAATTTGTATTTACAGTTGCCAGTTCTCAGAATGGAGTTGGCTTTATCACTCCTCTTGTGTAGATTGCCTTTTTCACTTTTTTCACTATAGCTCAAGTTATTTGAATTTATTCTTGCCCCACATTAGGTTCCCTTCAACTTTTTTTTCCTCTTCTCTGAGGGAATAATATTATTTAGAAAATGCATAAAACAAGGGCAAGTATTTTAGCTTAATTAGCATCAACCTAGCATTTATTTCTCAATTTGATAGTTGGCTTATTTTCATGTAAAGAAAAGAGTCAACTTTTTGGTACATAACATTTCTATAACTACGAGCTATAAAAAAACTCCTTTTTCTTGGAAGATACGCGAAAATAAACCTTTTAAATTTCACTTCATTCATTTTACGGCTATATGCGGCATTATTAAATAATTAATATATTTTTAATTTAAAATTAAAAAAGTAATATATTTTCAAAATAATTTAAAATTTTGGATCAGGACGCCACTCCCATGCGCGTTCCGTCCGCTGATTTATTTTAAAAAAATAAAAAATAGCGGGACGTCACTGGGAAGGGCGTCCCGGTCCTTTCTATCCACAAAATTCCTTTTCGGGCTCAATTGTAATTGTAAAAAAAAGTTTGGGGGGGGGGGGGGGGGGGGGGGGGGGAGGGAACACTGGGGAAAGGCGTTCCCCGTGTTTATTTTGCAAAAAAAATAAAAGTGGCGGGGTGGAACGCCCTTGGAATGGCGTCTCGGGGTGTTTTTGCAAAAAAAATAAAAATCGGTCGGTTGTCCTAACCCTAATATACACACAACACACACAACACAGCAAGAAAAAAGAAAAAAGCGCAGCGGGAGGGAAGGAGGCAGCAAAACAAAGAAGAAAAAAAAGTAATTTCCTAATTCTATTGTTAATTTATTTCTAATTGTTAATTTATTCTATTGTTACCTTCAATTTTAATTAATTGCACTTAAATTTAATTTCTTTGTATATATTGAATTTATATGTTTTTTGAATTTGAGTTGTGAATATTTATTAAAATTTTATTTGATTTATTTTACGAAATTATTAATCATGTGAATATTTAAATTTATTTGTTTGTGATGAAATTATTAATTATGTGAATATTGAATATATTTGTTTGTGACGAAATTATTATTTATGGGGATATGTGAATTTATTTTATTTGTGAGAAATTACTAATTATGTGAAAAAATAAATTTATATGAAATTATTAATTATGTGAATATGTTGATTTATTTATTTTGTGAGAAATTCTTAATTATGTGAAAATTTGAATATATATGAAATTATTAATTATTTGAATATTTGAATTTATTTATTTTTGAGAAATTCTTAATTATGTAAAAATTTGAATATATATGAAATTATTAATTATTTGAATATTTTAATTTATTTATTTTTTGAGAAATTATTAATTATGTGAAAATTCGAATTTATTCGATTCTTATTTAGTTGTTAATTAATTATTGAAATTGATTTCCCACCGTTTATGAAAATTATTAATTTTGTGAAAATATTAATTTATATGTTAATTATTTAATCGAAGTTTCATGTTTAGTTGTTAATCATTTACGAATATTTGAAATTATTCTTGAGGCATTTGTATTTTTTAGAAGTAAGCGCACATATGGTGAATATGTCTTCTGGCAATGAATATGACATGTATGCATTAATTCTATGAGACGAGGGTGGATATGCAAATGTAGATTCCACCGAACATCATCCCCTTCCCCCACCGGTGATCTCGGACTACTCCACCGATTGCTTCGCACCAGATGAATGAAGTGATTCTGAAAATAGTTTAGATGAACTAGATGATGGTCATGAAATTGACGAGGAACTCTTTCAGTTGGGGGGTAGCATACCACATGAAGACCCTTTTAAACCTACCGTGGATGAACGTGCTCCTACAACCCATAAACGAGTGGATAGAGGATCGGCACTCTACAAAAACATACCATTTTTTGATCACATATACGAAGATATTCATATTCATTCTATTGGTGTCCCTCAACCGGACTACTACTACGATAAAGACGAAGGAGTGTTGAGAACAGACATGATATTCAGAGATAAAAGACATTTGATGTGGGCTGTCAAAGACTACTCAGTGCGCGTCGCCAAGTGTGCGTATAGAGTGGTACTGAGCAATCCAACGGTTTGTAAAGTTGTTTGTTTGTCAAAATCACTTGGGGAGAATCATGTAGATGTAGACATTTAGAATCCAGTAATCAACGAATCACCCGAATGCGGATGGTGTCTCCGCGCTAGTTTTCGTAAACGAAAGGGTGCTTGGGTAATCACAAGATTGGGTTCTGCCCATAAATGTCTTGCATCTTTTACACGTCATGATCACCCCAATTTATGTAAAAACATGATTGTCATGCTCATCACCATTCACGTTGAGCAAGATCCGTTATATGGTGTTGTGCATGTCCAGAAGGCTGTCAAACAAGAATATGATTATGAAGTGCCATATCACAAGGCATGGCAAAGTTTGCGGAAGGCTCGTGAAAATGTGTACGGGACGTGGGAGCAGTCGGTCCAATATTTACCAAAATACATGGAGGCCTTGCAGACATACAACCCAGGGACAGTGGTCGAGTGGCTACAAAAATCTTCTGGCGGTGTGCATATGTTAAGAATTGTATTTTGGGAATTTCGACCATGTATCGAGGCCTTTAGACATTGTCACAAAGTGATTAGTGTTGATGGAACCTTTTTGGTTAGAAAGTACAAGCACACGTTGTTGATGGCAGTTGCAGTTGACGCAAACCAACAAGTCTTTCCAGTAGCTTACGCGGTTGTTGATTCATAGAGTTATAGGTCCTGGCATTAGTTCCTTCACATGGTTGCAAAATATATTGTTCGTGACATAGAAATAGTTTGTCTTATATCTGACCGACATGCTGGACTACTTAGTGCACTTGAACAAGTTTCAGCATTCTCTTCTAACGTTTTTTGTTTGCGACATGTCTCTTCTAACTTCAGTACGCATGCCAAGTCTGTGAAATTGAAGGATATGTGTTTCAAAGCTGGAGCAGAACCCAGAGTTATAGTCTTCCATAGAATAATGGAGCAGATTAAGGCCATTGATCCATATGCATTTGCATACTTGGATGGCATTGATAAGAGCAAGTGGACACTATCCCATGACGGCGACAAATAGTGTGGCATCCTGACGACCAACATGTCCGAGTGCATCAATGGAGTGATGAAACGTGCTAGATGGCTCCCAATAACTATTATCGTCTGAATAATATTTCTTCGAAGTGTTCAGAATTTCTATGATCGCTTGAAAGATGCGACAAGGGTCCATAACATGCAACAATTTTGGCCTGATAAGATATATGACCTATTCAGGTTAAGACAGCATTTAGGGTCATCTTACCACATTACGGGCTTTAATTGGGCAGCACAAACGGCCGAAGTCTCTACGAGGGTCAACAGAGGAGTTCGTACTCGTAACTTTCGAGTTTCCTTGTCGAGCGCAGAATGCTCTAGTGGTAGATGGGTGAGCAGCGGTATTCCGTGCTCTTGTGCAATAAAGGCGTGTACCGAATTCAGAGTGGATCCTCAAGTTTATGTCTAAGATTACTACACCACTGTTGCGTACCTACGCACATACTCTTCTGGGGCTTTTGAACCGTTGCCCGACGCATAGGACTTGAATGAGGCAAGTTTTGAATTGGTTCATGATCTACACACGAGGAGGCAGCGAACCGTTGGACAACTCAGGGGCAGTAGGATCCCCAACTAAATTGACAAACCACAAGTATGCGCAAGACAACAATACAATGCGCAAGATGTGGCTAGCTCATCACAAGGCGGTGGACGTTCTGGTTCCAGGCATTGATGTCAGATACAGCGATGGTCTTTCCATGAGTCTGATGTTGTAATTCGCTAGCACTACTGGATGTTGTAATTTGCATTGTTATGAACATTAATAATTGTTGTTGTATGAATTCTCTAAGTAATGTTCATCTTGATGTTGTAGTTCAATTTATTGTTCTGTTGACAGACGTTGGACACTCTTCGATGTTATAATTCGCATTTATATCTGAATTAATAATTTGTGTTGTATGAATTCCTTAAGAAATATTTTATTCTTGTATGAATTTATTAATTCCTGCGACTTTTCTTCAAATATTTCATTCTTGATCATTTCTATGTATTTATCATGCAGATGGCATCACCGCTCTTGAGCTGGCAGAGTTTACATAGATCGAGCAGCGTTGCAGGTGGTCATATGGATGGGGTTCTAAGGGTGAAGCGTGCAGCAGGTAATATTTTCCGGGATGAGCGTAACGGTCTACATCCTCGAGTTATGTCAGTGCTACATCGCTGGGGGTTTTACGAGGTCGCATGTTGCGGAGCAATTACGAAGCTGGACTGCCATTTGATCACTGCACTAGTTGAGAAATGGCGCCGCGAGATGCATACATTTCATCTGCCCGTAGGAGAGGCAACGGTCACTCTGCAGGATGTAGCTATTATTTGGGGTCTTCCGATTGAAGGTGCCCCGATGATTGACGATGACGTGGAGTTGAGCAGGGAGGAATAGGCGGATTATATCATGTATTACATAGGACTGGAGGTGTATTATGAGGAGGAGATGAAAGTTGCGAGTCGTTTAAAACTCTTGACGTTGATTCAGCACCTCATAGGACAACAACTAGATGATGAAATGCCGCAGGACGAGGTCGTGCAGTACGCTCGTGGGATTGCACTTTTACTGCTAGGTTCGTTGTTGTTGCCCAGCACAATGAACAATTATGTTTTCGTAAGCTACCTGCATCATTTTGAGGATGATGACACAACATCGGGTATTAGCTAGGGTAGTGCTATGCTTGCACATCTATATCGTGAGTATTGTATGGCTGTTGAAAAAGATAGGAAGACGATCATTGGTCCAATGGATTTGTTGCAGATTTGGGCGTGGTCCCGAATATCATCTGTTAGACCACAGTCTACGGGTCTTTCTCTTAATCTTCATCGGACCATTCACGTTGCAGCGGAAGACGTCACGTTGCCCGTACCGTCGTATGGTACTAGGTATAATTTTTAACTGCAATACTAGCTACACATCTATTAGTAATCATTTCCGTGTTAATAACTTCCCTTGAATGTTTACGCATGTGGATTGAAGAATATGGTTATACGCGGAGCTCTGGGAATACATTACGAGTATTTCTGGAGTCACTTGATCGGCTAAACGAGTTAGAGTACTGAATAAATATTGGTTATATTGATAATATCGTGCAAACTGATGATGATTATTCAAATATGCAGTGGACATAGGAACCCTACGATTTGGATACACCTGAGATACAAGTACTGGGGGATAGATGTTTGAGTCAAAACTAGCTAAGCCAGTGCCCACTGATATGTTGGTTGATTTTCGAGATCCATTTTCCCAATCGAGTGACCCGAAAATTCGGCATACATCAGAGTACACCACAGGACATCGTAGTTGATGTGGAGGCATTGCACAGTGTCTCTCAAGCACACGAGCATCACGTTCATTTGACTTTACGTCATCATGCATGGAACCAGGCATAGGAGGTACGATGGTCCACGAGGATACAAGTCACTCTAGTTCATAGAGGTGCGGGTACGGCGAGCGGATATCGCAGCTGGTATCAGCAGCATACACGATGTTTCATCACTTCTATGGAGAGACATGTAGAGGGAAGATACCAGCCATCAGACGTTGGCGTTTACGAGGCCATTGTAACAAATCTTATTCACTCTTTTCCCACTCAATGAATTTAATTATTTCTTAGTTTTGATGTTCAACCGCCTATGTTTTGCAGGGTACTTAGAGTCAGCAACTCCGCCATGTTTCTTCACATGCTAGAGACGACGATTTTGACTCTTATCGTTGTATGCATGATGTGGTTAATTCGGTTGCTGATGAGATGACGCAACGACTACGAATTCGTGAGGAGTTACATGAGGATATGCCAGATGAGCGCACATCTTATGCATCCGGCAGCAGAGCATATCTGGCCCGTCCAGGAGGAGTGTATCTCGTGATGCTCTAGATGAGCACAGGGCATCCGTGTCCAGCAGGGGAAGAAGGAGCATGTCTGGCCAGTCAACATCCTCTAGTAGTAGAGCACCCGCAGTTGCACCCGGTCCACGACCAGTCATCCATCATGGTAATTGTGTGATTCGTCACTTCCTTACGATTAATATTAAAACAATGATTTTTTCTCTGTGTTGAATATAGATCATGTTAGTCAATCATCGTATAACGAGGGAGGTGATTACGTTTCTACATTTGGACCATTCGAGTTTTATACTCCTTCATATGTTGGACAGTCATTCACCGATCTTCTGCATACTAATTATCCTCATTTTAACCCCAACCTCGCAGCTCCACATGACATGTGCTTTTCGCGGCCAAACTTCCAGACGACACCCATTTCGATGTCGATTCCCACTGAAACTGCGGATCGTGCACATCAGAGTTGGGGTATATATGTGGATGATCCCCCCCCCCCCCCCCCCCCCCTCGACATGATCACGACCTACGTAAAAAATATAAGAAAAGGAAATGTGGCATGGGATCACACTATTTTTCATGATGTGTAAATTATTTTAATTTTGTTGAAGTTTCCTAGTGCCTGGTTCACTTTCTATTTTCTATTGCTCAGTAGTTATCAAAAATATTACACAATAAAAATACAAACGCAATCCACAGCAATAAAGCAGTGTCGGTACAACAATATAAAAATATTACACAATGAAAACACAAACGCAATCCACAACAATAGATCAGTGTCGGTACAACAACATAAAAATATTACACAATGAAAAACACAAACACAAACGCAATCCACACAGGTAGAGCAGTGTCGGTACAACAACTTAAAAATATTACACAATGAAAAACACAAACGCAATCCACACAGGTAGAGCAGTGTCGGTAAAATAAAATGCAATGGTCAACGGTATTTCCACTCGTAGAGCTTCCACTGTGGTTAGTTGGATACACATCTCCAAAGAGTACCTGCATTTTTGTGAGCAAGGGTTCCTCATAAAAAGTGTTGCAATAGCTTTTGATTGGATAATCCTGCATTCATCACAACAAGTTAGAATAATAATGAAAGATTCAAATTACTTGTAATAATTGAAAAAGGAGTGTAGAACTTAAAGGCATAAATTTCTTTCGTACATTATGATCACCTAAGACCATTTTTCAGATTCCCATTCCAAATAGTGCCAGAGGTCCGAATCATCTCTTTGAAGAGCCTGGATCGGCTCTGAAGTTGGACAATTCTGGCTATGACGTCATCTTCGGAAACGGCATGCTGATTTTTGAAGCAGCAGTTAAGTAAACACTTGGCTTCTTTCACTCGGTTGTCATTTGGATTCCATCCTCGAATATCATTTTCGAGGATTAGGAATTCCAGTAGACGTTCGTCTCTGGTAAGTTTCCACTTAGTGTTGAATTCACACCCGTAATCGAGTATTTTGACTCGAAGTGTAGGAATACCATCTGTGTCGTTGAAGTTATCTGCTATTAGCTTTATTTCATATAAGATATGAAGTAATTGATATGTATATGTTGATGAATTGTCCATTATTTGTTCCCAAGGTATTTATAGCAAGGAGAGCAATTATTCAAGTAATTTTTAGAGTGTTTTGTGGCATAATTGATGACAAGACAACATAATGGCACAATAATTGTAGCTGGCAAAGTTGCATCTCATTGATGTGTGTGTGTGGACTAAAATTTATTTATGTTCTGTGATATAATTGTACCAGATAACAAGACAACAAAATGGCACAGCAATTGTAGCTGGCAAAGCTGCATCTCATTGATATGTATGTGGGCAAAAATATATTCGTGTTCTGTGACATAATTGTACCGGATGACAAGACAACACAATGGCACAACAATTGTAGCTGGCAAAGTTGCATCCCATTGAAGTGTGCGTGGGCAAAAATTTATTTGTGTTCTGTGACATAATTGTACCGGATGACAAGCTAACACAATGGCACAACAATTGTAGCTGGCAAAGATGCATCTATATATGTACACACAGACAAACTTACCAAGAAATATAAACTATACTAGCTAATAATGGCTAATTTTGACGAAAACCATTCAGATGTCCTAAAAATAAACAATAGTTACTACGATCCTGCACTCACCCCATGGACCATGGAGATGGAACAAGTCAATTTTGAAATTTCTCAGCGCTCAGAATGAAAGTGTTGAAAGAGGTACAAAAAAAGCGTATGTTATCTTGAGCGTCCCGCATGTAAAAAGTCTACTCCAGAGTCGTTTCATGATTTCACCTACTATTCCAAAAATTTACGAAAGGATCGAATGGAGATGAGGTACAGTTGGTGGAAGGCAATATTTTCTGAGGGTGGTATTTTTTTGGATGAAGAACGTGGATGGATCTGTGTTGATACCACTATCAATAATAATATCTCTCCAGCCTATTTAAAGTCCACACATCTGTCTACAACTAATTATGTGGTTTGTGTTGGTTTCATTTCAATTACTAACTTTTTTTTTAAATAAAGTAATACGGTGATGATGCATCACGGAGATATTATTTGTATGACGTGCCACTATTATGGAAGAAGATGGAAGCATCTTTCAATTGATGCATTCTCAATGTATTAGTACTCAAATGTGTAATAAAATGGGATCGGAATGACCTTAGTTTGAGTGTGCAATTATGTACTATGTTTAATTTGTAATGTTTGAATTAGTCACGTCCTCTACTTTTTTATTTAATCAAATGTGTAATCTTTTATTTTTTTTATTTAATAAAATTATTTATTTAATGTTTATCCAACCTTGCTAGTGACAATACTACATATATATCAATAGGTTTTTCAACTTTTGCTGTGACAATACCTAACACTATTCCATACGTTTTTCAACTTTCTTTGTGACAAGACTACACTATAAGCATTATGTTATCATCTTTAGTTGTGATAAAGACTACACATTGAATACAACTGTCTTGTGAAATTGTAACTCATCTATAAATTTGGAATATTTGACTAAATTTTTTAGAAACAATTCACTTACACCTTTCGTTTTCTCCACCATCTAAGTATTCTCATAACAAAAAGAAAAAATAATTTCAAATCAGCCTAACAATGTACCATATTTTAATTTCGAAGAAGATTTCTTTTTCTACGATACGAATTTAACCGAGTGGAGCATCCATATGGATACTAAGCTTGTTCACGACCTCCGTGAGAGTAAGCGCAATGGTGTCTACGATCCCATAAGAGGATTTTTGCAACAATATCACGTAGATCTTGTTGGACAAAATCAATGTTGCGTTCGGAAAATATTTCACAATGGACGACATAACCGCTCGAGTTCAACTTCTGGAAAAACTATACGGGCATTTTTATATGATGTTGGGAAATGAACATTTCACTTGGGATCATGAGACCAACAAAGTGCAAGCGCCAGATTGGCTAGTACGGTTTTGGAACGACGTGACAGGCGATGCCGAGTTTACTGCTGCATATCTAAAAATGGAGAACCTTTATTCGATTCGATTGGATATTCAATAAAAATTATTTAAATTGCATTTGTCAATACCACAATCTCATTAGAAATACGTCATTATGAATATGATCGCATATGTAATATCAAATTACTGTAATTGCTATTTTAATCTTAGTTCTTGTTGTATTTTTATTGTATTTTTATTTTTGAAATAAAACTTCCTGTAATTTATTTATATTTATTATTTTATTTTATTTTTTATTTTATTTTGAAATAAAAAATATTGTAATTTTAAGACATTATTATGATATGTTTATTTATTTTACCTAATAAATTTTTAAATAAATTATAAAAATAAAAAATCTAAAAGATAAATAATATAAATAAATAAATAAATAATATAGGTGTTAAGGTTAGGTTTAGGGTTTTACTGGGCGATTTTTATTTTTTTGCAAAAAAAAATCGGGACGCCACTCCCAAGGGCGTCCCGTGCCGCCACTTTTATTTTTTTTTCAAATACACCCGGGACGCCTTTCCCAGTGGCGTCGCCCCCCCCCCCCCCCAAACTTTTCTTTTTTACAATTTAGCTCGAAAAGGGAATTTGTGGACAGAAAGAATCGGGACGCCCTTCCCAGTGGCGTCCCGCTATTTTTTTATGTTTTAAAAAAAATAAACCAGCGGGCGGGACACGCCTGGGAGTGGCGTCCCGACCCAAAAATTCAAGAATTTTTGAATATATATTACTTTATCAATTGTGAATTAAAATATATTAATTATTTAATAATACCACTATATGCACCAAAAACTTGTTCTAATAAATAAAACCTGACTTGAGCATTTAAGTTTTTTTAAACCATTTATTCCTGGTTATTCCGATTCTTGTTGGTTCAATTTTTTTAAAACATCAATTACCATACTTAATCATGATGAAATTAGTTTTCGAGGTACCAATAGAGTTGAGAATTTAAATTTAAGACTTTTAATTTTAAGAATTAATGCACAAGTTTGTTTACTCTTGATTTGAGATCAGATGGGGCAACTAATATTATAAATGTGTTCTTGTCGCATTACCATATTCTTATATTTTTTAAGTTATTTTATTATAATTGTAATAATTGTAAATGTAACTAAATTCTTAGTATTGTACATTTATATCATACTAGTATTGTATTCACGGTAAATTTTTTTATCTTTACTTGAAATAGAAATAATTGGGTTTGAATGAATTAAATATTTAATTAAGTTATTGTCCTTATTTATAGTTAAATTATATATATATATAATGTAATTATTATTTAATGATTGAAGTATTGAGAATTGTATAACCTGGTTCATAAAAGGATCGTTATCAGACACAATATAAATTACAAATTATTTTTAAGAAAAAATCCCTTATACACAATATTCGTTCATTTGTTATTATCGATGATCAATATTTTTAAATCCCTACGATTGGTTACTCTTGCTATAGCATGACTAAAGTTTGGCTTCTTCATAAAAAGTGGAACTTAAGAGAGAGATTGTCATTGACTTTTGTTGATCGTCATGGCGTACGACACGATCACATGAAATTATTATATCGTTAAAACTTGAAAGGCAACCTCGAATCATATGGCATGACAGTCATTCTAGGGATCAACACCAACTCACCTGCATTGCTTCCTTGAAAATATTTTGTAAGATTTTCATCAACCATGCAAGGAGAAGTTTTCTTTAAATGACCACATGATCTATGAATCATCAACTCCGATACAGCAGAATAATATCTTGATCTTCATTTTCATCAGGAATCTCAACTGAAATGATTTGATCAATAGCACTAGCATTTCGGTATTTGTCTTACATTGATAGAAAAGGGAGTATGTACGCATGAGGAAGACCTCTCTTTTGGAATTTCATGGTGTAAATAACTAAAAAAATTATAAAATACAATCGAATGTTAATAATTTATTACTCTTAGATTAAGTAAAATGAAAACATAAAATTTTCTTATACTCACCTAAAGTAATTTTTGCGGAAAATTTATTATCACGTAAATATCTTATCAAATCATCTAACCTGTTTTTGAAAATCTTAGAAATTATATAAGTCTTGTGTTATGATTTCAGATTCTTTTTATCAACAAAGTGAAAAAACTCCGACCATTTAGGACTGCACGTGAATGTAATAAACAAATCAGGATAACCTGCCACCGATAAATTTTCATAGCATTTTGCTAATTATGAATCATAATTCAAGCACCACAAGTAAATATTGCGTGCAAGACAACGCGAGTAACAATATTTCAGTTATTTATTTCTCCTTGTAACACTCCATCAACAATCCCACTATACATCTCACTTTGCAATCCTTTTTGATGGGTTATGACGTATCACAATTTTGAGGATTCACTCATGTATATCCATTAACTATGAATTGTTGTGTGAGTCATTGACTATATAAAATAGTGGTTACCTTAGTCTATCTTTCATGCAATCGATGAAAAAAGAACTCCCTTTGTCTCATATATTTTCTACCCTTGCCTTTAGGTTCTTGATGTTCACTTCTAAAAGATTGTGTTCCATTCTTGTCTCTTCACCCAAGTAGAGGCAATTTCACTTCAGCAACACCATCCTCTCCAAACTTTAGTTTGGTCATTCTAAAAGACTTGACCAGTTGTTTTCACTATTTAGAATGGATTGTAAGTTTGATTCAACTTCGGTGTGAAGAGAGTTAATTTCATTATTTCCTCTACATAGTGAGCAGATATATAAGAATACTAAGTAAAATATAAATATTCTAATGAAGTTAAAGTTATTGGAATGTACAACGTAAATGTATACCTGACCAAGTTATTTCGATTCTGAACTTTATTTTCAGTGTCATATATATAAAGTTATGTGAATTTTAGAATAGAACCTTGCTCTAGAAGAAGAATCTTGATTAAATGATAATTCTGGCCGCGAATTTTGAATATTTGGTGAGGAGTTCCCAGTATTCATACTCGAATCAATATTGCCACCCATAGAAGTGAAGCAAAACATGTTGTATAATCTAATAAGCACCAAATAGTGTCAACTTTTATCAATTAAGCTTAAAATTAGATCATAGAGAAGTTGTGGTGGCTCTTAAATTCTGGCAACTCACTAAAAAAAATGGAATTGCCGACGACCATATTTGTCGGTAAATCACTCACCGACGGATAACGGCTGTCGTCGAATCCTTTGTCGGTAATTTCACTTGCCGTCGGATTTCTCAGCCCGTTGGCAAGTGCCGACGGCTTTCTGATGGATAACATCGTAAGTTATATATATATATATATATATATATATATATATATATATTATATAATATATATATATACACACAACACATATATATTATGTTTATAAATTTATAATTTGAATATATATAGTATATAGTATATATATATATATATATATATATATATATATATATAATAAAATAATAAATTAATTATTACAGCGGGAGGAGACAGGTAAAGAAACCCACTGCGCACGAGCTTCTACTGAGTCTGCATCAGAAAGGCGACGGACTTATTTACGGACCCCAAATCTCAGCGGATAGCTATAAGTTTATTTAATTTCTAAAACTCAAATTAATTTATATATTAACTTGGTTTTTGTCATTATTATGCATGAAAATAATTAAAGATTTTGTTTTATCTATCAGACGGAGGTTCAAGACTACTTTAGAGAGCAGACATGCTGCATCACAGGAGTCTGACACGTTTGTCGACCCAAACGATGTCTACCTCTCCGTTGTTCAGGCCCAAGAAGGGTCGACGATTTGGGACGGGATCGCTCGCCAAGGAGTTCGATACAGGCTCCAGCTCTACGTCATCCCAGCAGGTCAATCCTTGTCTGGAGCAGCTGCAGACGCAGTTTCGAGGAGGCTGAGACGAGGCGTCTGGAGATCGAGACGAGGGATCAGGAGGAGATTCAGAGGATACGGCTGGAGTCTCAGGATGAGTTTCAGAGGATGCGTGAGGTACAGGCGTAGTTCCAGATGGATTGCGAGCAGCTATTCTAGCGACAGGGTTGAGAAGTGTATTAGTGGCCGTGATGGGCAGCACACCCTCCATCCTCCCCCCTCCCTCTCATGCTGATTATTTTATTTGATTTTCGAGATGTTGAATTATTATTATTATTGTAGAAATTTATTTTGGATTGATATTGTCGAATTCATTTGATTCTGATTCGTATTTATATTTATTTATTTTATTTTATATTTGACGTATTTTAAATATTTGTAAATAGATGGATGAACAATTAAAAAAATCAGGGTC
>BMAC01000165.1:1463385-1493267 GCA_014905375.1 Phtheirospermum japonicum
GACCCTGATTTTTTTAATTGTTCATCCATCTATTTACAAATATTTAAAATACGTCAAATATAAAATAAAATAAATAAATATAAATACGAATCAGAATCAAATGAATTCGACAATATCAATCCAAAATAAATTTCTACAATAATAATAATAATTCAACATCTCGAAAATCAAATAAAATAATCAGCATGAGAGGGAGGGGGGAGGATGGAGGGTGTGCTGCCCATCACGGCCACTAATACACTTCTCAACCCTGTCGCTAGAATAGCTGCTCGCAATCCATCTGGAACTACGCCTGTACCTCACGCATCCTCTGAAACTCATCCTGAGACTCCAGCCGTATCCTCTGAATCTCCTCCTGATCCCTCGTCTCGATCTCCAGACGCCTCGTCTCAGCCTCCTCGAAACTGCGTCTGCAGCTGCTCCAGACAAGGATTGACCTGCTGGGATGACGTAGAGCTGGAGCCTGTATCGAACTCCTTGGCGAGCGATCCCGTCCCAAATCGTCGACCCTTCTTGGGCCTGAACAACGGAGAGGTAGACATCGTTTGGGTCGACAAACGTGTCAGACTCCTGTGATGCAGCATGTCTGCTCTCTAAAGTAGTCTTGAACCTCCGTCTGATAGATAAAACAAAATCTTTAATTATTTTCATGCATAATAATGACAAAAACCAAGTTAATATATAAATTAATTTGAGTTTTAGAAATTAAATAAACTTATAGCTATCCGCTGAGATTTGGGGTCCGTAAATAAGTCCGTCGCCTTTCTGATGCAGACTCAGTAGAAGCTCGTGCGCAGTGGGTTTCTTTACCTGTCTCCTCCCGCTGTAATAATTAATTTATTATTTTATTATATATATATATATATATATATATATATATATATATACTATATACTATATATATTCAAATTATAAATTTATAAACATAATATATATGTGTTGTGTGTATATATATATATTATATAATATATATATATATATATATATATATATATATATATATAACTTACGATGTTATCTTGTATGCGATTCGCCCCGTGAGACCCGCCTCTATGTTTAGATATCCCAGTACCAGGACCCTCTGGCTCACTCATCATGTTCCTGTTAGCCCTCCGTGATCTCTCAACCTCCTCTAGACTCGCCCACGCCTCCCACCAAGCCCTCCAGGTCTGCTCGCCGAAAGCTACAGGTATCTCTCCCTTGGCATCATACAGCTGCTGCCACTCATTAAGATGGCTAGCCAAGGCATAAGACATAGACACTTAAAAGCTTGGAGCATAACATCATCAAAATATTACCTCCGGTCCCAATAACATAAACTCTAAAATAGATCATATTTAATACAACATAAAATAAGTAATTAGTTACACAAATGTAAACATATGTAATGCAATAAATTAAGTTTGTGTTTAATGTAAATACCTGGAAAAGAGGCCACCACATGTCACCATGATACTGAGGAATATGCATATACCTCCATCCATCTGGGTGCACACGAGGCTCGTGGATCCGTCTAAGAATCGCAGGTAAATCTGTAAAGATACTCCGCACTCTAAAACATATAAATTAAAATGAACATTTTTTTAGAAGTTGCTTACAATTCATAACGATATAATTATTAATAAAAACTATTAAATACTAATAATTACTTCCAACCGACGATATAAACAAGAATGTCTCCAGAAAGTCGACATGAATCGTCATAAATACGAGGGTTGTCCAGTACGGTCTCGGGAGGAGTCTCCATCCAGACCCACATCGTCTAAATGGTCGATCAAATCATTAGAGACCGTCGACACAAATGATTGTGATGATGAGGAGTCAAAAAAACCAGAACCTGAGGGACCAGCTGACCCTGAATGACCAGCTCCAGCAGTACTCTTCCCCCTCATCTAAACGACCTCGAACACATTGTTGAAATTAAGTTAAAACAATCAAAATTATAAGATTATATTATTTTTTAAATTTTAATTTATTGTATAACGTTATAACCTTTACCAATACAAATTATAAACTAATCGTCATCGTTTGTCTCTTATTCACTTATAAACTCATTTTCCTTATCATCGATAAGTTCGGCATTAGCATCATCGACAAGTTGGTCGATGTCATCATTAAGTTGGAAATCAACATCCTCCAATTGGATTGCACCATGCGTATCAACAACATCCTGTTGAAACGATTGTTCTGGCGTTCTCTCTTCTATGAAATATATTATTGATATCACCTTAATCTTACAAGCTGCCAACTAGTCGACCATGTCTCATCTCAAACTCGGATACGGGCAATAATAAACTTGAGTATCTTGGGTCGCAAGTATAAATGGCTCATAACGATTGAATATACGTTTATGATTAATATCGACAAGCTTATATTGAGAGTGCACTCTCGCTCCTGTTGGAATCGGATCAAACCACTCGCATTTCAATAAGAGTGTGCTTACAGACCCTGAATATTTAAGTGTAAAAATCTCTACTAAACGACCGTAATAGTCATATTCATCTTCTCCGTAAGTTGATCCATTTATACTGACCCCAATGCTCGATGTAGATTGTTCTGATCCTTATGCAATTATGTGAAATCTGCATCTATTTATCTTGCAGCCATTGCATGTAGTCACACAATGCGATGGACCGAATGCTAGACTCTTAATGTAATTATTGGTTACAATATTCAAAGAATCATGTACCTATAATATATGACGTAAAGTTACATTATCCAAACACAAATACGTAATATATGTATATAAACAAACCTCACAAAATTTGACTCACGTAGTTTTCAAACCAAATGGGAAATTCAATTTCTAATTTTCCATTTAATTATTCATCTGCAATTAGAGGTTGTAAGAAAACATCGAACTTGTCCTTAGGGTTTTTGGGGCCTGGAATAAGAATACTTAGAAACATATGTTGTTCTTTCATACATATCCAGGGTGGCAAGTTATATGGTGTGACTATTACCGGACATGGTGAATATTGCAATCCGAAACTATCAAAAGGTTGAAATCAATCTATGCAAAGACCCAATCTGACATTTCGAGCTTCGGCGGTGAATTCTGAATGAGTTTGATCAAAATATTTCCAAGCCTCTGAATATGACGGGTGACGCATGACACCATCGTCGACTACGTGTTCAACATGCCACCGCATATCTTTCTCTGTAGCCGGAGATGCGTACAATCTTTGCAAACATGGAGTCAAGGGAAAGTAGTACATGTTCTTGTACGCAATTAATTTGGACTTACATCATTTTGCATTTCCCTGCTTCGCGAGTTTGAATTAGGGTTCTTTATAGAACTTGCAACTATCGAGTTCACAATCATCCTTCCAGTAGATAATACAGTTATTCTAGCAGCAATGTATGTTCTCCATCAGTAAGCCCATCCCCCTCAATATCTTCTTACTTTCGTAGAAATTACCTGCAACTTTATTGTCTTCAGGCATAATCTCTTTGACTAGATCAATAAATTGATCATAACACTTCTAAGAAATACCATTTTCGGACTTTAAATTCATAATGCGGGCAACAAAAGAGAGTTGGGTGTGTTTCTCGCAATCTGAATATAAGGATTGTTTTGCAGCTTCCAACATATCAAAAAACTTATACGCCCTCGGATTAGGCTTTTCTTCTGCATTATCATTCATCTCAAAATTAGGTCCGGCAACATCTTGCACCATATTTATGTACACATTTGTTGAGTCTTTAGGAATGACGGAAGATGATCACCCAACTTCAAAATTACAACGCGATGACATGAGATCTACTGTTTCCTCGTGATGAGTCCAAATATGATAATAGGGAATGAACCCTTTTGGCACATAGGTGATATTTGATGTCATAGATATCGCGGTAACTATGATTCCTACACTTAATTTGTTTGCAAGGACATTTCAACTTAGCACCGTCTCTCTCCGTAGAATCATGCGTGAGTGAAAATTTGACGAAACTTTGCACCCCTTTTACGAATGTATCCAAAAGAAATACGTCGTCCCCTCATCATATGTACATCCAACTACGATCAGTACTATCCATCCTATAATTTAGGGTGTTAATTATTTGTGATACTAGCTAAAATGATTGATCGTTCTAGAGTGAGAGGAAAAGAATGTGGGTGACGGAATTTCGGCAGCATTATGAGGAAGAAGAGTAATTTGAATTATTGTTAAGGCTTCTATCCCATTCAAGAATGTTAGTAGTATGTATTATCTTAAAATATGCATTTTTGTTGGCTTCAAATTTCGGCAGCATCTCCCTTTAGTTCTCTAAGTACACATATATTTCAGTGCACACAAGAACAAAATAAAGGTGCATAAACCGTAATTTCAAAGTCAACATAACACACACGCATAAGATATAACCATACTACACCCACATTCTCAAACTGTCCAAAAATGGGACAATTCGAAATTTAGTATCAAACTCTCTATTTGATACTAAATCCTAAATGGGTCTAAGGTACGTATTCTAGAAGCGAACAATTCAAACTTTGTTATCAAACTCTTTATTTGATACTAAATCGAATTAAATGAGTCAAAAATACCTATTGTTCTTACTATATTAATCATACAAAATTTAAGAACAACAATATCAACCAAACACAATAATATCCACCAAATGCAAATAGTCTGTTGGCCACGGCCTTCCCATGCATGTACAATATACATTTTTTTTTAAACCCGGCCGATCACCACGGCCTTCACATACATGTACAATATACATTTTTTTTGAACCCGGTCGATCACCACGACCTTGCCATGCATGTACAATATATATATTTTTTTAAAGCACGGCCGATCACCACGTCCTTCCCATGCATGTAGAATATAAAATAAAATGTTCGGCATGCATCACAATGTATATAAATTCGATAATATTATACGATAACCTAAACTATGCCCAAATTCAATAAAATTGAAACCTACATTTCTAGTTAGATACGATTGTGCCCTAATTTCCTAAATATTAACTAGTTTACCCTTAAACTATGACTAAATTCGAAATTAGACCTTAATTATCTAATTAGATACGATCAAATCCTAATTCTTTAAAAATAAAATTTAAATTAAAAAAATAGATTTTAATATTCTATTTTTAATTAATTTGAAACCAATTTTTTATATCTAAGAAAACAGATTTTAAAAACTAAAAATTAAACAAATAAATAAAAACAAATCAAAAATTTTAATTTCTATATTTATTTAAATTAAAATTGTTTTAAACATTAAAAAATATTTTAAAAATAAAATAAATAATAAACATAAATTTTAAATATAAAAAAATAGAAAATTAAAAAAAATAACCCTAATTCAATTAAATCAAACCTTAAACCTAAAATCATTCAAAATTGCATAAATCAAGCCTAAATTCCTAAATTGAACCCCCAATTAGATTTCTCAAAACCTAATTCCTAAATTCAAACCTTAAATCTAAAACTAAAGCGTAATTCAACCCTCAATTGTAACATAAAACCATAAATCATAAATTGAATCAAACATCAATTACTAAATTAAATTACAAATCAAATTAAATCAATACCCTAAATTAAAAAAAAACATTCAATTTACAAATCAAATTAAATCAATACCCTAAATTAAAAAAAAATTCAATTTAACTTAAAAGGCATATGACGGTGGCGGTGCTCCGGCGTGTGGCGGTGGCAGAAATTCCTCCCTTTTCCCTTTCCTCTTTCTGTCTCAGCCAGAGTTTTTTTGTTTGTTTGTTTGTGTTTGGTGCAAAATGAGGGAAACTGCAGCGCCTGCTGCAGTTTTATGAACTTTACCGACGGGCGTAGAGCCATCGGTAATTCTGCCGATAAAATACCCGGCGTTGCCGACGGAAGAAATCCTTCGATAAATAGAAATCGGGGTTGCCGACGGCTTTGTCTCCATCGGCATATAAGAATCCAATTTTTTTAAAACGTGCCGACGGATATGTTCTGTCGGCATATTGGGCAGGCTTAATTCCCGCCAACTTCCCGAAAATTTATCGACGGACATTACTATCGAGGGGCTACATCCGTCGGTACGTCGTTGGTAATTCTGGCCGTCGGGAAAGCCATCGGTAAGATCAGACTTTCACCGACAGAATGCTACCCGTCGGTAAATTCCGTCGGCGTTTTCGTGTTCTTTTGTAGTGACTTGATTTTTTTTCTTTGTCACAACATCCTAAGTATATTGGTGAAGAGGTATTTTTAGGTGGATTTAATCTTTTGCTGTACAAAAAATATGCTAAACAATTTTTACATTTGAAGGAAGGATCGCCAAGGTCCGTATAATATAATATAATTAAATCATTGTGATATAATTATCATAAATAACTTAATATTACAACTACAAAATTAAATAAAATTATTGTATATATATAACTGAATTGCCAAATTAATATGAAATCTTGACTTAGTATTGAAATTAATGTTCATAGAAATATACCATCATTAGGAAGGTTTCTCTTTTTTGTCTTTCTTCTACGTGACAGTATGTGAAGTGGTTTAGCACTTTCAAAATCTATTACACGGGTGGTTATCATTATTATATTAGATGAATAAGATATGGAAGCATTTTCACCAACCAAACTCAATTGAGATTGTGAACTATAATGTTTTCGATTTCTAGTGTGAATAAATTTATAATCATCAATTTGTTCGAAATCTAAAATTACGGTAGTTAACTCATGTATTAAAAAATATTAACGATAACTAAAGTTTGTAAAAAAAATCAACTATTTATAATTTAAAAACCAATAAACTATATAATTAATAAAATCTGACTTAGTATAAAATAAAATTTTATTATGACATGAATGCTTTCAAAATTAGCGTGTTTAGCAACATTTGATTTCAAAGGCGATCTTCCTCTTCTTGGTATTGGAGTTGGTTGGGTTTTTACCAAATATATTATAGTTGATGTCACAGTGTTCATTACACTTGATCCTGGGTTGTGATTTCTGAGATAGTAACAAAATATATTATTTTATAAGATTAATTCAAATAAAAAGTATATTGAATTGTAAAAAATATTTGATAAATAACATGTTTATAGTCAATAAAATAAATACTAAGTTATATTCTATTACATATTTCATATACCTTAATTAAAAAAATGGTCAAATTATTTTTTGATATATAAACATGTTGATAGTAATTAAAATAATATTAAACAGGTTGTTGTCATCATTCTATTAGATGAATAAGATGCAGAAGCATTTTCACCAACCAAACTCAATTGGGATTGCGGAACTATAATGTTTTCGACTTGTAGTGTGAATAAATTTATAATTGTCAATTTATTTGAAATTTAAAATTACGGTAGTTAACTCTTATATTAAAAAATATTAATGATAACTAAAATTTGTAAAAAAAAAAATCAACTATTTATAATTTAAAAACTGATATGCTATATAATTAAAATAAAATTTGATTTAGTTTAAAATAGAAATTAATTATGAAATGATTGATTTCAAGATTATCGTGTTTAGCAACATTTGATTTCAGATGCGACCTTTCTCTTCTTGGTTTTCGAATTGGTTGAATCTTTTCCAAATCTATTATAATTGATGTCACAGTGTTCATTACGCTTGATTCTAGGTTGTGATTTCTGAGGTAGTAACAAAATATATTATTTTATGAGATTAATTCAAATAAAAAATATATTGAATTTTAATAATATTTGATAAATAACATATTTATAGTCAATAAAAATAAATATTAAGTAATATTGTATTGCAGATTTCTTATACCTTAATTAAAAAAAGTGGTCAAATTATTTTTGATACATAAACATGTTGATAATCAATCAAATAAATTATTTGCAGATGAAGAGATGTCAAAGGGGCATCTTACTTCCCAAACAAGAATCATTTTCTGCAATCATGTTCATTTGAATTGTGTTATAGTATGAATATAAGTTAACAATATAATTGAAATTAAAATTAAAATTAAGACTTCATATGAATAAATAATAAAGAATTAATGTTATCATGATTACTGTGATTAGAAATATTTATTTTTAGAGGCGGCCTTTCTATTTTTCTTTTGGGAATAATTTGTTTTTTTTAACCAAATTTGATGTGATAATGTTAATTTCACTCAACGCAGAAGGCGCACGGAAATTTTTTTTTCAATCATATTAAATAGAGTCACCCTAGTTTTCTTTAGTATAGTATATAACATAATTAAAAAACAAAACTAATTATACCTGATATTTTTTCTTTGATTTACTTATCTTTCTCTCTCTCTATATAAAAGTATAGATAGATAGATTTCATAGAATGTCGTGTTATTAATTTGTGTGTATGTGAGAAGAAAAGTACTATTTAAAACATTATTGGTATAATTTTTATTATCCCTCGGCCATTTCTTATATATCCATGGGTCCCTTCACACCAAGATATGATTGTTTAAATGTATTGCGCTGACAATGCATATTCCCTATATATCAGAAAAATTATTAAACTGCACATATACTATTATTTTTACAATACAATGTGTGAGCCATTTTTCAGTACTTCTAATTTACTCCAATTAATAATTGCTGCTGCACGTAATCAGAAATGCCTTCATTACAGCCTTCATGATGTTATTTTGCGCCCGTCCTTGGATTTGATATTTTAAAGTATATTATATAGGGAATTTCTACGGTGCCTTCACGGTACCATTCCTCACTTCATGGGGCTTAATAGTAACCATTAGATCAAGTTTAGGTTTTTTTATATTAAAAGATCTAAGGTTGTAAATGCAGGAGGGGGTGGAGGTATGGTGCCTTGAAGGCACTGTAAACTTTTCCTATTATATAATCATGAAAGTGTTTTCTTCATATTTTTTCCTTAATTCTTTGTTAATTAGTTTTGTTCTATTTCTATGGCAATTTATTAGGTGAACATGAGTGTACCTTGTTAGGTGCATCCTATTTTACGTGATGATATATGATAGTCATACGTGATGATATGTGTCAAAAATTTAGAGTTTAGGGTTTTATTTTTTCATTTTAAGGTTTAGTTTTACATTTTAGGGTTTAGTTTTCAATTTTTAGGGTTTAATATTTTATTTTTTTTATTTAATTATCCATTTTAAGGTCCCGACAAAAATCTATCATTCTGCCAGTTATATGTGATGATATGTGTTAGTTATATGTGATGATATGTGTCAGTTATATGTGATGATATGTGTTAGTTATATGTGATGATATGTGTCAGTTATATGTGATGATATATGATAGAAATTTAGGATTTAGAGTTTAATATTCAATTTCAGTGTTTAGTTTTTCATTTTAGGTATTAGTTTTTCATTCTTAGAGTTTAATTTTTTGTTTTAGGTTTATTTTTTTAATTTTAGGATTTTAAATTTTAGATTTAAAATTTCAATTACTTGTGTGATGATATGTATCAATTATATATGATGATATGTATCAGTTATATGTGATGATATGTGCCAGTTATATACGGGTGCACCTTACAAAGTGCACCTGGTCTATAGTATATTTCTCTATTTCTATACTATTCATTGTTAAAATAAAAAATACATAAAATAAAAGATAAGAGAGAGACTAGGGTTATGTGTATGAGAAATTTATAAAATGAACAATAATACAACTTTAAATACATATGATCTATATATAAAAAATGAATAATGACTAGAATTATCCTAAAAATCTAATTATATAATTAATATCCATGTTGGGTCTTAGAAGCTCATAATTGTTCGTTTGCGGTTTTTTTTTTTTTAAGTGTTTGCAAACGTACTTTAATTTCACCCAGCATCCAAAACATATCTACAATTTTTATACTCCTTCTATCCATATGGATACGATTATTGCAGACAATTTCTATTAAATGTTGATAAATATCGTTAAACAATTGTATTTTTTCATTAATGTGATTTTAAGATAATGAAATAAATATATAAATTATGAGAGTGAAAAATAACTACGTACTAAATTACTAAATGTAATAACAACCCTATATCTATGAACGAGAGAGTAATAATTTGTGAAAGGAATGACTCAGATAATTACTGAAACTCAATTAAAAATAATAAGTGTGTCTTACTCGAGCATATGCACCAATAGTCTGAAATTTTAAAAAATAAATAAATACTAATGGAATGATATATTAATTAGACTACCAAATCAAAAGATATATTAGAATCGATGTCGTAGTTTCAATTTTGAATACCAAGCTAGTTAATTGACTTACTCTAAAACCCACACCTCACGTTTAAATATCAACAGTAAAGTGTTCGATTGAGCTCGGTTTGTAAATTTAACAAACTAAACTTGAATATACGTTTTCACTCGATAATATATACAATTTGAATAAAACAACAAAAAATACATGCGTAATATTATTTTGTGTTCGACTGGACTAAAACCCGCGCATGACTCTTGGACTAATAATTAATCAAATTATGATACAATTTTGAAGATGGACAAGAAGTTTAATAAATCTAAACATTAATTATTTAGTATATTCAACTCTACTAGAATCGTTTACACAAAGTGAGGACAAAACTGCAGATTAAAAAGAATAGGCAGATCAAGGCGTTATCTCTCTGACAAAGTTCATGTGCATTTGTGGGGTTTCTTAAAAAAAACAAATTACAAAGTGATTTTCGAATAACGTAGAAAGTCGAGTACTTTCTTCACTCCGAAGAATCAAAACTATGATCAATATTATATAAAGCTACCCTGAACACATCCAATCTCCCGCATCTCGAAAAAAATATAAAGAAAGTGATGGAATTAATTAGAAATACGGAAGAGGAAGGTTTATCCCCTCTCATATCAGTGTATTACTACAACACAATATAATTTAATATTTATTTTATTGACCATCAATATGTTATTTATCAGATATTATTATGATTTGTTGTTTTTTTATATTTGAATTGATATCATAAAATAATGTTCAATATTAATGATGATTCTTTTTAACTAATAATTATAGTATCAGTTTGTTTGTTTTAATTATGTAGAAGTTTTTTAAAATAATTCAGGGACCATGTGATTATTTACAAAAATCTTCTCCTTACATGATTGATGGAAATTGCACAAATATTTTTCAAATAGGTTTGTAGATACTATTACTGTCGATAACGATGGTTACCCAATATATAGATGTAGAAATATTGGAAGAACGGTTATAAAGAACGTTGGAGTTCATTTGAATGTTGAATGGTGTAAACAATCCGGTGTTTGTTCAAATACGTCAACAAATATAACGATATCACTGCAATGTTCTATCAGAACAAAGATGGAAAGATGGAGATGTAGAGGGAAAAAATATTAATGAGAATGAAATGCAAATTTACACCCCATAGCATATTTGTAGGTCGGTTTGAGGCAAATAAAATATTGCATTAAAAAATTTAGCACGTACCAAAAAAGTGTAGGAGAAATGATGGGAAGATTCGTCAGATGACATTTTATACAATCAACAAAAATTGAGAAATTTAAATGTAGTAATTATTGATATTTATTTCTATCTTATATAAGTTATTAGTTATGTACTATTATATTATTATCAATATTTTTAATTATATTTTCAATGCACTTTTTCTTTTTTTAGATTTATAAATAAGTAATGTTGAAGTTCACAACCTTACTTTACATTAAGTTGACAATTTATTCCAAAGTATGGGAAACAGTATAAAGGATTCTAGTATGTATCACAATGGATTTATTGTTGAAAACTTGGAGTATGATCGTGAGACACTCATTGAATAACATGGTAAATTAGTTGAAAATTTAAATATTAATTAGCATCACATTTATGATAAAGTAATAGATACAATACATTCAACAGGGTGGTGTATTATTTGCCTATGGATGCGGAGGGACCGATAACACATTTGTTTGGAGAAATCTGTGGCCATTAGATCTAATTATGTAATTATTTTGAATGTAACATCTAGCGCATAACATCTCTTCTTCTTTCGAAAGGAAGAATTGGGCATTCTAGATTTAAGGTTACTTTTAATTTCCACCAAGATTCATCATGTTTGATCTTTACTAGAACTCCACTCGCAGAATTAATGGTGCGTGTGCAACTTATTATTTGGGGCGAAGGTCTGATGATGCATATATATTATTTCAAAACTCCGAACAAGAAATTGAAAGACATGATTGGATTGCAAAATAATTCTAAAAGGCAGCTTCCATTTGACGCTAAAACAATAGTTCTTGGTGGAGATTTTTTTCAAAAAAATTCTCTTATTCCAAAAGGCACTAGACCACACATAGTTCACGCGATGATCAATTTTTTGCATTTAAGGACTCATTGTATGGTTTTGAGACTGAGCAAGATTATGATGCTGCAAAATCTTTGTTCAAACCCCGATTGTGTTGAGTTAAAATAAATCACCGACTAGATAAATAGTATAAAATATGAAACAGTTAGAGGACCAAACGATTTTGTCGTTCAAATTGAAACTTCGCATGATATATTATTGAAAGATAATGATGACCATATTGAGTCAATTGTGGCGAGTACATATACACAATTTAGAATAACTACTAAATGCAACACTTATTTGGAGGGTCATGCTATTCTTGTCCCAACACTTGAGATCGTCGATTTGATTAATAAATATATGATGTCATAAAATGATGAAAAATATAAAGTATAGTTTAGCTATTTAGTGCATGCAAATCTGATTCAAACATTGACATATAGCAGGACGTCCACTCACCAGAGTTTCTAAACACCATCAAATATTCTGGGTTGCCGAACTATTAGCTAAAACTGAAAATTAGAACTCTACTCATGTTGTTGAGAAATATCGTTCATTCCCTTGGGTTGTGTAATGGAACCAAATTGATTGCTACAAAACCTGGCAATCATGTTGTACATGCTAAGATTTTTCCCCTATAATGACTGTCACGCCATCTGATGCGAGGTTCTTTCAAGTTCTAACAAAAATAATTTCTTTTTATTGTGTCATACGCCATGACGATCAAAATAATTTAAAGACAATCTCTCTCCCACGTTGTACTTTTCCTTAAAAAGTCAGTTTTCAACCATGGCTAATTGTACGTTTTATATCAAGAGTAACCAATCGTAAAAGTATAAAATATTGATCGTCGTCGATGAGAATAAATGTAGTAAAAAAAACTACAAATGTTGTAAAGTACATTTCGTCTAAAAAAATCATTTTCTGAACCAGGTTATATCATTTTCAAAACTATTGATCTTTAAATAATAATTGAATGGTATATAAATAACTTAAGTATACATGTATACAATAATTTATTTGAATATTTTATTACATTTGATTCCAATTATTTTTATTTGAGAAAAAAATAAAATAAAAAATCACTGTGAAACACACGGGTACAATACTAGTTATGTTTAATATATATATATATATATATGTATATATATATATATATATATATATATATATATATATATATATATATATTGTTAGGCACAAATTAGTCATCTGCCAAAATCTCATATTAATATACTATAGTAAAAAATATCTCAATATATCATAGTAAATAACTAATACATCAGATTACAAAAATCAATATATCATATCATGAATAAGAAATTTATATATAAAAAAATACTTACAATTATAAAAATCAATTCATCATATTTATGTTTAATAAATAGTACCTTTTAAAAAAATATATTTCCTTTTTCTTTTAGTAATCTCCCTAATTCATTATTATGTCTTTTGAGAGGCGGTCTTACAAAACAGATACGAGATAATTTAATAATCTTATTTAAAAATTAAAAATAATATTCACTCAATTTTATTCTATATGTCATAATTGATCATCTTATGGATATTAAAAAAGGTGATTGGTGTGATAATTATAGGTATCAAATGAATATGATATACTTTTGTTTAAAATAATTAAAAGTGTGAAATAATAAAGGTAAGGGTAAAACTAGTAAAGTAATTTAATTTTTATTGGAAAAATAAAAACATAACAATAATTTTTTTTTTGCAGATATATAAATATGAAAGATAGAATGAAATTGGAACGAGAGAATGAGAGAGACGGAAGAAGTAGTAGATACTTTCTAATCAAACAAAATCACTATTTATGATTAGAAAACAATACATTATATATATGGGATAAATATAAATATATATAGCATTTGGAGGTTCATCATGTTATCTTTCAAAATTACTAATAAAAGGAACTCAAGTGGCTTTTTGAAAATTTGAAAGAATAATGAGTTTTTATCTTCAAATTTAAAATCTATTCTTGTAATTTAACTAAATATATAACAAGTGAACTTTTAATTGTCTATAAATGGGCTGACAGGCCCCTTGTGGGCTTGTGACTCGAGAGGGACCCACAATCCTTGAATTGCAATATCATATGATAGCTAAAAACTTGAAAGATTGGTACAACCAACTTGTTATATAAACCCTTCCCACACTCGACGTTTCCTCACACTTCACTGGATCAATAATTAATGCTATATCATCATAATTAAACCCTCCCTGCACAAATCTCTAATTAATTCACCTTCCAAACATGGAATTATATTTCAGCCCCCTCCATTCATACAAACCCCAATATGGAAACATGATTAATAATCCTCAAATCTCCGACAACGTCCGGTTTTTTCCAGAAACAAACTCCGATTCATCGGATTTCGAGTTCTCCGGCGGAAGCCCCACCAGTGTCGCGGCGGCGCCGCCACCATCATCTTCCTTTCCGGGGATCCCGAATGGTTTTCCATGCACGAGCTTTTCGGTGTTGCAGAGGACGGAGGCGATGGAGGCCATGAGAGAGGCGATCTTCCGGGCGGCGGCGATGCAGCCGGTCGAGATCGACGCCGAGTCGCTGAGGAGGCCGCCGGAGAGGAAGAACGTGAAGATTTCGAAGGACCCACAGAGCGTGGCGGCGCGGCGGCGCCGGGAGAGGATAAGCCACCGGATCAGGGTTCTCCAGAGAATGGTTCCGGGTGGTACGAAATTGGACACGGCGTCGATGTTGGATGAGGCGGCGCATTACTTGAAGTTCTTGAAGAGGCAAATTGAGCTGCTGGAACAAGTCCCCGCCGCCGAAGAATACCGGCCGATGATGGGTGATGGGTTTTTCCCGGGGGATCCAACTAACTAGTTTCTTGATTTACTTATATATGCTAAACTTTTTCAGATTATGATGAATGAAATAAATTGTCCCAGTGTTTGTTTCTTTTTTCTTATTTTATTGTTGTTGTTGTTTTGGGTAATTTCATCTTTTCTTTTCCTTTTAACTATTTTATATAGCGCCTCTGTCCGTCGTCGAGAATGTAAATTGCCACTTACCTCTTTCGACCACAAATCCTTAAATTGATTAATGTCGTTTTTTTTAATGGATTATATGGTTCCCTGCGTGTATTTATTTTGGGCGTAGACGTGTTGAATCGGTTAAAACCGGCCGGTTAATTAACCGGCAGTTAATAACCAGTTAAATT
Organism: Phtheirospermum japonicum; assembly: GCA_014905375.1. Taxonomy (NCBI): domain Eukaryota; kingdom Viridiplantae; phylum Streptophyta; class Magnoliopsida; order Lamiales; family Orobanchaceae; genus Phtheirospermum; species Phtheirospermum japonicum. The sequence continues at coordinate 1,478,809 of BMAC01000165.1, forward strand.
AATCGGTTCAATCCTAACCGTAACCTAATCGACGGAGATCCGGTTAGGTTACGTTTAAACCGGTTAACCGAACAGGGCGATTAACCGGAAAACTAGTGGTTAACCGTCGGTATTTATTTATTTTTTTAATTTTTTAAAAATTAAATTTAAAAAATTAAATAAAAATTGAATAATTGAATCTTAAATGGAATTAGAATGAGATAAATAAAACTTGAATAATTGAATTTTTGAAGTAAGAAGATTTTATTTATTTTGAAAAAAATAAATTAAAAAGACTTCATTTTAATTCTAATATTTACAAACAACCAAATTAACAAGATGGTGACATTTATTTCAAAATAACACAAGAAAATCACATTACAAGTTAAATTATAAGATTTTTTTGAAGTGAAAAGTAAAAAAAAATAAAAATATATATATATTTTTTAAAGGACTTGATTTTAATTCTAATATTAAAAATTAAAAATTTAATTTTTAATATTAGAATTAACTTGCCTACGTATTCTGGTAAAGGAATCAAGTACACGTAGTTCGATTTTTTTTAAATATGTTTATAAAAAAGGACTTGATTTTAACTCTAATATTAGAAATTAAATTTTAACTTTTAATATTAGAATTAAATTTACGTATCCTCGAAAATGAATCAAAGTTCACGTAGTTCTTATACTTACCTCACCTACCTACTTACCTATTTGTCGTTGCTTCCCAAAATGGTATCGTAATTGTCGCTCTCTCTACCTTCATCCAATTTCATTTCTTGTTCTCGTTTTTTGGCTTTCACCCAATCGTTCATCAACATTTGATTTTTAAGCTAGACAAATGCTCATCTAACAAATAGCCTCCCGTGCTGAAGGCCTGTTCAACAGAAACTGTTGAAATAGGAACGACAAGAACCTCCTTGGTAATCTTAGAGAGTGTAGGAAAAATGCTGACCACTTTCGACCAAAACTGCACAAGATCGTAAGTAATACCATCGGGCTTTTTTGGAATTGAACTCGGTTCAAAAGCCTCTAAATAACTGTCTAATTCCATTGATCGACTAGCACTTTGCCGTTTTCGCTTAGTATCCTCAATCAACCTCATATATTGGGCTAGAGCCTGTCGAGGGTCATTGGGACTTATATTATAAGTGGTGGGGGAAGAGGAAGAGGACACATTAACATCACTAGAAGATGAAGATTGATTGTAATCATTAAAAATTTGTATTAAAGATTGGCTTGCTTGGTGAGAAATACTAAGAGAGCTAGGAATTTCAATATTTGAAGCTTGTAAAAAAAGTCCTAATGCATCGTAATAAACTTTAAGCAAAATTCTGTAAACCCTCTACCCGATAATCTGGGTCTAAAATTCTTAAAATCAAAAATACGTCAGGAATGTACAAACAATATTTGATCCATTTAGTCAACATATTATCAATACATTCACCTAATTCAGGCGAATCGAGTAAAGTACTAACAAGTACAATTTGAATACATTGATCAACAAGTAGTGTGGAAGTAGGATAATAAACACCGGATAAAGTCACGGTGGCGTCGTTAAAAGCTTTTAAAAGGGACATCATATTATAGCAATCATCCCACATATGCGAAAACAAAACGAAATCGACATCTTGATTATTAAAAAATGCACACAATGCATCTCTATATTCAAAAGTGTCATTAAGCAATTTATAAGTAGAGTTCCAACGATTTGGCACATCAGTTGAAAATCTTTTTGGATGCAAATCATTGGTTCGGCAAAATTCTCGCCATTTTTTTTTGAAGCGAGTTGTGTTACTTAAATTATATATCGCACTCCTAATCGATTGAACTTTATATTTAAATGAATCTAAACCATCTTGAACATATAAATTTAAAATATGACAAATGTATCTAACATGAAAGAATTTACCGCCAATAGCTGGTTGACAAAAAGTTTTTAACAAATTTAAACTAGTCGTATTAGCGGCGGCATTATCAAATGAAATTGAAAATTTTTTGTTACCTAAATGATAGTCGGACAAATCAGTGGCTATTTTGCGCGAAATATTCACCGCAGCATGAGGACTATCAAAATCTCTATATGCAATTAAACGTTTTTATAAAGTTCAAGAATTATTAATACAATGACAAGTAATTCCCATATAATTATGATTATGAAAGAAACCCGTCCAAATATCCGAACATATTGAGACACTTTGAGGCAAACTATCAAATATTGAAATGAAATTCAACTTATACTCACCAGCCTTTTTTTCAATATCGCGAGACAATTTTGTTTCGTGAAATCCTAGTGATAGATGTATTAAATGCACCCCTAGTATAATCTTTATAATGATTACTATGCTCATGATTAAAAGGAAGACTCATAACGGAAATAAATTTTGCAAGAAACTTTCTATGACCACTTTCGGTATATTGAAATAAACAACTAGAACTCGTACCTTGGCCGCCTGTCCCGACGTCGGCGGTAGATGAAGATGAGAAGTTTGGTTGTGTTTGAGAGCTTTCCACGCCGTATTTGTCGGGATGCTTCTTCTCCAGTGGTATTTGAGTGACCCGTAGTCTCTATTATTTTTAAAACCTAAGGCGTAATGAGTCGTGCAATAATTACATTGCGCTCGATATTCCCCGTTGATCATCGTTCTTGTGAGTTGCAATCGAAAGATGGGGGATTGAAATTCCCTCGGTTTCGATTGTGGCGGTGGCATATCACCCGCCGCTCCTCCTCATCTTCATCCGAATTGACGGCAGCCGGCGGTTCGCATTCGTCGGAGCTAGGTAATTCCTCTTCAAAATTGTTTTGATATTGCGAACCGAAGTTGATTTGATTATATAGGTTTTTAACTTCTTCCGTCGTCATCTCATCAGAAACATAATCTCCGGCAACGGACGAAGATTCTCGTCGAGATCCTCGACGAGAAGAGGTTGGAGTATTGGTATTGGCATTACGAGAAGAGCTTGACATAGTAATATTATAAAAGAGAATTAAGTAAAACGAGATTAAGAAGAATAAGAATATTATTGATATTATTCTTGCACAAATTAGAAACTTGACTTTAAGCTTGAGAATATAAGAGAAGAAGAAGAATAGTAGAGATGAATTGGTGTGAGGATTGGTGTTGGAGAGTGTGGTATTTATTGGTATCAAAATCTATTAAAACAAACAAACAAAAATCTTTTTTGATAAAGTAGTCGTTAACCGATTCGGTTAGCTGGCAGTTAAACCGATTAACCGCAGTTAACCACCAACGACTACTATTTGGTTTGAATCTCAGCCGTTGATCTTCAACGGCTAGTTGACCTCAGCCATTGATCTTCAACGGCTCTCAACCGCGGCGGTTAAACAACCGGTTACGGTTAGACGGTCAGGTTAATCTTAACCTAACCGCCGGCGACCGGTTGACGGTTACGGTTTTAATCGTGATCGCCGATCAACGGTTAACCGTAACCGGGCAACCGACTAATGACCGGCGGTTAACCGGTTCAACACGTCTACGCTAGTCAGATGGAAAAGGGCCGCCTAGAGCTAGGCGCGGACAACTAAATTTTTTTATTTTATTATTGTCCCTTAGTTTTTTTTCCCTCTAATTTCGGTTTCAAGAATTAATAAAAATAATAAATTAAAGTACATTATTCAATCGGTCCTAGGATCAAACATAATTGGTAACAAAGTTTGAGTTGATAGTTGATACCGCACTTATTTTGTTTTAATTACATACATGTTCAACAAGGTTCCAAAAGGGATGAGGCATGTCGAGGCGACAAAATCGAATTTCAAGTCTTAGAAGCCTATTTTAATTATATTTTATTAATAATTGAGTAAAACAATAAAATGTGTAAAGACTTTTTGCAATATTCTTTAATTTTTCAACGAAAAAAATAATTATTAAAATATTTAAAATTAAGATATTACTTAATATTATTAATTTGGTAACAATTTTGCGCGATTTTATTCAAAAAAGTACCTGTTACATACATACGAAACGGTCAACTCAAAATTGATTGTGGTTTCCAAACCTTTCGCAAGGCAAGGCGTAGACATGCACAAGCCGGTTCTAATTAACCGGTTAACCATCGGTTTTGATCAACAGTTCCGGTTAACCGTTGACCGGCGGTTCGATTTCGATTCTGGATTACAACCAACCGAAACCGCCGGTTAACCGAGAAAAAAAATTGACCGGTCGATTTTTTTCTGTTTCAAATCAACGACTCAGATGAAATAGCTGTTAGAGATCAACGGTAAAAAAAATAGCCGTTGAGGATTTAATCGCCGGTTCCCAACGACTATTTTTTCATATATTTTTTTAAATTTTTTATCCATTTCTACAATTATAAATACCTCCCTCTCCTACACCAATCCCCATATTTTGCATGTAATTGTGGTATTTTTCTCATATTTTAATTAGAGTTTAGTGTCGCTTTTAGTGGTTTTGAGTCTAGTTTTATTAGGTTATTCCTTTGTTTTCTCGTTTTGTTATTTTTCGTGTTTCTTGTTAATTTTATACTTAATATGGTTAAATGGGTTCAATTAATTTGAGGTTTGGTTAAATTCTTGGGGTTTTATGTTCAAAACTCTATTTTCATAGGTAAAGGCATTGAAAACCAAAGTTCAAGCCAAGCCGTGCCAAGGCATGCCAAAATCGGTGCCAAGAGCAAGTTCCAAAATGGCAAACATTGTGGAATGTTAGCCAAGGCGTGCCCAGCCATGCCCAAATCCGCGCCAGCACCCTTGGCGCAAGAGGGGGCATGCCCAGCGCATAGAGGTGTTGAACCGGTTACGGTTAACCGCCTAACCGCCAGTTTCTAACCGGTTGAACGGCTACGGTTAACCGTTGATCGACGGTCATGGGTAAAACCGTAACCGTCAACCGGTGGCCGACGATTAGGTTACGGTTAACCTGACCGGCTAACTGTAACCGCCGGTTAATCGGATTTGAAAAAAAAATAGTGATCAGTCAATCGACTGGTCACTGAACTTTCTTTTAAACCGGCGGTTAAACCACACGATTAATAGCCGTTGAAAATCAACGGCTGAGATCAACTAGCCGTTGATGATCAACGATCGAAACTTAAATTGAAAACTAGCCATTGCTGGTTAACCGGTCTAACCGAACCGGTTAACGGCTAGTTTTTCAATATTTCTTTTTTTTAACACATTTTGACACCTATAAATACCCCACTCCCCAACACCAAATCTCACACCAATTCTTCTTCTTCTTCTTCTTCTTCTTCTTCTTCTTCTTCTTCTTCTTCTTCTTCTTCTTCTATTTTCAAGTTTTAAGTCAAGTTGTTAATCTGTGCAAAAATAATATCAATAATATTCTTAATATTCTTAATTCTCTTTTATAATATTACTATGGCAAGCTCTTCTCGTAATGTCAATACCAACACATCAATCTCTTCTCGTCAAGGTCGAGGATCTCGATGAGAATTTTCAGCCGTTGCCGAAGATTAGGTTTCCGATGAGATGACGGCGGAAGAAGTTGAAAATCTATATAATCAAATAAAATTCAAATCGCAAAATCAAACCAATTTTGAAGAGGATTTACCTAACTCCGACGAATCCAAACCGCCAGCCGCCATCAATTTAGATGAAGATGAGGAGGGAGCGGATGATATGCCACCGCGTCAATCGAAACCGAGGGAATTTGTTTCCCCCATCTTCCAATTGCATTTCACAAGAAAGACGATCAACGGCGAATCTCGAGCGCAATGCAATTATTGCAAAGCTAATTACGCCTTCGGTTCTAAAAATAATAGAGGCTACGGGTCGCTCAAATACCACATGGAGAAGAAGCATCCCGACAAATACGGCGCTGGTAGCTCTCAAACACATCTAAATTTCTCATCTTCTCGGCGTCGGGAACGGCGGCCAAGGTACGAGTTCTTCTAGTTTATTTCAATATACCGAAAGTGGTCATAGAAAGTTTTTTGCAAAATTTGTTTCCGTTTTGAGTCTTTCTTTTAATTATGCGCATAGTAGTCATTATGAAGATTATACTAGGGGTGCATTTAATCCATCTAGCACTAGGATTTCACGAAATAAATTGACTCGCGATATTGAAAAAATGGTCGGTGAGTATAAATTGAATTTGATTTCAATATTTGATAGTTTGTCTCATAGTGTCTCTATATATTCGGATATTTGGACGGATTTCTTTCATAATCATAATTATATGGGAATTATTTGCCATTGGATTGATAATTCTTGGACTTTGCAAAAATATTTAATTGCATATAGAAAGTTTGATAGTCAGCATACGACGGTGGATATTTCGCGCAAAATAGACACTATTTTGTACGAGTATCATTTAGGTAACAATTTTTTTTTTTCAATCTCATTTGATAAAGCCTCCGCTAATATGGCTAATCTAGATATGTTAAAAGCTTTTTGTCAACCCGCTATTGGCGGCAAATTTTCTCATGTTAGATGCACTTATCATATTTTGAATTTATGTGTTAAAGATGGTTTAACTCTTTTTATATCTAAAATTCAACCGATTAAAAGTGCTATATATTATCTACGTTCCCACGATTTGCTTCAAAAAAATGGCGAAAATTCTGTCGAACCAATGATTTGCATCCAAAATAATTTTCAAACGATGTGCCAAATCGTTGGAACTCTACTTATAAATTGCTTAATGATTCTTATCAATATGGAGATGCATTGTGTGAATTCTTTAATAATCAAGATGTCGATTTCGTTTTGTTTTCGAATATGTGGGATGATTGTTATAATATGATGTCCTTTTTAAAAACTTTTAACGATGCAACCGTAACTTTATCCGGTGTTTATTATCCTACCTCCTCACTACTTGTTGATCAATGTATTCTAATTGTACTTGTTAGTACTTCTTTACTCGATAATTTTGAATTAGGTGAATGTATTGCTAGTATGTTGAGTATATGGGTCAAATATTTTCTGTACACTCCCGACGTATTATTGATTTCAAGAACTTTAGACCCTGATTATCGGGTAGAGGGTTTACAAAATTTACTTAAAGTTTATTATGATGCATTAGGACCTTTTTTACAAACCTCGGATATTGAAATTCCTAGCTGTCTTAGTGTTGCTCACCAAGCAAGCCAATCTCTAACACAAATTTTTAATGATTACAATCAATTTTCATCTTCTAGTGATGCTAATGTGTCCCCTTCCCCCACCACTTCTAATATAAGACCCAACGACCCTCGACAAGCTCTAGCCCCATATATGAGGTTGATTGAAGATACTAAGCGAAAATGGCAAAAGGCTAGTGTTATTCGATCAATGGAATTAGACAGTTATTTAGGGGCTTTTGAATCGAGTTCGGTTCCAAAAAATCCTGATGGTATTACTAACGATCTTGTGCAGTTTTGGTCGAAAGTGGTCAGTACTTTTCCTACACTCTCTAGGATTGCCAAGGAGGTTCTTATCGTTCCTGTTTCAACAGTTTCTGTTGAACAGGCCTTCAACACGAGAGGTTATATGTTAGATGAGCGTCGGTCTACCTTAACACCCAAAAATCTTGAAAATCAAATGTTGATGAACGATTGGGTGAAAGCCGGAAAATGAGAACAAGAGATGAAATTGGAAGAAGGTGAAGAGAGCGACTATTACGATACCACTTCGGGAAGCAACGACAACGACGAATAGGTAAGTGAGGTAAGTATAAGAACTACATGAACATTGATTCCTTTTTGAGGATACGTAGGAAATTTAATTCTAATATTAAAAGTTAAAATTTAATTTTAATTTCTAATATTAGAATTAAAATCAAGTCCTTTTTTTAACTTATTTTTTTCAAAAAAAAAAAAAATCGAACTACGTGGACTTTAATTCCTTTACGAGGATACTTAGGCAAGTTAATTCTAATATTAAAAGTTAAAATTTTAATTTTTAATATTAGAATTAAAATCAAGTCCTTTTTTTTAAAATTATTTTTTTCAAAAAAAAAAAATGATCGACTGTTATGCAGTCGATCAGCTGTTTTCTGTCGATCGACAGAGTTTCAGTCGATTGACTGCCCTTCGCAAAACCTACAGTCTCTGTCCTTTAAGTTAATCCAGCAGTCGATCGACTACATTCCTTTAAAAAAACCAGCGGTTAACCAGTTTAATCGTAACCTTAACCGGTTCTCCACCGGTTAGGTTACGGTTAGTGTTGAACCGGTTAATTTAACCGCCAGTTATTAACCACCGGTTGATTAACTGGACGGTTATTAACCTGTTCAACACGTCTACCAGCGCATGCCCAAGACCGGCGCCCAGGCACGCCCATTTCGGTGCCCAGCTCCGTGCGAAAGTCGCGTCTCCTCTCGCCTGCCAGTGCCCATGCGCGCGCCCAGCACATCGCCTAACTCCAGCGCCCTCCCGCAAGCCAAGCGCCAAGTGCCTTGCCCATTTCGGCGCCCATTCCAGAGCCAGGCCATGCCAACATCGGTGCCTGCCCAGCCCCCAGGCAGCGCCCATCCACGCCAAGGCCAGCGCCCAGCCACGCTTAAAATCGAGCCAAACCTCATGCCAAAGTGTGTTTAGGGTCAAACCTTGGTCAAACCCAGGGAATCAAGCCTTTAAGGCTAATTTGGCCCATTTAACCCCAATTAAACCTAGTATAAATAGAACACAACTCTCATTTTGTAAAACATCTCTCATTCTCCCAACTCTTGGATGGGTTTGGAATTAATTTCTCTCTCTAGTTCTTAGATTTAATTTTGAAGTTTTTCCTTGGGTTTGTAAGCCTAAGAAGAATTCAAGTCATCACTTGGATTTTTATTTGCTTTGTAATTTCATTCAAGCTTTTGGATTCTCTTTTTAATTCAACTAAGTTTTCCTTTATTTCCTTCCTTGTTCTTCAACTTCATGCTTGTTCTTCAACTTAGGCATATTTCCTTAGCTCTTAGATTTGTTGTTGGATCTTGTGAACTGGCTATGGAATCTAGGTGAGTGACACACCAAGATCATAGATCGAGTCCTTGTTCGTTTTTATTTTAAGTATTTCATATGCTTTCTTTTGGTTTTTATTTCATGCATAGTTTTATGTCCTGGATCTACTCTTCGTTTTTAGTTATTTCTTGTAAAGTTTTTAAATTTCACGTCAACTTTTATTGCTCTTTCTATTGGTACTTTCAATTTTTGCTAATTTGCATTATTTAGAATTTAATGATCATGCAAGCATAGTTGTACCTTAGGTTTCCATGCTTGTACTTAGTGAAACTTTGCTTTTACTTGCTTATTTCCATTATTGCTTGCAATTTCCATTGGGCATACGCACGAGGCATCCGGCCAACTTGGATTTACTTTTCATAGTTAGTCATAGTCTTAGTTTATCTTCATAGTTCATCATAGTTTATCATTTATTTCCATTTATTTTGTTTTCCTTTACTTTCAAAAGCTAAGAACCCATTGATCCATACAATCGCAATCGAATTTAGATAATACCAAGACACACGAACCTTATCTATAATACACCACCAAAACTTTTACAAACAAAATGGCGCCGTTTCTACTCGGCTTGGTTAAGGTTTTCGATTTACTTGTAACTTCTTTGTGTTTTGACGTGTTTATTGAGTGTATGCAAGGTCGTCGGACCCTTGGGAACGACTTGGCTCCTTTAATCTCAAACCCCGACCGATTAAGGTGTTTACAACGTCCCTTTATTATCACTCACGATATGGCGTCTAATTTTCCGAGTACCGGCCTGTTTCCCAACCCTAACAGGAAATCTCCACGAGTTGATTCTCAAGTATCTAGTATTCCCGAGCCCGTTGTTCATGTCGAGCCATACACACTGAATGATAATCCCGGGCTTTCGACCCTCGATCCCATGACCCCTCCCGATCATGTTATAGGAATTCAAGGGAGTGGTTTTACCACTCATGGACACGCTATGGGCCTACCCCAAGGTAATGCACAAATCCCTATTTCTTTTGGTAATGGAGGTTATATTCCCAACATCGGAGGGCATGGTGCAAACCATGTTAGTAATGGGATGATTTATAATGGTTTCGGCAACGTGGGAGGGCATGGTGCAAACCACGTTGCCACCGGTGCTCACAGCAATGGTCAACCTAACGTGGGAGGGAATGGTGCAAACCATGTTGAGTATAACGACTTCTCGGGTATGAATGGTCCGTTTGGAGGTTATGGTGCTCCCAATCCCTTTCCGAATGTGCAAGCCCCGAATTCTGATCCGTATGGGGGCTATGGTGCTCCTACACAATTTATGAACATGCAAAGCCCGATTCTCGGCCCGTATGGAGTTCCTCCCGCTTACAACTTCAATCATGCTTCGAATGTGAATTTGAATGCTAATGGTGGTGGTCCCCGTTATGGAGGTTCCGATACTAATGCTCATGAGGACACTCCGGATTCGTATGCTTTGTTTGGGGGAATGAGCCCTAATGTCCAATATGCCCCTCCCATCCTCGCTATGAAAGAAGTTAGAAAAGCCTTCGTGGGAGCGACTATTTCGTCTTGTGTATCCCTTCCCCCCGAGGTTATGGCTGCTGATATCTGTTCGCTTGATTTTGATCGACTTCTAATTTTTCACGGGTTTGATAAGGAAGATCCTCTCCAATTCCTCCGACAATTTATGTGGCAAGTCTCGAGTCTTCACCGCCCGAATATGATGAGTTTAGAGCATCTTCGACTCTGTTGTTTTTCATATGCTCCCCAAGATAAATCATTGTCGTGGTTTATGGGGATCCCTCCCAATTCTACTCATACATGGGACGAGATCTTGACAACATTCTTGGATCATTACTATTCCGCGAAAAAGACGTCCAAATTGAGGATTAAGGTTATTTCGTTTAAACAAATGAAAAATGAGCCGTTTCACTCCGCTTGGGCTCGTTTCCAAGATCTTATCATGAGTTGTCCTCATCATCATATGCCAAAGGAAATTTTAATCCAAACTTTTTATGAGGCGTTGGACCCACAATTCCAATATATGGTGGATACGTCGGATGGGGGTATTATGAAAGAACAACCTCCTCAAGTGGTTCTCAAGAATTTCACCACTCTTACTGATAATTCTCAACAAAATTCTTCTCGGGCGTTGTATTCTAATGCCAATGAAGTGAGTGAAACTTTTTACCCTAAGGAGCTTGAACTGGAAAAGGAATTAGCGGATATGCGGGCTCAGATTGCTAAGTTGTCTAGACCAAGTTCGGACCCCCCGTGGGCGTCATGTGGAATGATTGGTCATGATACCACTTATTGTCCGTCGAACCCCTCTTTCTATATTCCGATGCCTCAATCGGAGTAGGTATGTGAGGTTCAAGGGTATCAAGTGGGATCCCATGTTGGTAATCTTCCTTTCGCTCGTCCGCCGAACTACAATCCCCCTTATCATCCAAGCAACCGAATGCATCCCAATTTTAGTTATGCCAATCCAAATACGGGTGTTAATCCTCACGTGGGTCCATATCGTTACCCGATTCCATTGAATGCTCATACTCCACCTTCCGACCTGACCCTCTTAGCTATTAAGCAACAATTGCAATCATTGTCGGCTTCATTTGATGCTTGGTTCATTGATCTTGAGGCCACGACGAATGGGATAAACACTAAAGTGGGCCAATTAGCAAGTGATGTGAATATGTTGAAGCAAGCTAATGAGAAAGGCAAATTACCAAGCCAACCGTCACAAGCTCATGCGGTCATGACCCTTTAAAGTGGTAGGGTGGTTGATAATAAGGTTGCCCCACCGTCTGAGGAGGAGGTGAATTCCATTCCTAATGTTCTTATCCCTCCCGATTCTACCCCGTGGGTCCTATTTTGACAAAAGAACTTCCCGATGGCCTTAATAAATCTTCAAATACCTACAAGCCACCAACATCTAAGGCCCCTATGCCCTATCCGTAACGGCTACAAAGTGCTAAGAAAGTTGGACAATTCCAAAGGCTCGATGATCTATTGTCCAATGTAAACATCATGCTTCCCTTGTTAGACGCCATCCGGGATATGCCCGCTTATTCCAAATTCTTTAAGGAGCTCTCCTCCAAACCTCTTGTGAGCGCTACGAATGAGAGAGTTTTTCTATCCAAGGAGGCAAGTGTGGTTTGTGACCCTTCTCTCTTGGATCTTAAGAAGGCGGACCCCGACTCGTTTCGCATTAATATCACACTTGGGAATGGTAAAGTCACTACGGGTATGCTTGATTCTGGGGCGGTTATTAATTTGTTGCCATTTTGAATATACGAGCAATTGGAGCTTCCTCCTTTACAAGAAACACGCATTTGTTTGCAATTGGCCAATCGGTAAATTAGACACCCAAAAGGGATGATCAAGGATGTTCTTGTACAAGTTGGAGGGATCGTGTTTCCGGTCGACTTCATGGTATTGGATGTTGGCATGGTGAAGGATGATGGCGCCGAACACACTATCTTGCTAGGACACCATTCATGGCTACAACTCAATGTTTGAAAAATGTTGGGAAGAAAGATCTTACTTTGTCTGTAGCGGGTGAAATGGTAACGTTTTCTATGGATAACTTGTCATCGATTCCATCAAGCGCCTTCTATGCAGATTGCTTACATATTGATGTGATTCAAGAACTGGATGACCAAGTTTATATGGAGAAAGGGAGGAATGAAGAGGAGTTTGGCCCGAGAGTTTGTGTTGAAGGTCATTGTGCGGAAATTAGACCCTTGTTCATAGTAATGATTCAATTTTGCTTCAATGTGCCTAAGGATTGTGTAAGAAGGAGTGTGTACGTGTCATTGAGGGCAACGACGACATTTTAGAGGGGGGGGGGGGGGGGGGTGGAGATTGTGGATGAAGGGTTAAAACTGAAACATGTTGAAAAACTTGATGTTTATCTTAAGGAGATCATTGAATTGCTCGAATTAACTCCGAATGAGGTCGAGAGGAGGCACAAGCCCGAGCTCAAGCGTCTCACATCTTACCTTAAGAATGACTATTTGGAAGAAGAGAGCAAACTGGTTGAGTTTGAGCATGAAGTTTCTTCGGCGATAGAAGTCGCGAATACGGATTTAAAAGAGGTCGGGCTAGAGAGAATGTTGCGAGTGGACGAGTTAGACGAGTTTCAGAACGATCGATATGAAAATTCTTGTATCCACAAGGAAAGGACGCAACAAATCCATGACGAAGAGGAAGGGTTGATTAAGTTTCTTAAAGCTCGTGAGGGTGCCATTGGTTTGAGTCTTGAGGATACTATGGGAATTAGCCCTTCAACTTTCAAGCATGAAATCGTTTTGAAGGATGATGTTGAACCCTCTCGAGTTCTTCAAAGGTGTTCGAGTCAAAATCTTGAGGAGATAGTGAAAGATGAGAGATTGAAAATGTTGGATAAGTTGGACGACCATCTTTCCTATTGTTGCTTAGCGGACTTGTCGAGTTATTATCAAATCCCAATTCCACCCGAAGATCAAGCCAAGATGACCTTTGGATCGGTTTCTTCTCGTCGAGTGCCATTTGAGCTAGGCAAGGCCTCGGGAACATTTGAAAGATTGGATCCACCCGACAAGGAGGTTTTTGCTTTGGTGGATCCTCTCATCTCAACCTCCTCATAACCAAGAAGGGAGTTCGTCAAGCTAATGACGTTAAACAAGAGCTTCTTGGGAGGCAACCCAAGTTCTTTTCATTTACTTCTTTTTATTTTTCTTTCTTTCTTACTTTCAATTATATAAAAATCCAAAAACATTCAAAAATTAGAAAAAGAAAAAAAAATTATTGTGTTGACTTTTGGTTCTTTTTAACCCTTGGTCTTGTTTTGATTCTTGTGCATATTTTCTTGTATTTTTGATTTTGTGTGATTTTATTTTATAGAGTTTTGTTTTCCGACTCCAACCTTGGTCGATTAGATAAGTTGGTAGTGTTCATTGAGCCGGGAGAAACAAGCCATGCTCAATTTTTGCTTGGATTTTGGATGCTTAAGTGGACCCCAACGAGCTCGACCCAAACTCGCTCGGTGTTTTGCATGTAATTGTTGTGTTTTTCTCGTATTTTTAATTAGAATTTTATTTTGGTTTTAGCGGTTTTTATGTCGATTATTTAGGTTTTTAAGTTGTTTTTATAGTTTTGTTGTCTTTCGTGATTCTTGTTAATTTTATGTTTAATTGGGTTAAATGGTTTCAATTAATTGGAGGTTTGGTGTAATCCTTGGATTTTGATATTTTAAAATTTCATTTAATAGGTGGATTAAGGAGTTGAATTCAATTTTGATTCTTATTTTTATGCTTTGTTTCATGCTTAAATCTTAGATCTACTCTTTGTTGCTTGTTATTTTACTTAAAGTTTTGAACTTTCTTTTTAATTTCCATTGCTCTTTACATCTATGCCTTTCAATTTTAGTTAATTTGATTTATTTAGGATTTTATGCATAGTTGTACCTTGTGCGTGCATGCTTGTACTTGGTGAAATATTGCATTTTCTTGCTTATTTTCATTTTGCTTTGCATTTTCATTTGAGGCATCCGACGAGGCATCCTACCAACTTGTTATTTCAATTTCTAGCTTAGTTTAGCTATTTTAA
>BMAC01000165.1:1508757-1550974 GCA_014905375.1 Phtheirospermum japonicum
AAGAACATTATATATTTCCTAAGCTCACCCCATGTTTCTTGTCCCCATAGTAGAAAGGGAAATATTTGTACTCGATCATATCCGCTCTGTGCTCAGTCAATACTTTAGCAGTAAAAACAAGCCAGACRATTAAATATATATACCAAACCGCTGAGAGATTGAGAATAGGAATGAAGGTCATCGACAATGCTACACACAAAATCTTGTTGACAATACACCTGAAACACAAACAAAAAAAGAAAGACGTGGCATCGCCAATGCACATATCCACAAAGACATCCCTGATTTATATATATATATATATATATATATATATATATATATATATATATATATATATATATATATATATATATATATATATATTAGGGGTTCTGAAGAATATGTAAAACCAATGAGTATGTCAGGACATCTTCTCAAAAGCTCCACTAAATCCAGAAAGGAATTTCATTACCAAACTTCTTAAGCACACAGTTTAAAGGAAAACTTAATTAGAACGTCATTTCAATCTTGGGGAAAAAAATAAAAAAGGGAAGATACCTAATAAATAGAGTCATTTGATAGAATAAGAATACACACGGTATTTAATAAGACAAGTCCAACCATCAAAAAATCATGGTTATGGGAGGTAATTGTTTATTATAATTGTAATTTATRGAAAAGAACAAACCCAGAAAATGCGTTTGTATTTCAATGCACCTATATCGTTTAACCGCCATAATGAATACTATCCATGAACCACCGACCATCGGACGAAGCATTTTTGATTGACAGATTAATCAGTTAAAACTTGCACCGCTTCCGGAAGTCAGACACCGCCRCCACCACATGGCGGCCCTAGGTGCACCACCACCGATTTTTCAGCACTCCCCAAGTGGGCCCTCGGGCTCGATCACGGTTGAAGTTGGCGGGGATAGGAAGTGAAAGGGAGGGGGACTTTCTTCCATGTTCTGCGGGCTTTTCATATAGATATCGCTGATGAGATGCGGCTGGTTTTTTTCTAGGGTTAGGCGGTGGGGTAGAGAGGAGAAAAGGGGAGAAAAGATAGGAAAGCAGATTTTTTTTCCTCTATTTTGAACCTTTTATATGGGATCCAATTTACTTGAATGGATCCGGGTTTGGGCTCYGTCACACCATAGAGAACCCGTGTGACGGTCATATTTGAGTGTTTGCCTTAAGTTTTTATTATCAATTAATTAATTGTTTTTGAAGCCGGCTATTGCATAGGTCGATTTCTACCATACATGAAAATTCATGGATCTTCCTAGATTGTTGATTCAATGATGATGATTATGATAAAATATAATTTCTTTTCATCCATTATTGTACTTGTTTTAATATGTTACTCTATGTAAATATCTTGTAATATAAGCTAGCGATTGAGTTACCTAATTAGGCTCAAATTCTTGTACTTATATATACCGTTTTATTATATCATCAATAAAGTCATTACGCCTCTCATTAATATTTAGTTGGTATTAATCGGAAAAATAAATGCAATATCTATCTATATATATAATAACAGTGTGATATATGAGGCAATTGTTTTGTCTCCCGCCAAAACTATTTTATTTTCCAAAAAGAAATTTTTTTGACGCAAAGCCACTTTTGTTGACTTTTCAACTTTTTTTTTTTATTTAAATATCTCAGCCACCATTGTTGACTTTTCAACACAATTTAAATTCCCGTCTGATTTCTGTGTATAGCCATACGAATTTCGAATTTTACGCCAATAAATTAGGAAACAGAATTTTCATTTTTCTATTTGTTATCGTATTTTTCTAATGACTTTAATTTATATCCATAAGAATATTCGATTGTTACTATATGTTAATATTTCCTGTTTGTTACAAATATTGTTTGATGCATTTAACTAAGATTCGAAGAATTAAAAAAATTAAATAAAATTTCTAACTGAATGAAATTAGAAAAAAAAAGCAAGGAAATAAATTAAATAAATTATTTACAGGCCCCGAATAAATAAGAAGAAAATAAAAAAACAAAGAAAGAAAACAAATTAAATAAATTAATTACAGGCCCCAAATAAGGAAAATAAAAAAAATAAAGTAAGGAAACAAATTAAAATAAAGGCCCAAAAAATCAAATTTGGCATTAATCAGGAATCATTGACGTGCATGATATTTGTAAAATAAGTATTTGATTCAACCCGATTGTCTTGCAGAATTAGAATCCTATAAAAGGTAAATACAATAAATCAGAATTACAATTATACAAGGCCGATTATTTTTAAATTAAACCAGCCAATAACTAATGTTTTAAAAAATAAAATCAGGCAGCAAAATAAATTTGATATTGACAGATTTGATATAAAAAAACGTAGGTAACTAAAAAAAATATCAGATTGAATTAGATTTTTTAGCTTAGTAAAAGATATTTAATATGTTGGAAGTTTAGCAAATACTATTTAATTCCTAAAAAAAATGAAACTCCAACAATCTAAAGTTGATTAGGTAACTAAAGAAGTCGGCAATTTTATTTTATTTATTTATTCTTTAAAATCTTTAGATATCAGATTGTTTATTTGAGGGCAATCAAACAACACGGTTTTACGATTACAAAATTCACATAAAAAATCTACTAAACTTTGTAAACAAATCGATTGTCTATAATTTAGGAATACAAAATCTGATTTTAATTCTCGGACGATCGAAACTCCATATATAAAATTCATAGGGTTTCACGCAAGTCACCCTATAAATATAGGGTTCTACTAATTGCAAAATATCAATTTCATTCGTATCTTTCGTTTGTGTCTTTATTTTCTCTCTATTTCTCAAAACTTGAGCAGCTAGGGTTTTTGGGACGATGCCTCCTCTATTCGGATTGACGAAAGAAATTGACCGAACAAGAAAGCTCTCAAGCTTAGAGTCGTCCGATTTTTTGCGAGAACCAATTTCGATGACAAAGAACAAAAAACGTCTATGAAAATTGTTTTCCATGACTCCGAGGTAATTATTTGAATTTGATTTTGTTTTTATAAATAGATTTATATAGTTTGAATTAACTACTCAATATTATGAATCTGACTCAAATTGATTGTTTGGATTGTTTTGTATTTATTTAGGAGTCAATTATTTCTTGCTTTTTTTTTTTGGTATTATAGTGGTCGTCGCTTAAGTTGTACACTTTGGGTGAATATGTTGACCAAGTTTTGGCTTTTGAGAGTGGACTGCCCGCGGAACCTCCCGTGATGATCTTGAAAATGTGTCGTGCAAAGGTTTATAAAGGTAATAATATAATTATGTTTCTAATTGCAGTTTTTTTATTTGAATTATATTTTTGATCAATATTTCAATTTCAGCAACTTATATTCTTCTATTTTTAAATTCTGTTTATTTTTAAATACTGTATATTCTAAGAAATTTTTTAATAAAAGTTTTATTATTATTATTATTATTATTATTATTATTATTATTATTATTATTATTATTATTATTATTATTATTATTATTATTATTATTATTCCGAACTGTTTTAAAATTTCAGCATGCGTTCTAATTGCAGTTTTTAAATTCTATTTATCTCATGTTTATAGAAACTATTTTTTTAGTATGGGTACTAAAATTATGTTAAGGGTTTGTTTTTAAATTCTGTTTTTATAATTCTGTTTTATGAGAATTATTATTATTCTATTTTTATAATTCTGTTTTATATTAATAGATTTCAGATTCTATTGAAGTAATTGTAATTTTATAATTATAGATTCTGTCACTCTATCGAATTCATTTGAGGTGACAAAGTTGATTACTTTCGGTTCGGTGCCGGAAATTGATGAGGAATAGAATATTTCTTTACTATCTATTAAATTATTTATTATTCTCCTTAGTTTTATTATTTAATTGGTGTTGCTTTGAATATTGATTTTGGGATTTTAAATTTATTTTGAGTTGAGATAGTAAGCATCATATGCTCAGACGATATCTATTGAATTTAAATCTGATATTTTTCAAATTTTAAATTACTTAATAAAAATGTTCTATTTTTATTAACTTTTGTTCTTAGATTACTATTACAAAATACAAATAATAGTCTTTTATGTGAGTGTATATTGCTTCTTCATCTTTTACACATATTTTATTATGGAATATTAGAAATTAAGGATTAATCTTCGAAGTAGTTTAAAAAGAATTGTTGGAGGGTTTATTTGTTTTCACGCAAGAACAACGACTAATTCATTCGCTAAGATATTTCCGAATAGAGTGTCCCATAATCTATAACATGAATTAGTTATGAACTAAAACATACATCATAAGTTGAGAAATTACAGTCAACAACACAAAAACATTAGCATGTACAATTTAATAAAGTACAGGAATTTAACGCATGCTCTGATTATACTAACGAATTATCTATAAAAAGTAAAGTTAAATATAGTGTCATAGCGTAATAAAAAAAATACAACAAGTTAACGCAATCTCTTATCATCGCCAAACGATGGTAATTGAGTACACGTTTAATTAGTGAACTACGTTTACGTCTTTCAATTATGAAAGAAACTTAAATGGTTATTTGAACTATTTTGTTTATATAAATGTTGTTGAGAAAAATATATTAGAAACTACCAAGTTATTACTTAATGTACAAGTATTTAAATAAAAATTTAGATACGTAAAAGAGTACTATTTAAAATTTATAGATATTTTGAATAATAAAAAATATTCATGGTAAAAATATAAGAATGTATTAATATTTTGTAAAGATCACAAATAGTTGGTATTTCTTAATACCCAAGTTGTAAAAATTCAAAACAATTATCTAAAAACAAACGTTTCATAATAACTGTATAAAATATAATAATAAATATATAAAAATATTTTTTTAAATTAAATTCCGATAAAACATCAAATCATTCATTATTGAGAAGTTTGTGATATGGTATATTTAAAATAAGAAAAGAATGTTTTATATGAATCATCGTCGCTTTCGTAAAAAGTATTTTCTATTTTTGAGAATTCTAATAACCGAAGATTCTATTTAGAAGATAAGTATTATGGTTATCTTTTAACTATAAAAATATCGATACTTATCTTAAATATTTAAAAAAAAATTGTTCTAAATATCTCTCCGCGTGCCTATAAGATTATCTATAACTAACCCTAACATCATAAATTTATGATTTTGCCGCAAACAACTCAATTGGGTTTACACTATTATTAAAAGAACAAACACGCATACATACATCTGAAAATAAATACATAACGGATAATAATACATTTGGAGCAGCACATTGGTGGTAAACATTATGGGGAGGAAGACCGATACCATACGAAGGGCACAAACAGACAGTACAATGGCAGGTAATTTTCTTTTATGCTTTAAGTTTAATATCATTAAAAATCTGTCGTACCTGTTTTCCTGTCAACCCTTTAAATCTGCAGTTAGTGAATTATAGAAATTAATAACATATTTAAATTGTTATTAATATGTTATAAAGCTTTTCTGAAAAACTTAAATGAATCATGTGATTAAAGTTTCTGTACCTGTTTAACAGCAGTCTTATGAGTTGTGTCTCCTGGGATTGTGTCTTTGCCAGTTTTTCTGAATCTGTGAGGCAGCAATGCAGAGTTAGTATTAAATTGTATTTTATTAAGTATATAATCTATTTGAGTGAATACAACATTAAGTGAGCCAGCTTTAAGTGAATTATGTTAAGCTTCTTTAACTTAAGTGAATACAAAAGCAATGAGATTACAACATTTGAACATAACATACTCAAGAGAAAAATGTTAACTATGTAGACATACTAAAACAGAATAGCAAAGTTTACTTTGCTGAGCATAAAATGTTTTATATAGTACATTGTTTTATAAAATCAACCCATATATCAACATATTACAGATTAGGGTTTCAGTGGTTGCATAAAAATTCCTGCATGCATAAACAACCCATAGATCAAACAGCATGCATAATACTATAAGATAACACACTACATATAAATTAAGAAGCAATCATCTATGTTTAAAAGTAAAAGACTTCTCATAAGTATTTTGCTCAGTCAATCATTAAAGAAAAAACACCAAACAATAGTAATCATATAACATTGAAATGCAACTAACTACAGTAAGTAATAACAGCATTAATTGTGGTCACACTCATAGCAAAATGTGAACACATTACCATACTAAGAGCAGACTGTGAACACATTAACATACAGAATCAATTGTGGTCATACTCATAGCAAAATGTGAACACATTAACACACAGAATCAATTGTGGTCATACTTATAGCAAAATCATAAACACATTAAAATATCAGAAATATTTTTTATTAAATACAAATCAGATTTCAATATGACTCATAGATTAATCATACAGTGATTAAGCTAATCAATTCATTGCATGTAGATCACACAACATGCATACAAAAACCCATATCTATACAATTTTAAAATAAAATAAATGGGAAGGATAATTGACATGCAGCAACCTGGCATTCTTTTTAATTTAAAAATTAGATAATTTAATTTTAATTTAAAAATTAGTAAATCTAATTTAATTATTAGATAATTAATTTTAAAGAATATTTCATGCATTTAACCTTGAAACTCGGTTTTATTAAATTGGAGCTTTTTATCTTTTTTTGTTTTAAGTCAGCTTGGATAGTTCCTTTTTCTTTGTGGGTCCGCGCCCTCCATAGACGGATTGTTCTACTGGATCCATTATCAGAAGCCTTCTTTATTGAATTGAAACTCGAACAAAATCGCATGCAGATAAACATAGAGATAAACATTAATATACAGAGAAAAATAAAATCGATTAGTATGAATATAACACAATAGATATATTTTCGAATAGATCGATGTAATCTTTTAATGGATCTGACATACGAGACTGAATTTGAACCAGATCCACACATTTTTTCAGTAGATCTAACGCTAGAGACTGATTTTTAAGCAGATCGACACATTTTTGGAATAGATCTAAAACGACAGGCTTATTTTGGATCGGATCTATACATTTTTTGAAAAAATCAAAAACAGCAGACTGATTTTGTTCAAGATCGTTTAAATAAGAATAGTATAATAATTTTGAAATTAAAAAATGTTCAAGTACCTTTTTATATTATTTGGAGGGCTTCTGGGTTTAATCGGTAGGTTGAATCACGCCGCCAGGTTGACCAGCGGAGTGGGTCTGATGGTGTTTTTGAAGATGAGCGGCCGATCATTTATGATGAAAAAAGAAGTAGATGGACAGAGATTCTAAGTCTGCGTTGTGTGTGAGCAGATGAACTTCGTAGCGGGGAAGTTTGACGGTGGGTTTTGGTTTCAACCGAGCGGCGGAGGTGCTGTGGTATGTCGGGCGTGAGAGGTTAGGGTTTTAGGGAGGTGGGATGAGCGGTGGAGAGGAGTGCAGAGCATTTCTGCAGAGGAGCGAGGGTAGGGTTAGGGTTAGTTGATGAGAGAAATGAGGCTGGAGGGCCGAGTTTTTAGGGTTAGGGTCTTTTATACCTAGGGTTAGTTTCACGGGTCTGATCATGGCCGTTAGATTAAGTGTGTTAAATCCTGACCGTTCGATGTTGTGTGGGTTGGTTTATGGGCTCGAATCCGAGTTGTTAATTAGGCTTACCCGAATTCTAATTGGACTCCTACTATTGGGCTTCTCGGAATTAATTTGGACCCAAAATAAATATTCTTTTGGGTTGGATTTGATTATTCTTAATTATTAATTCAAACTAAAAAAAGTACTTCTAAATTAATTTTAATTATTATAAATTTATATGAAATCTAAAATTATATTATGATGTTTTTAAGTTAATTTTAATGTTCGATTTTAAAATAAAAGAATTATGTGTTATTATATAGATTTCAATTTTTAATTTCGAAATGTGTGTGTGTAGTGTATATATAATTTATTAATTCTGAATTGTGTGTAGTGTACGAATATGTATGTGTATTTGTATTTATGTATACACTTTATTAATTTTGAACTAAAAAAGRATATTAGAAWAATATCTTATTATAATRTTATGTTAGATTAATTGCACTATAATATCAGAATATTTGGCTTATGTGGATTTAAATTTGGACTCAAATTAAATTGTTCTTGGTTTGGATTTAATCATTTAAAATGTATTGAATTATTAATTAAAGCCCATAATATTTATTTATAAATTAATTTTATTTTATTTTATTTATAGAAATCTTAAAATTATATTATGATGTTTTTAAATATATTCTAACCATTGTCTTGATCAGAATTAAATTAATTATGCGTTAATGTATATATTTCAATATTTAATTTCGAATTCTATTGCAAGTAGATTAATTTAATTTTGTTTGTAGATTTGATTATCTATTATCTATTAATATTTTTTGATATTTAATTGAAAAAATATGTTAGTATTAACTCAATGTAAATATTTTTAATTATTTAATTRTTGACTTTATTTTCTATATATATGTAGATAACCTATAGACTTAGGTTATTATTTTATTTTACTTTGTTTATATCGRAAATTAATTTCTACTTTATATTCGAGAATGTAAAAATTTAAGATTATAAAATTTAGATTTAAGTAGGTGAGTAAATATTTACTAAATCACACATATATTATATGTAATTTATAGGATATTCATATGTTATTATTGAATGAATTGTCAATACGATTTAGTCATAAATTTGTAGTTTTAATTAGGTGATTAAATATTTATTAAATTGAATACATACTTATATATAATTATTATTTATTATTAAAATTATTTTTATCAATTATATTAATATTCAATGAATTACTAATATGATTTAGTTGTAATAAAAATCTACATAGGTAAACTATAGATTTGGAAATTTTATTTCAAAATCTAACAGGTAAATTAATTTTATTTGCTTTGTTCATTCTTTTCTGGAATGAATTGTATGTAATTGTGTTAGGTCAGGAGTTTTTTTTTTTTTTAAATACGTTAATATTAAATCAACGTAACTATTTTTATTTATTTGATTGTTGTATTTATTTTCTATATATAGATAATAACCTAGAGAGTTAGATTATTATATTGTTTGGATTTTTCTTTTAGAACGAAAATCAATTTCTACAATATATTCGGTAATATATAAATTTAAGATTATAATTTCAAGGTTCATTCATGTTTATTAATTTAATTTTTTCCCATTTATTTAGTTATTTATTATTTATTTGTTAAATTTCTACTATTCAATATTTGTGTAAATATTTATGATTTGTTCTTCAATTGTATGATTGTCACAGACAATGTGAATATGTCTGAGAATATATGCCCGTGCGTGACCTCAAGAGTGCTATCAAAGGTGGGCGAAAAGGTGTTGCTTCCCCGGATGAGTTTAACGCCTTCCGACGTTAGGATACCTTTCAAGTTTCAAAGAAGGCAATTTTCGATTATGATTTCATATGCGATGACGATAAATAAGAGTCAGGGCCAATCGCTCTCGAACGTCGGCCTTTATTTGAAGAACCCCATGTTCAGTCATGGCCAGTTATATGTTGCCGTGTCCCGTGTCACCCATCGAAAGGGATTGAAAATATTAATTTGTGGTGATGACGATTCGGGATCGAATATAACTAATAATGTGGTGTATAAATAAGTATTCACGAACGTATGATCTCAACGTTCATGTACGTAGTGTGGATTCGATTTATAATTTATCAAGTATTCACGAACGTATGATCTCAACGTTCATGTACGTAGTGTGGATTCGATCTATAATTTATCAAGTATGAATTTTTTAGTTATTTCTCTCAATCTCTATCTCTCTATTTATTTATTTCTCCACGTATTAAATAATAATAAAAATAATATTAATACAACTTGCATTTCTATATTTAACTTTCTGCCCTGTGCATCGCACGGGTGAAGAAAAAAGAGTACTTATTAAATACTTGGTTTCCCAATGGTTTATTTGCATATAAAGTTACAAAGGGACAAAAGGCCCAAAGTCGACCCTATTAGGCCCAAAGGTCATCTATATCCTTCTCAAACTCTAGTGGCCCATTCTGCCAATAGGTAGCCGACATATTCAAGGTCTTTTATGTCATTTTACAGATGCTAAAATAGGAAAAATCTATACGCAAACCGCCTCTACGCTCTATAAAATCCACCATACCCCCTCGCTCATCGTCATAATTTTTGGTCTCATGAGATTTTTCTCGTGTTCCTCTTTTCGGCCGCCATAGACAGCCTGCGTACAAGTTCAATCTGCAGAGAAGATAAAAAACTGAAGAAATTGTGCTCTATTATTCTCAATTTATCGTAAACTAATTCTTCAAATTAATAAATCGTGGATATTTCTTTTGGTGATTATAAAAAACGCATTAAGAAATTGTAAACCCTAGAATTTGACTTGAACCGCCATGGATTTGCGTTTCCCCTATTCTCCGGCCGAGGATGCCAAAGTCCGGGTTGTGCAGTTTGGAATTCTCAGCCCGGATGAAATAGTAATTCACTATTCTCTCGGATATTTTTATTTTCAGGGGCAATTTTTGGGGAAATTATGGAACTCAATTGGAAATTGTGTTCTTGTTTTTGCAGAGGCAAATGTCGGTGGTGCATATAGAACACAGCGAGACTACAATAAGAGGTAAACCGAAGGCCGGTGGGTTGAGTGACCCGCGATTGGGGCCCAGTGACAGATCCACCAAGTGCGAGACTTGCATGGGTAACAGGGCCGATTGCCCCGGCCACTTTGGCCACCTCGAGCTCGCGAAGCCCATGTTTCACATCGGCTTCATGAAAACTGTTCTTAGCATACTCCGTTGTGTTTGTTTCAACTGCTCCAAGATTTTGGCTGATGAGGTACTTACGTGATGCCTCAATTGGTGGGAATTCGAGCAATGGGAGAAGTTTGGATACAATACAATGAATTGGAAGCTAGCTGTTTTTGTTAAAAAAAATAAATAACTGAGTTCCAGACATTTAATTTGATAAATACCTGAAATAGGGACCCTATCATGTTAGGTAACTAATTACATGGCCGTTTATGATGTTGTGAAACTTGGTTGAACATGGTCTGCTCCACAATTTTGGAATATAGTATGTTCATTTGTGGAAAATAATGCATTATAATACATGCAGAGTATTATAATATAAAGTGAATTTTCATGCACATTTATTTATTTATTTTGAATATCTCCCAGGACGGTCCGGCTTTCAAGCAAGCATTAAGAATAAGAAACCCCAAGAACAGGCTAAAAAAGATATTAGAGGCCTGCAAAAGCAGATCCATGTGTGAAGGAGGAGACGAGATTGAAGTGCAAGGCCAAGATTCTGAAGGGTCTGTGAAGAAGATGAGTAGGGGTGGATGTGGTGCTATAAAGCCCGATAAGATTTCTATTGATGGTATGAAGATGATAGTTAAAATGGAACATATGGACGATCCACTCGAAAGGAAACAAATCCTGTCGGCAGAGAAGGTATTTTCATGCCTTTTAATACTGCCGAAATATGTGCACCAGTTGAAATGTGACTCTAAAGTCTCATTTCTTCTTTTCATTTTTCAGGTTCTTAGCATTTTGAAGAGAATTAGTGACGAAGATTGTCAATTGTTGGGCTTGAACCCGCAATATGCCCGGCCCGACTGGATGATTCTCCAGGTTCTCCCGATACCGCCACCTCCTGTTAGACCTTCTGTAATGATGGACTCTTCTTTGAAGAGTGAGGTAAGCTTGGTCCTACAAATAATAATTTAATATTAAAAAAAAAGTGTATATATTTTTTAAAATGCGCCAAGTTCCATGCAGGATGATTTAACTCATCAACTGGCGATGATAATCCGTCACAACGAGAACTTGAAAAGGCAGGAGAGGAGTGGGGCCCCCAGACACATCATCTCTGAGTTTGCACAGCTGTTGCAGTTTCACATAGCCACGTACTTCGACAATGAATTGCCCGGGCAGCCAAGGGTATTTATTGTTACATTGTTACCTCATTTTGTTGAGTGAATGTACGAAGCAGTTGATTACCTTACATCTAACGAGTGAAATACATGCATGCGCATTATTAGGCTACGCAAAGGTCCGGTAGACCTATCAAATCGATATGCAGCAGGCTCAAAGCGAAAGAAGGTAGGATCAGAGGTAACCTGATGGGCAAGAGAGTTGATTTCTCGGCTCGTACTGTGATCACACCCGATCCAACGATCAATATCGATGAGCTCGGAGTACCTTGGACTATCGCCCTGAATCTTACTTATCCCGAAACTGTGACTCCATATAATATCGAATGGTTCGTTTATTCTACCCCCCTTACAAAAAAATTAGTATTGTTAATTACAAATAATACCCTTGTGACTTCATCTTATTCCAAAAAAAAAAAACCCATCCATCTTCAAAATTACAAAAATACCCCATGTGATCTTATTTTGAATGTTAATTGTGCTTCTTTTTTTTTTTTTAGTTAGAGAAAACCTCAAGGGTGCATTTTTTCAATTATCCCTCATTTTAAATATAGCTTCTTGCACATTTTTTTGTTTGGTTATTAGTCACAAGTTGATCTTGAAAGCAGGTTAAAAGAGCTTGTGGAGAATGGACCTCAACCGGGTCCTGGTAAAACGGGTGCAAAATATATAATTCGGGATGACGGTCAAAGACTCGATCTCCGTTACTTGAAAAAAGGCGAGAAGCATCTAGAACTCGGCTATAGGGTGAGATAGATACGCCTTTGACCTTTTATATATGAGAATGGTTATATTGTAGATTTTAATATCTAAAAGTGCCTAATTTCTCGAAATGCAGGTGGAGCGACACTTAATTGACGGGGATTTTGTCCTGTTCAATAGGCAGCCGAGTCTGCATAAAATGTCCATAATGGGGCATAAAATAAAGATCATGCCTTACTCGACCTTCCGCTTGAATCTGTCTGTGACGTCGCCCTATAATGCCGATTTTGATGGGGACGAAATGAACATGCACGTTCCCCAGTCGTGTGAAACTCGAGCTGAGGTGTTGGAACTGATGATGGTTCCGAAATGCATCGTGTCGCCTCAGTCGAATCGACCCGTAATGGGTATCGTCCAGGATACACTTTTGGGATGTCGAGGAATTACCAAAAGAGATACGTTTATTGAGAAGGTGACGTAAAGTTGTTTGTTTTTTCTAAAATGTTTGTACCAATGTCACCTAAATTAAATATTTTCCCATTTTATATGCAGGATGTTTTTATGAACATTCTGATGTGGTGGGAGGATTTTGATGGCAAAGTACCCGCTCCAGCGATTTTGAAACCTAGGCCGCTTTGGACTGGAAAACAAGTATTCAATCTAATAATACCAAAACAGATAAACCTTTTGAGATATTCGGCTTGGCATCAGGATAGTGAAAAGGGATTTACAACTCCTGGGGATACTCAAGTTCGGATAGAAAAAGGGGAGTTACTTTCTGGCACTCTTTGCAAGAGGACACTCGGGACATCCTCTGGAAGTCTTATACACGTCATTTGGTATTCACTCCCTATTTTTGTTTTTAAAAATTATAACCATATATATGTTATTGCGTTAACAGATGTTGTTTTT
This sequence comes from Phtheirospermum japonicum, assembly GCA_014905375.1. Classification (NCBI taxonomy): domain Eukaryota; kingdom Viridiplantae; phylum Streptophyta; class Magnoliopsida; order Lamiales; family Orobanchaceae; genus Phtheirospermum; species Phtheirospermum japonicum. The sequence continues at coordinate 1,522,258 of BMAC01000165.1, forward strand.
AGGTAATATTACATGAAAGGAAATATTTAGCTGCTTGCTTCCCCAAAATATTCTTCCTTTTGTGCCTGCATTTATTAACGATAAAATGCATTCAGGGAAGAGGTGGGTCCTGACGCAGCTCGCAAGTTCTTGGGACACACGCAGTGGCTTGTCAATCATTGGCTCTTGCAGACTAGCTTTAGCATGGGGATCGGTGATACTATTGCCGACGCTGCAACTAGGCACAAGATTAACGAAACAATCTCAAATGCGAAAAACGAGGTTAAGGAACTTATTCGGTCTGCTCAAGAAAATCAGCTTGATGCTGAACCCGGTCGAACCATGATGGAATCATTTGAAAACAGAGTGAATCAGGTATAACTTAGAGATTATTTTTATTATATTTTTTTTCATGAAAAAATAATAATAATAATTGTGGCTGACGTGTGTCGTTGTGTGTATTAGGTGTTGAATAAAGCCCGTGATGACGCTGGGAGTAGTGCACAAAAGAGCTTGTCTGAAAGAAACAACCTTAAGGCTATGGTCACTGCTGGATCTAAGGGCAGTTTCATCAACATATCTCAGATGACGGCTTGTGTGGGCCAGCAGAACGTAGAAGGCAAGCGAATCCCTTTTGGGTTCGCCGATCGTACTCTGCCTCACTTCACCAAAGACGATCTCGGCCCAGAGAGCCGTGGGTTCGTCGAGAATTCGTATCTCATGGGCTTGAGTCCTCAAGAGTTCTTTTTCCACGCGATGGGTGGTCGAGAAGGCCTAATAGACACGGCCGTGAAAACCTCAGAGACTGGGTACATTCAGAGGCGGCTGGTCAAGGCCATGGAGGATATAATGGTAAAATATGATGGGACAGTCCGTAATTCCCTGGGAGACGTAATTCAGTTCCTGTACGGCGAAGACGGTATGGACGCCGTTTTGATCGAATCGCAGCCATTGGAGTCTCTGAAGATGAAGAAATCAGATTTTGACGATGTGTACCGATACGAGCTCGATAATCCGAGCTGGAGCCCGGATTACATATTGCCTGAAGACATCGAGGACTTGAAAACGCTCCGTGAGATCCGAAGTGTGTTTGACGCCGAGGTTAGGAAGCTCGAGGCTGACAGGTACCAGCTCGGGACGGAGATTGCGACGACTGGTGACAGCTCGTGGCCACTGCCCGTCAACATTAAGCGTCTCATCTTGAATGCGCAAAAGACGTTTAAGGTCGATTTCCGAAGGCCGTCTGATATGCACCCTATGGAGATCGTGGAGGCTGTCGACAAGTTGCAAGAACGGCTTAAGGTGGTCGTCGGTGACGATTATTTGAGCATGGAAGCTCAAAAGAACGCAACTCTGTTTTTCGGTATATTGCTTCGGAGTGCCTTGGCGAGTAAGAGAGTGTTGAAGGAGTACAGGCTGTCCCGCGAGGCTTTCGATTGGGTTATCGGCGAGATTGAGTCCCGTTTCCTGCAGTCGCTCGTGGCGCCCGGTGAGATGATTGGGTGTGTCGCGGCGCAGTCTATCGGTGAGCCTGCGACGCAGATGACGCTCAACACGTTCCACTACGCCGGTGTGAGTGCCAAGAACGTTACTTTGGGTGTCCCGAGGCTGAGGGAAATTATAAACGTCGCGAAAAAGATCAAAACGCCGTCTCTCTCGGTGTATCTGAAGCCTGAAGTTGGTAAAACGAAGGAGAGGGCGAAAAATGTGCAGTGCGCTCTCGAGTACACTACTCTGCGTAGCGTGACACAAGCCACGGAGGTTTGGTACGATCCTGACCCCACGAGCACGGTCATCAAGGAGGATGCTGAGTTCGTCAAGTCTTATTACGAGATGCCTGACGAGGAGGTCGACCCCAAGAGGATCTCCCCGTGGCTGCTCCGCGTGGAGTTGAACCGGGAGATGATGGTGGATAAGAAGCTCAGCATGGCCGATATCGCCGAGAGGATAAACCGGGAGTTCGACGACGACCTGGTGTGCATATTCAACGACGATAACGCCGAGAAGCTGATTCTGCGTGTCCGTATCATGAACGATGAGCCGCCACAGGGTGTGGTGCACGATGAGGCGGAGGACGACGTCTTTCTGAAGAAGATCGAGGGCTGCATGCTGACGGAGATGGCTCTCCGGGGCGTGCCGGATATCAACAAGGTGTTCATAAAGAACGGCAAGGTGAGCAGGTTCGACGAGGACGAAGGGTTCAGGGCGGAGAACGAGTGGATGCTCGACACCGAGGGGGTCAACCTGCTGGCCGTCATGGGCCACGAGGACGTCGACCCGACGAGGACAACGAGCAACCACCTGATCGAGGTTATGGAGGTTTTAGGAATCGAGGCGGTCCGTAAAGCCTTGTTGGACGAGCTGCGTGTTGTTATATCCTTTGATGGGTCTTACGTGAACTATCGCCACCTGGCGATACTGTGCGACACGATGACATACAGAGGCCACTTGATGGCCATAACCCGTCACGGGATCAACCGCAACGATACAGGCCCCATGATGAGATGCTCGTTCGAGGAGACGGTCGACATTCTGCTCGACGCGGCTGCCTATGCGGAGACGGATCATCTGAGGGGCGTTACGGAGAATATTATGTTGGGACAGCTGGCTCCGATTGGCACTGGGGACTGCTCCTTGTTTCTGAACGAGAAGATGTTGGAACAGGGGGTTGGGATCCATTTGCACAGTTATGACCCTGCCTGTACGCCGTATCATGACACCACGATGACGTCACCGTTTTGGTTGCTGAGCCCGAATACCCAGTCATCTCCAGTGACAGATTCTCGGTTTTCTCCGTACGTTCATGGATTGGGTATTTCTCCGTACCCTAGCCCTAGCCGGCCTTATTCACCTACTCCAAATCCCTACAGCCTGACATCTCCGCATTACACCCCGACATCTCCGCCTTACCCGACGTATCCGAATGGCAGCCCGACATCTCCCAACTATAGCCCGACATCTCCTACCTATATACCGCCATCTCATCATACGTATAGCCCTACGTCACCATATACCAGCCCGACATCTCCCAACTATAGCCCGACATCTCCTGCCTATATACCGCCACCTCATCGTACGTATAGCCCTACGTCACCATATGCCAGCCCGACATCTAATCCATATAGCCCTACGTCACCATATTACAGCCCGACTTCTCCTACGTATAGCCCACCATTTCCCACCTTCAGCCCTACGTCACCATATTACAGCCCGACATCTCCTACATATAGCCCTACATCACCAACTTACAGCCCGCCATTTCCTACCTTCAGCCCTACGTCACCATCTTACAGCCCAACATCTCCTTATTTTAGCCCAACATCTCTGTCTTATAGCCCAACCTCACCTGAATATAGCCCGACTTCGCCTGGTTACAGCCCGACCTCACCAAGTTACAGTCCAACTCTTGGATATTCACCTACGAGTCCAAGGATTTCACCTTCTTGTTCATACAGCCCGTCCTCGCCAAGTTACAGGTAATCTTGGCTAATAATCCCTTTTATCATCACTTTTGCAAATCGGACTTCTTGCTATTTATGTGAAATAATATAAATAAATTTCTGTCTTGTGCTTTTTTGCAGCCCAACATCTCCATCGTATTCTCCAACATCTCCATCGTATTCTCCATCTAGTCCATGTTATAGTCCAAGCAGGTAAAAATTATTACACGTCCTTGTTTCGATTAAGGGCTTCATGCATCCTTTTCTCCAATTATTCTTTCTCTGTATATATATATTTTTAAATTTTGTCTTTGGCTGTTCTGGAGCAGCGCGAGTGCAGGATACTCTCCAAGTGTACCAGGGTACTAGGTCTTGATTGCACGACGATTGTGTAATGGATATGTGAAGATTGACGAGGCCTTGATTTGAGCTGTTTCTTTAGTTCGTTCTAATGATGCTATTAGAAGTATAAATCGAATCAACGATGATGTAACAGTCCCCGAATGACGTACAATGTAAGATTGATTGCTTAAATGTGGTGTTGTGGAATTTGAATTATGTTTCCTAAGGCTTAATCCAATTCAACTTGAATTGGTTGGGTTTACAAATTGTGACTTAGGAATTACCCGGAGAGGAGCCAATATTCAACCTTTTCATTTTCTTTTCTCTTTTGTTTGTTTCGTTCTTTGATCGTTTTGAATCAGTCTAAGCAAGTAAATAGTGCAATGAATAATAATTGATACAGGAAAAATAAATATGCAGGGGAGCCATATATATAATGAAAGAAAGAAGAAAAAATCCCTAAATCCCAATATATTGTCGTTAGTCTCTCTTTTGTTCCAAAATAATTTTGGGAACGAGCAAGTATTCATTTTAATTAGGCAAAAGGCGGGGAAATTGCTTTTTTGGTCTATTATTTTGTTCACTTTTCAATTTAGGACCAAGATATTGTTTACTATCAAAATATATACACGAAGTTGGCAAAATTATCAAAAAAGGTACAAAATTATCCAATTCGGGCTTGATAGCTAATGTGGCAGGATCCAATGTTTACTTATCAATTTTCATTTAATTTAAATACAAAAAATCAGAAATTATGCGTAAACTACCGAATATACCCCCGAGATTCTTTCTTTCTTAGTATTTTTATACAACTAAAAATATTAATAAAGAAAAATTATTAAAAATTCTAAATTATCAAAAATATTAATAAAGAAAAATTATTAAAAATTCTAAATTATCAAAAATATTAATAAAGAAAAAGTATATTTTTCCAATTAATAAACAATAAAATATTCACAAAGAGAGGAAGAAAAAGGAAAGAAACGAAATAGAACGGAACCCTCCACAATCCCCCGTCTTTCCCCCTCTCCATAGGGTGTGTGCATCAAACAAAACATATACATACACTTCAATAAAACAAAACTAAAAATTACATCCAGAAAATCGCTTCGATCGTTGCTCACATGTGCGAAAAACTGGTTCCTTGGAATTGCATTCACTCAATTTTTCCTGACGTCCCGTGCAAATAAATTTGATACGCGTCTGTTCTGAATATGGTGGTGATCAAGTGGGGTTGAATTAGGGTTTTTGATTTCGAAGAATTTGAGAGGGATTTGGGGGCGGGTAGTTTCGGGTTTTTTGGGGTAATTTTCATTGGGGTTAAAGTTTCGGTTGTTCAATTTGGAGTGTACTATGTTAGATTTTCTGATAGGAGGCTGTGTTTGGGTTTGAGGGAATTTGAGGATTTTTAGGGGGGGTTGGGAGTGGTCGAGGGATGTTTTAAGAGCCTGAGCTTGAAGAAGGAGAGACTTGCTATTACAAGGATGATACAAGCATCGACCCTGATGTAGCTCTCTCTTACATTGTATGACTTTTCTTTTATGCTTCCTGGCTATTATTGCTGTCAATACCAGATAAATGTGATTTTTTTTTTCATATTCTTTCTGAAAATGAACTGAATAAAGAATATTAAGTATGTTTGTGATTCATTAACAGAGACAAGAGATAGACGGTGGTTTAGAATTTCCTCAATGCACCTCCGGTGAGGAAATTTAGAATTTTTGATAATTTTTCTTTATTAATATTTTTAGTTGTACAAAAATACTAGGAAAGAAAGAGTCTTTAGGCATAATTTCTGATTTTTGCCATTTAAGTTAAATAAAAATTGATAAGTAAACATTGGATTCTGCCACGTCAGCAATCAAACTCGGATTGAATAATTTTGTCCCTTTTTTGATGATTTTGTCAACTTCGTGTATGTGTTTTGATACTGGACAATATCTTGGTTCTAAATTGGAAAGTGGACAACATAATTGACCAAAAAGCAATTTTCCCGCAAAAGGTGCAATTCGACCGAATTCTTTTTCCAGAGGTGCAATGTAGCTCTATTCTTTTATGGAAAATATTTGGGTGAGACCGCTATCATTATATAATACCAATTTTTATAATGTCCATCGGCTCGATTCACTCACTGCCCGACCCACCCTAATCCTAACTATAAAAGAAAAAAAAAATCAGAACTCACAAGCTCCCCTCCCATCTGCTTCTCTCTCTCTCCACCGGCTGCCGTTCTCCGGCGACGGCTACCGTCTTTCGGTGACGAAACTTAACAAATATTATATCATCTAAATCGTTTCGACTCCCTCGTTCTAAATCTAAATATAGATTTACGATTGAATGTTCCGATAATCGTAGATCGAAGGTCAAAATTTATGAATTGTCAATTTTGACCTCAGATCTACGACGATTCAACGGGCCAATTTTAGATCTGCAATCACCGCTTAACTCCTTGCGTTGTAATCCAGTGTTCTAAAAATCGCTAGGCGGCTGCTAGGCGTCAGGCCAGCGCCTAGCGCCTAGGACGCCTACGCGAGTTCTAAGTGGGGCCTAGGCGGGGCATAGAATTTGAGAATAAATACCCTGATTTACAACTTTACATCCAACCATTTAATAGTTCAACATACTACCTACTACACAATAAAGTCTATGACAATTTAAAACTAAAAGTAATAATCATAAGTTACAATTTACAAGTTTAAAGCTATTATTCGATTCAAAGTTCAAAACAATATAGATCCATAAGTTCATTAGTTAAATAAAAATACCATAACATATATTACAAAATCAAAATAATCAAAAAATATGCCCAAAAATGATGTCGTTTCAGGACATAATTTTTTTTAAAAAAAAAAACTAGCCTGGCGCCTAGGCGCTGACTTGGGCGCCGAGGGCGCCCGACGATTTCTTTGGTCGACTTTTGAAAATCGTAGGCGCATTGGTGGTGCCTAGAGCCTAGGCGCCGCCTAAGCGGGCCCCTAGGCCGATTTTTAGAATAGAGTTGTAATCTACGAGATCCCCAATTTATATATTCAAATCGGTGTCGTAATCGATACCAACGACGGTAGGCTTTTTTTTTTTCCTGCTTCACTCTCTCCCTCTCTTTCCATTTTCTACCATGGTTGTGGTCGCCATTTTTCAGTCCGCTCCTGGTGTTGTCCGTGATGTGGTAGTGATGTTAGATTGTCTGTTTATGTGTGTGTTCATTTGTGTAATTTTTACAATACTTGATCAAGCATCACAAAATATATTAAAAGTATAAGAAAATATATTAAAAGTATCAAAGAACACACTTATTTTTGTATCACAAAGTAGTATGAATTTCTAAAATATCTGATCAAGTATCACAAAATATATTAAAAGTGTCAGAAAAGATATTAAAAGTATCCACATAACACACTTATTTGTGTATCACAAAAGTAGTATGAATTTTTACAATATCTGACCAAGTATCACAAAATATAATTAAAAGTATCAGAAAAAATATTAAAAGTATCACAGAACACACTTATTTGTGTATCACAAAAGTAGTATGATATTTTACAATATCTAGTCAAGTATCACAAAATATATTAAAAGTATCAGAAAAGATATCAAAAGTATCACATAACACACTTATATTTGTATGATATTTTACAATATCTAGTCAAGTATCACAAAATATATTAAAAGTATTAGAAAAGATATTAAAAGTATCACATAACACACTTATATTTGTATCACAAAAGTAGTATGAATTTTTACAATATTTGATCAAGTATCACAAAATATATTAAAATTATCAGAAAAGATATTAAAAGTATCACAAAACACACTTATTTGTGTATCACAAAAGTAGTATAATTTTTTACAATATCTGGTCAAGTATCACAAAATATATTAAAAGTATCAGAAAAGATATTAAAAGTATAATAGAATACACTTATTACAAAATGTAGTACAATGTACAAGTATTAGAAAATATGCGATACTTTTAATATATTTTGTAATACGCGGTCAAATCTTTTTAATACTTTTAATTATCTAAATGTAATAGGCACATATGTAAGTAAAAGAAATTAAATTATAGAATATATAATATTTTAATTATATTTCGTAATAATTTAACAACAAATTTATGATACTTTGATTTTTGTATAAAAAAAAGATGTAAAAATATAAAATATAACATGTGTTACTTTTACTCGATTTTGTGATACTTTTACTTGAATCTGTGATACTTTTACCTAATTTTGTAATACTTAAAACTGGGCAGGTTCTATTTTTTTTTTTTTTTGTTAAATTTGCAGTTTTGTAGAGTGGAGCGAGACAATTACTCGATTTCGTGATACGTTTTTTTTAATCGAAATTCCGCCCGCTGAATCGTTGTAAATTGAAGGTTAAAATTGATGAATTTGTGACTTTGGCCTCATATCTACGGTGACTGGAGCATTAGATTATAATTTCAATTGCGATTTTGGAACGAGGGAGACGAGATGATTACAACGATATAAGATTTGTAAAAAAAATCGCCGGTAAACAATGGAGGTGACGACCGGCGGGTGGCGGCCGGAGTTCGGAGGTAGGGGGAGCACACTTGTTGTGCGTGTGCTTGTGTGTGATATAAAATTAATATTTTTTTATTTATTAAATGGATGGGTTGGGGCAGGTCGGATGAGTTGGGTGAATCAATTAATGAATTTGGTAAAAAGTGGTCTCATACTATGAGACCTACCTACCCTTCTTTTATTTATGTCAATTATAATTTACACCTCTATTTTATCTTTCTTTTCTGGTCAACATCATCTCAGTCTCCAACAATTATTCCAATAATATATCCATCAATATTATAATAATGTTAACCTTTTTGGTCATAGCATGGCTTATATGATAATTGAATAAGTAATCATCCATAATTGTGATAGATTGATACGAAAAATCCATTCAAGGAAAAGGAAAAAAAAGGATATCAGATCATATTGTTGATTCTGCTGACACCTTACTTATGTGTCAAGCTTACGATAGCTTACAATAATTTAAAGGGCGCAGATATATGCATCCCAAAATACTATTAGTTAACCCCGATTAATAAGAGTACCGAAAAAAAAAATTAAATTCATCTTTTTTTACTAAATCAACCCCACAAACACCCTATTTTACCCCCATATAATATAATAAATAGTATAAAAAGAATAATAATAAAACGAAAAGGAAAAGAAATGGAAAGTGAGGAGAAGAGAGAGAATCGACGGAAGGAAGGAAGAAAGAAAAACGTAGAGAAGAAAAAGAGGGGGAAAATGGGAGGAAAAAATTGCTTTGAAAAATTCATATAATTTACTGAGAGGAAGAATAGAACGGGCTGAGCCATCAAACGTACGGGATAAGTTTCTCATTGGGTTTGATTCAATTATTTAGGTTAGGGTTTGAAAACTTTGAAAGAAATTATCGTGTTCTACTCTGGTTCGTAGAACCAGAGCCATCTGTTCACCCGAAAACTTCGAACATATAGGCCATGTTCATGAATATCAATTGAACAATATGCACGTGTTCATATAATATATTCGAACATATGTATAATGTTCGGTCAGAACTTTCGAACATACATTAATTGTTCATTAAAACCAGATCGAACATATTCGCGATTTTTAGCCCAATAAATAGTAATACACCAAAAAAAAGAGAGAGAAAAAAAAGACTAAAAAGATAGATGTCAAGAATAATAACATTATTCATCTTGTTCTTATCATTATCTTTCATTCTTACAACTTTTAATGTGAGTTTTTGTTAGGTATTGAGAGAGGTTTAAGGATGAAGAAGAAGATACGAGGGTTTATATTTTGTTTTATAATAAATATATATATATATAATTGCATAAATTTTATTTTTTCAATTTTAATTATATATTGTGATTAAGGTTATTTTAGTCTTTTCATTTAGGGATATTTTTGTCTAAAATATTTTGGGGTCAAATAATAGTATTTTGGGGTGCGTATATTTGCGCCCTAATTTAAATTACATATTTCATTGGGTGGTTTATTGAAAATCTGATGTGGCATTCTCACATCATTTCTCTAAAAAGCCTTTCATTTTTGGGTTTTTTGTTTTGGTATAAAATAATATTTTTTTTTCATTTGTTCCCTTCATTAGAAAATTTAGGGTTTGCGTCGCTCTTTCTCGCTCTCAGCAAGTAGCAATTATCCTCCTCCTCCTTTTTTCGGCAATCAAATCAATTAGAAAAAGAAAAAGAAAAATCCAACAAAAATTCAGATTGCTCTCCCAACAAATCTCGATGTAAAATATCAATGGAATCCGGCGCTCCCCCAACAAAAATTCCAGATTGCTCTCCCAACAAATCTCGATGTAAAAATTTCAATGGGATTCATTGAGGTTTTTATTTTGGTTAAATCTATTGACAAGATTTATGTTTTGGTTCGATTTGTTTGCAGAATTTGTTTTTAAATGTTCGATTTGTTGACAAATTTTGTTTTTCACAAAATTATATATGTATGAATGATTCTTTGATTTGTTTGTCAAAATTTAATTTTGAAAAAATTATTATTTTTTCAATAATGCCGAAATTTGGTTTAAAAATCAGTCTTTGTTAAGTTTGAATTAGGTTTGATGTATTGCTTAAAAAAATTGTTGATTCACTGTAAATTGTTTTTTTTTTCCTTTATATGTGTTTATTTTAGTGGGGTTGCAAGTGAAATTGGTACATGCTTTGATTATGAACTTCATAGATAAGTTCTAAATTTTCACATATATATATTTTTTATTTAGTTGTCCATTTTATTAGATTTGTTTTTTTAATCTATTTTTTATTCATTTGTTTCATTCTCAATCCGGATTTTTTGAGATCTGTGACGTTTATGGGCACTCATATTCATTTTTTGTTCTTTTTATTTATTTATTTATTTATATAACTAGAATAATCCTTCCTAGATTCATGGATTCTGCTTTGGCCGACCCAGTTGAAGAAACACGTCATCAACATGTTAATGGGATGTTTGTGGCGATAGTGTTCTTAAGATTCTAATGAAAAATGTTAGATCTTTGGATTATCGGGTGTGTCTTATTGTACTGCGTTCTCTTCAAATTATGTGTTTTCTGTACCTGATTGCATGGCTTCATTTTTTATCCCACATTTACTAAAACTGAAAATGCATTTAAGTTAGGCAGGTATGAAGAAATACGGAGGGTTTTGGATTTCGGTGGTTAAATTTATTTCATTTGGTGTTTCTACATAGACTATTTGGACCCACATGTGTAGTAAATAGTTGTGTTTATGAACTATTCTTTGACTTTGAATACCCCTATTTGAATCAACAAGTGTAATCCATGAAATGATTCTGCCCCATTTCCCCCCAGTTTCTTATCTCCTTATTAGTTTGCATATATCGGATCTATGCTATATCGGCTGATTGTGTTAATTTACACAATTTTCGTTGTGTCCCTCTACGCTTTTGGTTTGCCATTTTCGATGCAGAAAGCAACCAAATATTTTTTAAATCTAAATTATTAGTTTGGTTGTATGAATCGGAATTATTTGCCGAACCTGCGAATTAGTGCTTTTATTATATACCAGCAATGCTTTTATTTTACAATCACAGTGCTTTGCTAATTTCAAGTTATATACAATAATAGTGCTTTTATTATACAATCCTAATACTTTTAATCAAATAAGGAAATACACTAAAAATCTGATTCATCCATTTAATTAGATCTAAGACCCATAATTGACCCTAGGTTCACATATAAGGACATGGTTCTCATTTGAACCTAATCCTATATATATCCTTGTACTAATGCTATTGAAAATGAAGAAAACCCCCTTCATGAGCTCACCTTACTTTCGTCGTGCTGATATTTCAGTTTGCACATTGAAAAGTCTGCTTGATATACTGATTGAAGAATGAGTCGTTAAGGTCCGTTGTTTTTTTCTCTCGATAAGTTTATGGTTTTTCATTTGGACTCCTTTCTTGGACTTATTACTTAGTTTTTTTGTTACTTTGTTATGTTTTCAAGCCATATTCAAGTAACAATGCATTTTTGAATTCTGATGGATGTTATGTGGTTTTAATGCTTGCGATATAACTACACACATTGTTGTTGGATGGGAAAGATATGTGGTTGCTAACGGTGTTCAACTTGGTTTTTTTTTCATGAATCATGAATGCCAACTATTTGATTTGGTGTTTTTGTAATTATCCTTATTTGTTGAGTAATACAATCTTCAGGGGTATTTTTGAGTATTGTGCAAAACCTCTGGGGTGATTTTTATAATATATGTATTTTCTACTCTATTCTATTTTTTCTCTGGGTTTGTTTTTCTCTTTGATGTATTCAATGCTAGATTCAGTTAGCAAATTTTGTTTAGTTTGTAGATCGCCTTGATTAAAAACTGTGTTTAGTGTTTAGATCGATTCAATTAACTAATTGTGTTTAGTTTTTGGATCGATTCAATTAACTAATTGTGTTTAGTTTTTAAATATTAAAAATATTAAATATAGAAAGATAATTGGGTCTATTTGTTATTAGGAAAAACTTTCAAGGATATTTTTTAAAATATTGAGAAACTGATATTATTTATGTTGTTTCAAATTTTATGGTTCTCTTGTAATTAGGGAAAAGTCTCAAATGCAGTTTTTTAGCTATTGAAAATTATAAAGATTGAAAGATAAAACTTTTAGGGGTAGGTTCATAAATATTGAAAACCATAAAGATTGAAAGATAAGTGGGTATGTTTGTAATTAGGAAAAAAAACTCAGAAAAAATTTATTAATCATGAAAAAATTATTGATCGAAAGTTATTCTTAATCATGAAAATAAATATTAAGGGCAGTTATTAAAATACTCAGCCTTTAGGGATTGAGGGATAATTGGGTCTCTTTGTAACTGGAAAAAAGTCTCAGGGGCATATTTTTTTTAATATTGAAAACTTATAGATTGAAAGATAAGTGTACCCATTTGTAATTACGAGAAATATTCAGGTATAATTTCTTAAATATTGAAAATTTTATAGATTGAAAGATAAGTGGGTCTATTTTTAGAAAAAACTTTTAGATTTGAGAAACTAATATTGTTTATGTTGTTTCAATATTTAATATTTTAATTAGGAAAATGTCTCACGGGGAACTTTTAAAATATTGAAAAACTTATTGATTGAAAAATAAGTGGTTCGTTTGTAATTAGAAAAAACTTTAAAGGGTAGTTCATAAATATTGAAAAATATAAATATTAAAAGATAAGTGGGTCAGTTTGTAATTAAGAAATATTTTCAATATTAAAGTTATTAATCATTAAAAACTTATAGAGATTACAAGTTATTTTTAATCATCAAAAAACTATTAGGGGCCAGTTCATAATTGTTATTTGTTGTGTCAGTTCAATAATTTTGTCTTATAATACATAGTCATCTCATTCTTCTACACAATTCAATGGCTTCAAGTGTCGTGCCAACATTTTTATAGACCATCATTAAGCCGGATAATCAATACATAGCAGTTAAGGTAGTTTTTATTTATGAGCTTGATTTTTAGATTTATTTTTATTTATTATTATTATTATTATTATTATTATTATTATTATTATTATTATTATTTTTGTTTATTGTAGAAGCGAAGAGTTTTGTTTTATGGGTGTAAAACGAGGATATAACCAAAAATTTGGAGAGGCCATTTTGCTTGCAGGGGCTTTCTTCAAACTTGGATGAAAGTGATTTAGAATTGTTGAAATTACAAAATTAATTGAGGACCTTATTCTTTAAAATGGCACATTTAATATAATTTCCAGTCATTTGACCCGGATGTGATAAAAGGGACGGAAAACTATTTTTTTATTTTTTAAATGTGATAATCTTTTATATATATATATATATATATATATATATATATATATATATATATATATATATATATATATATATATATTACTTTTGATTTTGATTGAGGAATTGTTTATTGTTGGTGTGAATCAAAGCAAAATTTGTACAATATATTTCAGTTATTATAATGCTCTTGAATATTATTTCACAATTCAAGCACTAATTCTTTTTGTAGGTTAATGATGTAGGCTTAAACAATACTACTAAACTAATTTTTGATATATAAGTATAATTATTTTTATTTTTTTTATAATCAGAATTTATGTTTAAGCCAAATTATTCTAATGTATAGGAATAATAATTTGATTCTTCTTCCTACCTATACATAAATTCTTGTTTAATTTGATTTCTTTTGGTTTAGTTATGAAATCTAGAATAATAAACAAAAAGAATACTAAACTGGTTTGTGTTATTACTTCAAATGAGCTACTAAGGAGTAAGCTTCTGAAAATTTATTAATCACTTCATTATTTATTTTTAATCATTAATATGATTTATTTTATGTTAGCAAGATTTACGTATTAGTTGAATAAATATTTATTTATATGCAAAAGAATAGAAAACACGACATTCATATTTATTTGAATTACTTTTCATTTTTCGGTTTACCAGTAATTTCCTTTGTTAAGGAGCAACTGTTGGTAGTAAAGTCCATGCATACAAAACAATGTCTTCCCATAGAAACCGAAAATAGTTAGCTTAACAAGGAGTGATCATCTAAAAAAAGATGTTCAAGACGACGGAATTATGGAAAGTGATAGAAGATATGATAATACTCATAGAAATAGAAAATATGTTGATACATTCTTTGTGTTATTTTTTATGTATTCTTTATATATTGATTATGTTGAAATAATTAAATTAAACTCCTTGTATGGATTTGAAAAGTTTAGCTTCTAAAGTTGTCTATTTATGTATTTGGTTATGGTAAATGAATTAGTTTGAGTCATTTGATTTGTCTTAATTAATTAGATGGAGTTGAAGGGTGTGTGTGTATATATATATATATATATATAAGACAAATCAAGGAAAATAATTTACCAATTGATGATTGAAACCATTTTTATAATTGAAAATGTTTGATCTAACAAATGTTTATCATAATATTTTATGTAGAGATTATTAACAAGTTTTTCATTATTTAGATCAAAGTAGTAGTTTTTAATCATTATTTTTACACTTGAGAATAAAGATATCGTGTTTTCAAAAACAACCCTCTTTCTTTTCTTTTCTTTTCTTTTTTTTTTTGTATTTTCAAAAATGAATTCTTCTGATGATTCTATTTGTGATTTGTTTCGTTTTGAGCTGATGGGTTAGGTATTTGAGAATCATTACGTATCTTGGCGGGGCGAAATGGATGGGACGTGAAGTTTCAGTTAATTATGAAAAGAACACCTACGGTTTTTGAAAATATACAAAACAAAAAAAAAATCAAAAAAAATCCTAGAGGTTTAATTTTTTATTTTATTTTAATAAAATGTTAAGGCTTATAATTTTTTAAAAAAATACTTTATTGCTTATGAAGGACAATAATCAAACTTTAAGTTGTTTTTTCTACAATTAATAAAAAAAATTGATAAATTTTATGCATTTTTTAACACTGTCCACGTAAACGCGGGCTTACAAACTAGTTGTGATGATATATACATACCAATTCTTCGGCCAACAATGAGGACACATTTAATAGGATAGGCCTTTTTTTATCACACTTAAGTCATAAATCATATAATTCTCAATCGGATAAAATTATTAGCTTTATATTATGCTACAATATTAAAAAAGTTTTCTAAATCTTAGGGAAAAACGCATTCTCATCCCAAAGTTTATGAACTCTATAAAATAGTTAAGGAAGTTTTATTGTCAAAACTCGAGGTACAAAACAACTATTCAAGTAATGCCCAGTGTTCCTTTTCTATATTTTGTCACAAAGTTTTTGTAAGATTAGGCCACGTACTATAACCATTTGAAAAAATGAATCAAAATAAAGGAAATTTAAGTGAACTTTAGACCACTTTTTTTATATCTCGTTTGTTGAATGACAAGTTTGAATGTTGAATCGTGTATTATGGTGTGATAATATCGAAATAATATATTTATTTGTCCAAAATAATTTTTGGAAGATAAAGATATTAAGGTTCACAGTGTGAGTGTTGAAATGAATTTTATAATTTTCAAAGTGACTTGTCCCACATAGGAAAAAAAGGAAAAATGGGCTAAATTATAAAGTATCACGTTATTGGTAAGGGATACTCTAGTATACAAGAAGGCTCGCTGTGTGTGCGCAGGGGGTGGTGGTGGTGGTGGTGGTGGTGCAAATCATGGTCTAATTCGTGGTACGGACCATGGACTCGTGTACGAGCGCGACCTGTGTACACAAAGCCCTACAACCTTGAATTTGAAACAACCTAGGAGTTACATGAACCTGGACAGAAGTTGAGAGGCTCCTCTCGAGCTTATAAATAAAGGTTCAACTCTAGAAGATCAACACACCAAAAACGAGAGCTTCATCTTCCTTCTTTCCAAAAAGCTTTCGTGTTCATTTCCAGGCTTCTTTTCAATTCTCCAGAATAAAATTCGGTTTGATCCATTGTATCTTGGAAAAAAAAATCTCAATACGAAGTGAATTTATTTTAAGAAAATTGTGAATTTCAAAAGACTCGGTTTCTGTGTTTTGCTTACAGTTTCTGTTTTTCATAAGATATTTCATAACAATTTTAAAATAAATCCTTGTTTAAAATATAGCTTCTGAGAAAGAAATCGATGCTACTGCCGCCAAGTTCTAGACAAACCCCTCTATCTCGACCCCTACTCAGATAGTCCATGCGTCGGCAGCCCATGCTCCAGCAGTCAACTTCCCGGTGAACTATGCTGAAAAACCTGAAAAATCCAATGACTTGAATTTTAAACGTTGGCAACAAAAGATGTTGTTTTAACTGGACACTCTGAACCTTTCGAAGTTCTTAAGTGAAACTCCTCCAAAGTTGGAGAAAAGTCCTGATATCTAAGCAGTGAGTGAGCTGGTTGCTTGGGTCCATTCTGATTTCTTATGTAGAAATTATTTGTTGAATGGATTGACAGATACATTGTACATCGTGTACTTTTATATCCAAAAGGCTAAGGTACTGTGGGAGTCCTTAGAAAAGAAATATAAGACTGAAGATGCTGGAGCAAATAAGTTTCTTGCTAGTCTTCTTCTGGATTACAAGATGGTTGACAATAAGACTATTGTTAATAAAGTGCAAGAGTTTCAAATCATGTTGGCTGATATTCATTCCGAAGGAATGTCTGTCAATGAAACTTTTCAAGTGACTGCTATCATTGAGAAGCTACCACCAAGTTAGAATGACTTCAAAAACTATTTAATGCATAAGAAGAAATCAATGACGGTTGAAGAACTTGTTGTTGAACTTCGTATCGAAGAAGACAATAAAGGTTATGGCAATAAAATTCAGAATATTCATGTGTCTAAAGAAAATATTGTTGAGCATGCTTAAAGCTCAAAGAGAAATTTTAAGAAAAAATCTGGTAATGCTTGAAAGACAAAACTTAAACCTGAGAAAATCAATTTTAAGGAAAACTTGAGGGTGATTGTTTCTATTGTGGAAAGCCTGGTCATAGATCTTCTGGTTGCAGAAAGCCTAAGAAGACTCAGTAAGCTCACATGGTGGAAAATATCGCCAAAGATGATGATGAGATGAACCTTGTTGCTGTTATCTCTAAAGCAAACCTAATGGGTTCCAATCAACGTAAATGGTGGATAAACATGGGTGTTGTCCATCATGTTTGTTCAGTCAAGGACCTCTTTAATGTTCTTGATGAAAATATTGATGGAGAAAAGCACTTCATGGGAAATTCGGCCGCGCGCGCTTGACATCAAAGGCCTGGGAAAAGTGGTGTTAAAGTTGACTTCCGAGAAGGAACTAACTTTGTACAATGTGCTATATGTACCAGAAATTCGAAAGAATCTTGTATCTGGTTCTCTACTGATCAAGTTTTTACGTCCAATTTTCAAGTCTTATGTGGTCACTTTGAACAAGAATGGAGCATTTGTAGGAAGGGGTTATGAATGTAAATGGATGTTCAAGCTCAATAATGACTATTAAGTAGAACATCTATAAAATAAATAACTCTTCTATTTATATGCTTGAGTCTTCCATAATGTGGTATGTTATATTAAGACATGTCAATTATAATACCTTGCATAAGTTAATGAAATTAAAATGCATACCTATGCTTCAGATTGATGCAGAACATAAGTGTGAAACTTGTGTAGAAGCAAAGTTGGCTCGATTACCATTTCAAAGTATGGAAAAAAATAACAAACCACTTGAATTTATTCACACTGATGTTTCTGACTCAAAAGTCACACAACCTTGTGGTAAAATAAGCACTTCATTAATTTTGTAGATGGTTTCACTAAATTTTGTTAGGTGTATATTATGAAAAGTAAAGATTAAGCAATAGAGAAATTTATTCTCTATAAAAATGAAGTTGAGAATCAAATAAATAAAAGGATCAAGGTGATAAGAAGTGATAGAGGAGGTGAATATGAATCACCTTTTTCTAATTTTGTGATGAACATGGAATAAGGCATGAAACCACTTCACCTTATTCGCCGCAAAAAAAATTGTGTAAGAACCGTACATTAAAAGAAATGGTGAATGCAATGTTACTGAGTTTTGAATTACCTCATAACATGTGGGAAGAAGTTGTGTTATCAGCTAAATAACTTTTAATTAAGGTGCCCCAAAAGAAATTGGCAAAACCCCATATGAATTATGGCATGGAACAACTCCATCGTATAAATGTTTACGAATGTGGGGGTGTCTTGCCAAGGTTGCAATACCTATACCTAAGAAGGTAAAAATAGGACCAAAAACTGTTGATTGCATATTCATTGGATATGCACATAACCATAGTGCTTAGTGGCTTATTGTGCATGAGTCTAAGATTGAAGACATGCACAAGAATGCGATAATGGAGTCACGGAATGCTTCATTCTTTGAACATGTGTTTCCACTTAAATTTGAAATGAAATCTAGGTCCATCAAAAGGAATATAGAAATAATAAAAAAGAACAAGATTAAGACGTTGAGGTATAACCACATAAAAGCAAGAGATCTAAGTTAGAAAACTCATTTGGTTCGAATTTTCTAACTTACATGGTTGAAACTGAACCTCAAAGTTATTCTGAAATAATGAGCGCTTTGGAAGGACCTCTATGGAAAGAGGCAATTAAAAGTAAGATTGATTCATTTTTGCCAAATCACACATGGGAAATAGTAGATCTTCCTCCTGAAAGTAAACCATTAGGATATAAGTGATATACAAAAGGAAAATGAAAGCTGGCTGAACGATTGATAAGTAGAATGCTAGACTTATAATTAAAGGTTACAGGCAGAGAAGGTCTTGATTACTCTGATACATATTCCCTAGTTACTAGAATAACATCTATCAAGATGATTACTACTATAGCTGCTTTGAGAAACTTGGAAATACATCAAATGGATGTAAAAACTGCTTTGCTAAGTGCAGATTTAGAAGAAGGAATTTACATGGAGTAACCTGAAGGGTTCTCGGCTCCAGGTAAAGAGAATAAGGTTTGCAGATTAGTTAAGTCTTTGTAAGACTTAAAGCAAGCTCCAAAGCAATGGCATGAGAAGGTTGATAATGCTATGATGGAGTGTGGATTTAAAATCAACTAATGTGATAAATGCGTCTGCATTGAAGACAATGAATTAAAATATGTTATCTTATGTCTTTATGTAGATGATATGCTTATTGTTGAGAACAATGATAAGATTGTTAAATCTACAAAAGACATGTTAAATTAGAGATTTGACATGAAGGATATGGGCCTAGCTGATATGATACTTGGAATTAGAATCCATAGGCTATCACAAGGGATCGTGTTGACAAAATTAGAGATTTATATAATTCCATTAGCTTGTCGATTTATATTTTTCTCATTAAAAATAAAATAAGATCCGGATAATATTTTATTATAGACAAAAATATAAATTGACAAACAAATTGAATTATATTAATATATACATAAAATTATTATCTACTAAGCCTGCATTATTTATATTCATTTTAAAACTTGCATAAGTTATAAATTTTATCATATATAATATCCAAATTTAATGGATAATAATATTTTTTTTGTCTATAATAATATAATTCCATTTGCTTGTCGATTTTTTTTTTTTCTATTTACAAGAAAATAATGTCATCTTGTATTGTTCAACTTTATTGTCTATTACATTACCAAATGATCTAGTTAAGCTTTCTTATATATTTAAAAAAATGAAATCTTTATTCGTCTCTCCCTCCCTCTGTGTGTGTGTGTGTGTGTAATATAAATATTTTAATGTGTGTTGCCTAATGTATTTTTTATTGTCAATAAACCATATTAATTTAATATAATATACATTAAAAATAAACTTAAAACCAAAAATTTATTAAATTTAAAAATAATAAAGTTCAGGTGAGTTTTGCTAACTGCATTCGGATTTGATAAAATACATTTTAAAGTATACGTGTTTGAAAATATGTAAATTCATTCGCGAGTTTAGATAAGTTCCGACGAATTAATTGATCGTAGGATGCATTTTCACAATCCCTTATAATATATAATGCATTAAATTATAAAAAAAATTAAAAATACAAATCCATAAAATAGTACAGTAAATGATGATTACAATCTTTTTCTCAATATAATGTTATAGCTGAGAATAGTAATTTCGGCCTTCATTGTTGCTATCAATCAAAAAGTGAAATATGTTCACCTGGATTGCCACCAAGTTCATCTAAAAAAAAAAAAAAATGTAAATAATGTTTCCCTAGTTAATATATCAAATTTCACTTTGTTCATTTATAATATAAGAAAATTCTACGGTGACTTTAAGGCACCATGCCTCTACCTCTGGCATTTATAACCATAGATCTCTTAATTTAAAAAACTTGAAATTAATTTAATGGTTGTAAATGCACTCCGCTAAGGAATTTTTCAATAGAACCAGATAGGGCTCCATACGGAGCTCTATATAACACATGACATTCATCCCACCGTGCATTTATAAAAAAAGGAAGGAAAAATAAGAAAAAAAATAATTAAGGGCTCAGATTGATATCAAAACTATGGAGCAAGGAGGACAAGATCTTTATGTCAGACTGGCTTCTATCGAGTCAGGTAAGAATTTATACTGGCTTCTATATGTTTTTTTTATTTAATATTAGAAGTTTTATGTCTTAATATAACAAATCTTTATTATTTACTTTTTTTTTTCCAAGTGTCGCAAGCAACCGGGGCCTACCGAGTGCGGATATTATGTGATGAGGTATATAAACGACATTGTCAACAATTTTCCCAACAGTCGAAATATTGGAGTGGTAAGTTGGTTTGTTTATTATTATCTTTAATGTTTATATAGTGAGAAGTTTTAAATCAATATTAGATAGTGTTAATAAATCTAATATTTTATTTCAATATTTTGAATTTAAGGATTGGATACCGAATCAAGATCCTTATTCACCGTTGGAGTTCGATGATATTCGAAATGTGTTTGCGAGATATTTTATTGACGTTCTTCTAAATTCGTAATTGTAAGCACATTTGTTGAGTTGGGGTTAAAAGGAAATGGAGGCATGCGTTTTCTGTTGTGGAGTGGGTATAAGCATTTTTGTTGAATTTAAGGATTGAACACTTGTTTGCTATTTATGACATGAATGATGTTTGTTTGGACAATTTGTATTTGTTATGAATATTTTTGTTTTGTATGATTTATAATAAATCTTGGGATTTTCAGAATTTGTGAATTTTTGGAGCTTATTTTGTAAATTTTTATTTTTTTTATAATTTCAGGTGCAAAAAAAAAAAAAAAAAAACAAATTGGCATCGGTTGTTAGTTCAAAACCGATGCTAAAAAATATATTCCGGGCAGCGCCTGTCCGTTATGAAGCGCTGCCAAAACTATTATTGGCAGCGCTTCTTATCTAACAAGCGCTGCTAATACCTTTTTTCGCAACGGTTGTTAGCTAAAAACCGATGCCAAAAGCAGTATTAGCAGCGCCTGTTAGATAAGAAGCGCTGCCCGGGTTCCGTATTTGGCATCGGTTGGTTTTGGCAGCGCTTCTTGTTAACAAGCGCTGCTAATAGCGCTTTTGGCATCAGTTCTTTGATAATAACCGTTGCTAATAGTAGTATTAGCAGCGCCTATTCGCGAATAGGCGCTGCCCGGTTTCAATATTTGGCATCGGTTGTTTTTGGCAGCGGTTTTTATATAATAACCGCTGCCCGATTTCAATATTTGGCAGCGGTTCTTCATAACAACCGATGCCAAAAATACTATTGGCAGCGGTTCTTAGAACCGCCTCCCGGGTGTTTTACTTTAAGCATCGCCAGTATTAGAGGCGGTTCATAACCGCCTCTAAAGGCTGTTTTGAACCGCCACCAATCCCGTTTTTTCCACTAGTGAGAAAAACCGCTCAACTAAATGGGAAATAGTGTGGTGAAGGCACCGTAAAAGTCCCCGTAATATATTAAAGAATTTTGACTTGAGTATATTTTATAGATTAATTATGGTTGATAGATTGTGAAACTTGGACTGTCCGATTTGGTAGACGCATTTAAGAGCTCAATTAATTCCTGGGTTATTAAACTAATCTTACATGGAAACTTAGAATGCTTCAACTTTTAGTTTTCTTTAGTGACTATCAATACTTTAATATACGCGTTTAGAAAAACACGTATATTTTTATCTAACTCGATGTTAAACATGGTTATGTTAAAAAGAGAAAGAAAAAAAGAATCTGATTATAAAATTGACACTAATCAGATAAATGTGATAGAAAACGCTTAATTAATACAATATGAAATGCATACTCATGAATAACGTGATAAAAGTAGGACCAATATAATATACATTGATCAGAAACATCCGGAGAGTGTTGGGTAATAATTAACAATGCATCATGCAACTACCAATTACTGGGACCTGGTCGGTTCCAAGTATTAAAAAATTAGTTCATTAAGCTCATTATCACACAATTACTTATTCACAAATTCCGTGTGGAACTAATACTTTACATTTCTCATTTCATGGAAAACCCTGTGAATTGCGTGAGAAGGTTTACGGTTCGAGTCCGTATAATGATAATATTTTTAGTTTACTAACTAAACTTTTGTCGTAAATTTAATCGAATAAACATATAACAAAAATTAAATTGATGAACTAAATTGGTGAACATCACAAAGGATATTTTGATCAAAATCTTCAAAACTGCACTAAATTTGTCACCCTTGACCATTTTTTAAATGATTGATTATTTCAATATTTTAGCCGTACTTTTACTATACGTACGTACCCCACATCTACAGAAAGAGGGAAAAAAACCTGTTGAACGTGGAAAGAAAAAAAAATGGCTTCACAGTAAAATAAAACGTTTTCAATTGTCAAAGCAGCCAGTCCGATTATTCCACAGGCATGTGCATGTTACACACACTATTAATTTCTCTCTCTCTATATATATACACACTCATTTCCAAGACCTGCATTATAACAAAAAGGGAAAAACAAAGAAAAAGAAAAAGATGACATCAAGTTGCAACAAGTCTTTTTGTAGCAACTACATGGTTTTGAATCCAGAAGAAGCTAGTTTGATTGAGCTGGTTAAGATTTTATTTTCCAGCGACGTCGGAAAAAGGAAGTTTGTGGATTGCCCGGACGACGGTGCTAGCGAGCCCTTATTCTGGCGTAGATGGATTATTTTTGTTTCTGTTTTAGTTCAGAAATTGTTAAAAATTATGTCAAAACCAATGGCCGATTTCGGTTCCGGGGTTGAGCACTGGCTCAATTTGCTGTCGGGAAATGGTGGCTTTTTCGGGCTAATCCTAAATTCACTCGGAGGTATTTATATTATTATTTATTTCTTTTTCCTCATGTTTTTATTTATTTATTTATTTCTATTTTTATGAATTTTTGTTTTCCTGGATCCAGATGCAGGCCAGAAATCCGTTTGAGTTAGAAGGACTACTTTTTTCAAAGTAATTAAAATTAATTTTTAAAAATACACTTTCATAATACAATTAATTGTTAAGATTTAATTATAAATATGAGGTTAAGTTGAGATATATGAGGAAAAGAAACAAAGAAAATGGTGTGATAGTTGTTTGAAGAGGTCAAAAAGATTTTTTTTTTTTTTTTTAAATATTAGTTTTAATATAGTCATTTAAGATGAGTTTTTATATTTTGAATATATATTTTATATATACATAACATAGGAAATGACTACGGTGCCGTGAAGGCACCATATACATCCATTGATCTTACCATTATCTATAACCAACTTTTAATCTAATGGTTCTGATTAATTGGAGAATGATACATTCAAGACACCGTAAAAGTCCCCCATAGCATATACCCCTCCAGTTTTTTTTACTGTCGTTCTAGAATTTCAGCTCAAATACTATAATACCTTCGATCAATTAATAATATTCATATTTAATTTATTTCTTTTTTTCCTTTTAATTATCTTATACTCTCATAAACTTGTATATATATATTTATTAGAATGAATAGGGATAAAGTTAAAAACAAAATAGAATAAAAAAAAAATTGATTTGTAACAAATTGAATCTATAAAACTACAATTAATTTGAATAGGAGTAGTATGAAATTAGTAGGCCACAATTGGTTGTAACATAACTTCTCAGGTGTTGTGGGGGAGGGTCGAAAATCAGACATGTTTGTGGGGCGAAATTAATCAAGGATTTTATTAAAATGCATTAAATCCTACTTATATATTGTGTAATGAATTCTTGAATAAGAAAGGAAGCAGGAAAGTTTGTTAATTAATGAATCGTAAAGTTCTCATGGATAATTATAATGTTCTTCCGTAATTAGACAAAATAAGAATTCAAAAAGTACCCACTGTCCAGGTTGGTAATAGTCTTCTTCTTGAGAATGATTAATCATCCAATTTGGCTTCGCTATTTTTTATTATTATTATTTACTTTACACGTCATGCATAGCAACTCAATTATTTGAAGAAATGTTTCTTACTTACTTATAAAAGGTAAGAACAAATATATACACATACACCTACATATATATATATCCCACACATAAATGGCGCTTTTTAGTTGGCTAGCTATTGATTTAGTCACCGACTACATATAGTAACCTTAATGGTCAATTATATAGTATGCTTATTCAAGCTTATCAATTTAGTCCTTTACAGTCCAATCTGATTCAAACCTGACGGATCAAATCCGTTAGGTTGTCTAGTTTATTTTTAAAAAATTCAAAGAAAGCTAGCAATATTAAATTATGTTTGTTAAGTTGTCTAATTTATTTTAAAAAAGTTCAAGAAAAGCTAGCAATATCAAATTATGTCTGTGTAGTTGCCTAGTTTTATTTTAAAAAAGGAAAGTTCGGTAGGACTTTTTCATGTTTTAATTAGATTCTGCCTGATATAATATAATTAAACTCGATACACACATATGTATTTTATTTGAATCTTCTTTATCAATTATACAGTGTTCAATTTTATACTTCATTGACATACCATGTGTATAATACGTAGGGTCAAGCCTAGGGTAGAGTGGGCTTCAGGCCAGATCCCAATTCTTAGGGGCACCAAAATTAAGCCTAGCATATATATGTGCGCGCGCTAAATTCTTTAGAAAAAGAATACATACCAGAAAAATGAAATTAGTCGGCAACCTTCGTATTATTTAATGATTAAATTAGTTGATTATTGTTTAAAAGCCAACATTATTCTTCTAAATAGTAATTATTATTTTTAAGTATTCTAATTACATTTCTAATTAATTTTTATTTATCAAACAAAATGTGAGATATATATAGACAGGTTGGAATGATATTGTATTAATATATTTGTGTATGTTACGAGCATACACATTCTTATTATATATATATAATTATTAT
Organism: Phtheirospermum japonicum; assembly: GCA_014905375.1. NCBI lineage: Eukaryota > Viridiplantae > Streptophyta > Magnoliopsida > Lamiales > Orobanchaceae > Phtheirospermum > Phtheirospermum japonicum. The sequence goes on from BMAC01000165.1 coordinate 1,547,832, forward strand.
TATCATTAAGGTAATATCTCCTAAGGGTTTTGAGATATTTTTACTTGCATTGACTTTTTTTTTTAATTGCAATTGATAATATAAGTTTTACATTTTTCAATTCAAATTTTATTTGTTGTTAAATATTTGTTTTGAATTTGGTTGTTAATAGTGGAATGCACTTTGATATTTTTAATTGAATCTAGCGTTTTTCAAGTCATGTTAAATTGAGGGATTATTTATCATTTTTTCCGCTTCTAATCTTGTAGTTTCCAATGAAAAATAGAATGCTATTCGTCAATTATTAATTATTATTGTGCAGGGAAAATAGTATATCCAGACGAAACATCGGCAAGTTACTTGTCGTTTACTGGGAACGTTGACAAACGAGTGGAGTTGGATAACAACATCGGCTATGGAGATTGCAGATACTATGCTGCACTTTCTGTAATGGCCGCTAAGGCCTCTTATGAGAACCACCAATACATTCACTCCATCGTCAATAACCACTGGGAGGTACACTGATTTGAGGATATATATAAAAAAGTACTTTAATTTTGAAACAAAGAAAACAAAATCAAATAATAATCAATGGCACATTAGTAATTTCCAAGATAAGTGAGTTTTAATTTGTAATTAAACTGAATCTTAGGGTATGTTATTGGAGGAAGAGCAAAAACCCATGTTTAAACCAACAATTTCTTTTTTTAATTTCTCGCAGATGGATTTCTTGGGATCCTTCGATTTCTGGAACGGTGAGATCCAACATTTTTCTTTTTGCAATTATTATTATTATTATATCGCCAAATAAAAGTATTTATATTTTGGTTAGTTAATTACAAGTCCACTATATATGTACAGATTATCAGGACAAAGCCACCACCCAAGCATTGATCCTCCAAGACAAGAAGGACGTAATAACGGTCGCCTTCCGAGGAACCGAGACCTTCGACGCGGACGCATGGTCCTCGGATGTCGACATCTCATGGTACGAGCTCCCCGTCGCCGGAAAAATCCACGGCGGCTTTCTAAAGGCCCTGGGCCTTCAGAAAAGCCAAGGCTGGCCGCAGGAACAAGCCCGCGACAAGCCCGTAACCGCCTATTACGCCATCAGAGAGCTTTTGATGGAGCGGTTACGGAAAAACGACAAGGCCAAGTTCATCCTCACCGGCCACAGCCTAGGCGGCGCGCTGGCGGTGCTTTTCCCGGCGGTCTTGTCTCTGCATCAGGAATCCTTGCTGCTCGATAGATTGGAAGGGGTTTACACGTTTGGGCAGCCGAGAGTGGGAGACGATAAGTTTAAGGAGTACATGGAGAGGATTATAGCGAAACACGGCATTCGTTATTATAGATTCGTCTATGGTAATGACGTGGTGCCTAGGTTGCCGTACGATGACTCGACGCTCATGTTCAAGCATTTTGGGACGTGCGTCTACTATAACAGCTTTTATCAAGGACAAGTAAGTCGAAAATTGTAAGAATTGTTATAATAAATCCATATATATATATTCATGAAATGTGTTTGATATGCAGGTTGTGGATGAAGAGCCTAACAAGAATTACTTCTCTATACTATGGCTAATGCCGAAGATCATAAATGCTTGTTGGGAGCTAATTAGAAGCTTCACAATCTGTTACACGAAAGGAGCAGACTATCGAGAAGGGGGTCTGCTCCGAGTGCTCAGAGTTATGGGCCTTTTAGTGGCTGGGATTCCAGCCCATATGCCCCAAGATTATGTGAACGCAACCAGATTGGGCGAGCCCGATGTTTTTCTCCCGATTCTTGGATCGAATGATGACCAGATCAATATCTTGAAAATGCAGTAATAATCATATGATAAATAATCATTTTGTTGTTTGTCATATATTCTTCATTTTATTGGGTTTTTTGTTGAGATGGGATGTGTCTTCTGAAAGTTGAAGCTTGTAACCCTTTCTGGAACAAATATATGTATTAAAAGGTTTAATTTCATGCATGCAATTTAAAAAAAAAAAAAGACAATAAAAAAGTACAAGAATCTCCAAGTTAAAGGGCTAAGCAATGCTAATCGTACGGTATGAAATTATATTCCAATTCACTTTCTTTTCTTGTACTATTCTCTTTCTTGTTTGGGTAAGAAAGTATCTATAATTCCTTTTATTCAGATGTGTGTCTGTGTATGTATAATCAAGTCGAGCCGATTATGCAACATATTTAACATCGTATATTGCATTGTCTTTTCTTTACTCGCATTATGGATCCTAACAATCAAAATACAACCAATCTTCTATCAAAAGCTAGGATTCAAATTGAGAGGCAATATATTTTTCTTCTCTCTAAGTTGGCCCAGAAAGCGCTTCGATACAACGAAAAGCGCATGTTATTGTTCGGTTCAGGATTTGAAATGTGCCTGAACGTGTTGGGCAATGAAAGTAACTTTAGTCTGTTCGTCAAGAACTTATTGAGAGGTAACCTGCATTTTTTTTTTATTTAAATTAATAAAATTCTCATGATTTTCTAGAACTAGTCTCAAAAACAGAGTGGAATAGAAGAACATAAACACATTTTGGTTCATGCTATTTCGTTTTTGCTAATTTTAATGATGTTCGTATTGGGTAACTTCAATAAAATCACGGAATAACAGCAGGGATAATTCGAATTAATAGAGAAAAACAAATAGCAAGAACAGAAAATTAAATCAAATTGAACCGTCGAGGCGAGCGAACTCTCTCCTTAAGATTCTTATTGCCCCGGACTACGTGCTCGCGGTTGAACAGCAATGAACCTCCCAAGATACAACGACGAACGGAGGTGGACGGAGCAGTCGAACCAGCACCCTGGCGAACGAGAACTGGGCAGACAACTGAGCAAAATCCTAATTGCAAACTATATGATGCGTGAGGCAAGTAGGATGATTATGAGATGCTTTATGATTTTCGGATGCAGAAATACACTGCAGGAGGGGGGTATTTATAGTTGCAAAAGAATCACAATTAAGGTAGAAAATCGCAGGAATTAGGATTCCTYATACAAGTCTAATTCCTATTCTTTCTCTCCAAGAAAGACTGGAATATTGTGGAACTGGTCCAAAACTAAAGCCCAGGCCCACCTAGACTATAGAACCACGAAACCACATGCGCGAAAAATCGCGAGTATGGGCGCGGAACGCGAGCCTCGGGCCTCG
>BMAC01000165.1:1592025-1607884 GCA_014905375.1 Phtheirospermum japonicum
TGATCGACTGAGGAGCCAGTCGGATCGACTGGGCAATCGATCGACTAGGGGTCAGTTCGATCGAACTGCTTTCCAAAAATTCTCCGAAACGTTCTGCCCGCAGGTCGATTTTCAACCCCTCAGTCGACCGACCAGTCGATCGCGACTACAAACTCAATCGATCCGAACTGGAGTGCAGTCGATCGGACCCTGACAGAGACAGCTCCGGCTCGTTTTTCTCGTTTCCGCTCCTTGTCGTCCGCCGGTTGTCGCTCCTTGTTCGCGCTGTGTTCTCCTGCTTTGCCCGTTTCCAATCCGAGTCGAGTGGGATGCTCCGAGGCGTGCGCGGGGACGCTTGGTCATCCTACGGCCAAAAATTACGAAAAAGGGTAAAAATGTACAAAAAACGACTAAAAAACCCGCACAAAAGCTATAAAAACCTAAAACTAACAAAATAGGCCAAAATGACTCTTAATACCTATAAAAGCAAGCAAAACACACGCGAATGCAACACAAAAAAGGTAACAAAAATGCGTACAAAAAAGTTACAAATCAGCGGGCGTCTAGGCAAGCGCCTAGGTGCGGAAATAGGCGGGCGCTTTGCGAGAGCTGGCCGGGCGCTGTCGGAAGGGGCGTGGTGGGAGTTGCGCGCGCTATGCACACGCGCGCTGGCAGGCTGGCGGCAGGCACTGCGCGCGTTGTTCGGCAGGCGCCGAGCGGCTTCGGCAGGCGTGCGCGCGCTTGCTCGGCAGGCGCCGAGCGGCTTCGACAGGCGTGCGCGGGCGAGCTTCTAGGCATGAATTTAGGCCTTTTTCCTTACGCCTAGGGTGTTGGCGTGAGAATAGGCCATCCTAGGCGAGGCTAGGCCACCATTCCAGAAAGTTTGCCCTTTTTGGAGCATCTTGGCACCTATTTAGGCTAGGCTTGAATTTTTAATCTCCATGCCTTAGCTTGATTTCAAAGCCTTAAGCCACCTATTAAATGAGAATTTTAAATATCAAAACCCAAGAATTACACCAAAGCTCAAGGTAATTGAACCAATTAACCCATTAAAATATAAAATCAACAAGTCAATTGAAAAACAACAAAACAAGAAAAACCACATAAAAACTTAATAAAATTCTATTAAAAACTACTAAAATCAACATAAAACTCTAACTAAAAATACTAGGAAAAACACAACAATCACATGCAAAATAACTACCCCACACTTGTCGGTTTGTTCGTCCTCGAACAACGAAAAGAATCGAGAGTGTACATGCAATGAACATTATGTAAGAAGGAAAATCCTTGTGCTTATCCTTATTAATATGATGAAAGTATCAACATAGACTCGCTATCGTCAAGCATTGCTTGTATTACTCTTTCTCAAATGCAAGCCAAATCGATGAATTCCTCACAAAAGGAGTTTTTGAGGGTGTTCGCTCAATTCTCTCAAGTGTTTTTATATGGGACGTGTATACTCTCAAGTCGGACAATACATGCACCTTGTCAAGATTTCAAAAATCGGACGCTCAAAATTGCTCATAGTACATGACCAAATAAGAATCGAAAGAGGTCTTTTTATGGGTTGTAATGTTGGCTCTTTGGTAAGGTATGAAATATTTGGATATAGTGGCTAACACACGATCAAACGTGATTAATAACACACAAAAATCCTAATTTCTAAAACCCGAAGCTTATAATCGCTTCACCCTTCCCAATTTACCAAACTCTCATTTAAAACCCTTTCGTACGCTTTGCCGACTTTATTTCACAACACTTAGAAAACTTTTGAATTTGCGTCTTTTCACTAAACTTAGCCTTTAAATTAGGCTTTTACACTTGAACGCACGCTTTATCACTTTTCGTGATTTGTGTTGGAGTATTATTTTTTCTCTTCTTTTTTTTTCTTTTCTTTTTTTTTGCATAAGCTTCTCAAAACCCGAAACCCACAATAGATTTCCCTCACATCTCTCGCCAACTAACAACAAACTCTCCTACTTCACAAATCACGAAGAAACAAGAGCTAAAATCGAGCTCGGCTAACAAGAAACGGGGCATAGGCTCGAGGGGGCTCATTTGGGATTTTTAAAGTAGCTTAAATATATGGATATGGCCAGAACAAGGGTGATATATGTGCCTCGAGTCATTTTCAAATTCAATCATGTACGATCAAAATCAAACCTCCTCAATGCAGTTTCCATAAGAATGCAAGCAAGACGATAAATCACTCAAGGCTACTCACAAGTTTGCCACCGAATTTGGGAGCAAAATCAAAAGAGCTTTTAGAGCTTTGCAATCTCTTCACGAGAAAATGTTGTAATATATATATATATATATATATATATATATATATATATATATATATATATATATATATATATATATATATATATACATATAGGCGGATTTGGACGAAGCACAAAAATTCAACCCTTACACCAAAGGCCATAAACATGCAAAAACCCGACAAGTAAACTATTCAAACTTCCAAGTATGTGGAGTTGTTCAACAATGTAATAAAGACACAAAAGATACAAAAATTGACTCAACCATATACAAGCTCAAATAGTAAGCATCACTTTGCCAAGAATGCATCACTTCGCCAAGGCTCGAGTTAAGAACAACAAAACATGCTTTGTAATACCCGGACGCTAACCACCTATTCACCCCACACTTAAACCATGCATTTCTCGCATTTTATTGAAAACCAAGTAAAAGGAGGGGGAATAGAAACTTCCTTAACCGAGCGAGTTTTGTCAAGCTCGGTAGGGTCCACCCAAGCATCTAAGCAATCCAAGCAAAAACGAGCATGGTTAGCTTCTCTCGACTCCACTAACGCTATCAATCTTATCAAATCGCCCAATGGTCGACATCGGAAAATAACACAATGTAAAAGAAAAATCACACAAAATTAAAAATTCAAGAAAATATGCACATAGACCAAAACAAAAACAAAAAGACAACCAAACTATATATTTTTTTTATTTTAAATTTTTTCGAATATTTTTGGATTTTCAATTTTTTAATGATTTTTGGATTTTTATAATAAGAGAGAAAGAAAGAAAGAAATGGAAAGAACTTGGGTTGCCTCCCAAGAAGCGCTTGTTTTACGTCATTAGCTCGACGTACTTCCTTTTTGGTCAAGGCGGGAAGATAATGGGAGGGTCCACCAACACAATCTCCTCCTTGTCGGGAGGGTCTACTCTTTGGAACGTCCTTGGCGCATTGCATATCTCAAATAAGATCCACCAAATAGTGAACGTTCCAAATGGGCAAATGAAGCTCGTCTAGGCTAGGTCCTCGGGTGGGATGGTGATTTTTAAGTGACCCGATGACTCATCAAAGAAACGATAAGAGTAATGGTTGGCTAGCTTCTTCAACCTTTGATCGACAAACGATGGAGGGAAATGATCTCTCTTGGTAGCCACATTAAACTTCTTAGAATCGATCAACATCCTCCAACCCGTTGAAGTCCTCGTGGCCAACATCCCTCCTTCTTCATCCTCGAGAACTAACAAGCCACTCGTCTTGGGCACCAAGTCAATGGGCTTCACCCACTCGCTTTTGGACATCACGAACATCAGGCCTTCCAATGACAACCTCCACATCCTGGCTCTCACCATATCTTCAAGTCTCGAATTCAAAGAACTAACCCCCTCAACCACTCCCGGTCTCCACTCAATAGCATCCTTAAGAATTTTAAATTTTTCAACCATCCTCTCCTCCCCTTCTTCCCGGTACGAGTTTGAAAGGATAATAATCGACTTGCTCTCCTCATCCTCCTCAAGATAATCGTCTATTTCTACAAGCTTATCATCAATAACCCCCACCTCCCCCTCTAAAAAGTTGTCGTTGCCCTCAACGACACACCGAGAATCATCTACACACAAATCGGGGTCACATAGAGGCACACCGGACTTATCAAGAATAACAAGGGGCTCATCCTCACAACATCCCTCAATATCGACATCCGGGTCAATATCTTCCTCAATTCCCCAATTTTCTAAACAAACTCGTTCAACCGTGGCCTTGATAAAGTCCATAGACACCCACTCTTCGCAAGATTTGTGTTGAAGTAAAAGGTAAGGGGTCAAGAGGAGTAGAAATACTCGGAATCGAAACCACGGCCTCCTCCGTCGGTGAGACAATTGAATCTACTACGCCACACTTTTCAAGGAACGTGACCGGAAGAGTAGGTGAAGGTAGTGGGTCCACGTGATAAGTAACAAGAGGATCGTGAGGCGGTGGGGGAGTAGGACAACCGGGTCCCGCACAAGGAGGAGTCGATTCCGGGCTAGACATTTGAGCGATTTGAGCCTTCAATGTCGCTATCTTCTTTGTCAACTCAAGCTCCTTATAGGATAAAGCCATGTTCACATCATTAGAACAAGAATACATTTCTTGAGAAGTCTTTGGCTCGGGAGGTAGGGTAGGAGCAATCACTGGGATAGTCGAATGACAAGGGCCCACATGAGGAGTAACAAACGGATTATGGGTCGGTGGTAGAGCAAAAGATGGCATAGCACAATCGGGGCCCTCATGATGTCCATGACCCCCATACACATCCTCCAAAAAAGGCATCGGCATATTGAACGAGGAGAATGAAGGGCAAGAGTTGGAAATATGATCACCCGTTCCACACCATCCACATCCCAAAAAAGGTCTGTTAACATCCCTCATGGTGCGGATGGGGGGGCCACTTTCGATATTGGCGCTCGGACCTCCAAACAATGCATAATCCTCGTGATCTTTAGCGGTTAAAGGGGGAACTTGGGGAACACCAAATGAGCTGGGAATCGGAGGTTGACCTCCATACATGTTCGTGCATTGGTTGGGAGAATTAAAACCCCCATGTGGATTGGATGTCGGATTGTGCATATGTGGGAAGTGATTGGTAGCACCATGTCCTCCATACGGAGTGGAATTCGGATTTTGGTTACTAACGATCCCTTTTGGATTAATGAAGCCTCCATCATACATGTTCAGAAATTGAGGAGTAGGGGCTCCGTAACCTCCATGAGAACCGTTTGAACCCAAGAAGCCGCTCGACCCAACATGGTTTGCACCATGCCCTTCCATGTTGGGTTGACCATAGCCAAATCCACCATTGGCAACGTGGTTTGCACCATGCCCTCCCACGTTTCAAAATCCATTATACATCCCATTCCCAACATGGTCTGCACCATGCCCTCCCATGTTGGGAATGTATCCACCATAGTTATACGAACCTTGCATACTTAACAAGAAAAATATCAAATAACAAAGAAAGCTAAAACACAATGAAACTACAACCAAATCGAAAGCCTTAACCAAGCCGAGTCGCAACGACACCATTTTGTTAGAGGATTTTTAGTGGTGTTGAAATATATCAACGGGTTCATGGCTCGGTATTATCGGTATTCGATTCAATTGAAGGATTCAGTGTGTTTCAAGCTTGGAAAATAGAAAGAAAATGAAAATAAAGCAATTAAACTAGCTAAACTAAACTAGAAATTGAAATTGTATGTTGATCGGATGCCTCGTCGAATACCTCAAATAGAAAATGCAAAGAAATAAAGGAAATAAGCAAGAAAATGCAATGTTTCACAAAGTACAAGCATGCATGCACAAGGTACAACTGTGCATAAAATCCTAAATAATGAAAATTAGCAAAAATTGAAAGCATGAATGGAAAGAGCAAGAAAAGTTGACATGAAAGTTTAAAACTTTAAGGAAAATAACAAGCAATAAAGAGTAGATCTAAGATTTAACCTAAAACTATGCATGAAAATAAAATTCAAAATAAAGCATGTGAAAAACTAAAATCAAGATGATCCAAAACCCGATCTATGATCTAGACGTGTCACTCATCTAGATTACATAAGATCTAACATGAATTCAAGGTAGTAAGACAAAAGGCATAAATGAAGAACAAGCACGGGAATGAAGAACAAAGCATGGAAATAAAGCATAAAACATGAAATTGAAAGGAAACTTATTTGAATTAAGAAATGAAACAAATCTTGAATGTAATTGCATCAAAAGTAACAATCCAAAGGAGTATTTGGATTCTTCTTAGGCTTACAAACCCAATGAGGTGCTTGAAATTAAATCTAAATCTAGGAAAAGAAATTACATTAAAGCTTGAAATTAAATCTAAAACCTAAGGAAGAGAAAATAGATCTTAAAAACTAGAGAAAGGATTTTTAATCCCAAACCCATGCTTGGGTTGGAAGAAAATGAGAGGTATCTTACAAAATGAGAGAATTCTTCTATTAATACTAGATTTAATTGGGTTTAAATGGGCAAAAATAGCCTTAGAGGCTTGAAATTCCCGAGTTTGACCAAGTTTGACCTGGAGGCACCTTCCTAGACCCTCTGCTAGCTTTTGGGAAAATTTTGGCTCGATTTGGCTCGAGATGGCTGGACCATGGCTCGATGTGGCTCGGCCATGGCCGAGCCTGGGCGCTGCTAGGCGCAGGTGGCCGGCATCTGGGGCCTAAGCTAGGCGCTGGGCGTGGCCTGGCCTGGGCGCTAGGCTTAGGCGCTCTCTTAGGCGATGATGGGCGGGCGTCTAGGCAAGCGGCCTGGGCGCGGAAATAGGCGGGGCTTGCGAGAGCTGGCCGGGCGCTGTCGGCAGGGGCGTGCAGGAGTTGCGCGCGCTATGCGCACGGGCGCTGCGCGCGTTGCACGGTAGGCGCCGAGCGGCTTCGGCAGGCGTGTGCGGGCGAGATGCTAGGCGTGAATTTAGGCCTTTTTTCCTTGCGCCTAGGGTGTTGGCGTGAGAATAGGCCGTCCTAGGCGAGGCTAGGCCACCATTCCAAAAAGTTTGCCCATTTTAGAGCATCCTGGCACCTATTTAGGTTAGGCTTGAATATTTGATCTCCATGCCTTAGCTTGATTTCAAAGCCTTAAGCCACCTATTAAATGAGAATTTTAAATATCAAAACCCAAGAATTACACCAAACCTCAAGGTAATTGAACCAATTAACCTATTAAAATATAAAATCAACAAGTCAAGTGAAAAACAACAAAACAAGAAAAACCACATAGAAACTTAATAAAGTTCTATTAAAAACTACTAAAATCAACATAAAACTCTAACTAAAAATACTAGGAAAAACACAACAATTACATTCAAAATAGTTAGTTGGTATCGAAGAAGACTCGACTAACTTTTCTTTAATCAAAAACACATTTTATAAAAGCAAAATCAATTTTATCAAACTTATTACCCATACTCGTCAAGTTTTATTTTACTCTTATCTAACGAATTAAGGAAAACAAGGGAGTTATCAAGATCAGACATATCAGGAATATCAACCTCACTGTGTTGGATACCTGCATCAAACAAAATATTATAATTTAAACTAATATTGGTGCAGTCAAAAGATTCTAGACTGAATGTTCGTGGTGTGCCAACATTTCCACCAACATCCTGAACAGCAATACGGAGTGACACTTCTCCCTTCAGAGTTGTTAAAAATAAGTTTTTCTCAACATTAGGATCAGTCTCTACTACCTTAGACCCACAATCACTTAAACTAATGTTCAAACTATTTCTAGACAAAGTTTTAGCACGTTTTGAAGTAAAATGACCAAAACTAGAACACTCGCGACATTTTAAAGACTCAAGAGTTTTAGGATTAAAATTGTCTACTAAAGCGCTTGAGCTTCCTCGGGTTTTAAAAAACGTAGAGTTTTGAGAAATGCAAAGGTCGCGTTGAGTTTGAAATAAGTTTTTGGCTACAACCCTTTGTAAAAATACTCATACATTTAAAAATTGCAACACCTTCTTTACAAATAAGATAGCAATTGTCCACCATCATTGTACCTGTAAGAAAACAAATATTTGAATCATTAAAAACTTTGAAAGTTTGTTTATCAAATTCAACATTCATATTACTATCACAAAGTTCACTTATGATAATCAAATTACTCATAAGTCCACCAACAAGAAGCACATTTTGAAGCTTTGAAAGGCCTTGGGTATTCAACATCCCTACAGATGATTTGCCCATGATCTCCACCTACATAAATCACTTTTCCTCCATCATAAGTCTCAAAGTCCGTCAAATACTCATGATTACCCATCATATGATGCGAACAACCGCTGTCAAAATACCAGGACCCTGTAATCATATGCTTAAAATAAGTATAAATAAAATTGCACTTCACATTAGATTTGCGAACCCAAACAAATTTAAATTTACGAGAGGTGTTGGTTTCTGTGTTACCGTTGGGGCTGACTAACACCAGGACCAACACTAGACCAGCATACATTTTATTAGCAAATTCAACTTTAAGTTTACGACATTAAGGTCAAATATGGTCAGGCATAAAGCAATGATGACAGATATATTTGTGTTTATGGAGTTTCGATCTTTTTTAGAGGTTTTAGGCAAGTTTTGTCTAGGTGTTTCACAAGACTCTTTTGGTTTAACAAAAATAGGAGTTTTAAATTGAGTACTAGTCTTATAGTTAACAAAAAAAAAGACTTATCAAACTTAGCCTTACCAGTACTTATCTTCTTCAATGATTGAAGAGAAGAGTCAAGTTTAGATTTAACATTACCAAGTTCTTCATCTTTTGTCATGAGAATCACCTCCAAATGAGCGATAGACTTTTTCAACTCATTGTTCATAACTCAATCGTGCGTTCTCCTTGGTAAGAAATTTGGTCTTTTGAACCAACTTAATTCAATTCTGATAGAAGTTCTTGTATGCCTCCATCACTTCGGTGTCTTTTTCATCGGGGTCCTCAACTTTCTCATCTCATGTAGCAATATCATTGGAATTAAAAAAAGGATTGGATTCAAGAAACGATGTTCGACACGTAGAACAACTAGGCAAATCTTTAAGCTTGCACTTAGAATCAGCACTTATTGTCAAGTGCCCGCTCTGATACCAATTGAAAGATTTGCAAGCCCTAATTCTTTAAGTTGTTCATGAATAAAAATAAAAAACGATTTGAACAATCGAACAAACCAAGTGTTTTTTGTGCAGAGTGTAAAGAAATAGCAGCGGAATTAAAAATAACAAAACACAAGGTTTTAATACTTTTAACTACGAGGAAAAAATCCTTGTAGTCGTGTCTTCAGGCAAAAATACCTTTACTAGAAAAGTGTACCAACGATTACACATGAAAACACAAACAACTAGTAAAGACTACGTAAAACTCCTATCGAGTACGATTGTTCTAAATCAGCACTACTCTTCAAAAGTTAAGAATCATAATCTCAAGGATTGAATCTTAATAAAAAATGCAAAAGTATGGAAGAAAAATAATTCGTTCAACAGGATATTAGTGTAGATTTTGCAGCATGAGCAGTAACGTCTGCGTTTGGGTAGATTGTTGTTGATAGAATAAATCGCTCTCAAATCTAAACTATAATCTTTTCGTGTATTCACTCTGCGTATTCAGCGTATTGAAGTTGTAGAGCTAGTCCTCATATTTATATATATACATCATTGCTTGTAAAGAATCCTATAAAAGAAGAATATTTACATAATATATTTCAAGTAAATCACTTTATATATTTTAAATAAGGAGAGAAGATAAAATATAAGACTACTAATAATCATGACTTGCAACATATGAAATTTTAAGTTAGAAGAAAGATAATTACAACATAATCTAATTCTGATAATATAGAAGATAAGTACCAAAAAGATAAGTTTAAAATCTTTCTTATTTAATTAATGACAAATATATTTGGCATGAAAGTCAAAATAATATTTAGACAAAATAAATTTCCAAAAGGAATAAAAGTCTTAGAAACCTCATAGGTATGAAACATTTAGATTTCTAATTACTCCTATTCAAACTACAAAAGGGAATACAAGTCTTAGAAACCTCATATGTATCAAACAATACATTAGACTTTTAATTACTTTTTAATTCAAACTACAAAATGGAATAAAAATTTTAGAAATCTCATGCGAATCAAACAACATATGAGACTTCTAATAACTTTTAAATTAAAGCGTAATATTCTCTTCACACTACAACAAAATATACATATCTAGACACCATTTTCGGAACACTTTCAAATTAAATACCCCATTATAATATATTTATCATCTTAATACACATATGGGACGCTTTAAAATGTCCCATGACAATTGTTTACACTAAAAAAATGGAGAAAATTATGTAGGCGATAATATACAATTTGAGCTTCATTTCATTGAGTGGGCTTCCAAAATGGGGTTTATAAATAAATTAAAAATAAATACAAATTGACAAAATAAAATATATTTAAAAAACTTTAAAATTTTGTGTCGGGATGCTAATGACAAACGCGTCCTGTCCATTAAATTAAATAAAAAATTAGGACGTTAATGTCAAACGCGTCCCGGATGTTTTTAATTAAAAATCAAACTTTCGGGGCCGTTTTGAAAAAAGAAAGTTTCGGGCCGAGACGCTTGTGTCAAACGCGTCCGGGTGTTTTTCTTAAAAAAAATATTGCGGGCCGGGACGCGTTTGACACAAGCTTCTTGGGTAAAACTTTTTTTTTTCCAATTCGGCCCAAATATTTTGTTTTTTTGAATTCAGCCCAAAAATAATTTATAAGATTTTTTTTTTCTTTTGGTAATTTGTTATTTTTATTTTAAAATCTTATCTGGGAAATAAATAACATAATTTTTTATTTCGGCCCAAGAGATAATTTGTAAGAATTTTTTTTATAATTTATTATTTTTATTTAAAATATTTATTAGGGAAAATAAATAAATATATCTATTATTACAAGTGCATATCATAATAACGTCTTATAATTATAAGAAACTTTATTTCAAATTTAAAATAAAATAAAATAAAAATAACAATTACAGTAATTTGATATTACATATGTGATCAAAAAACGTACAAGCCATCTGGCGCTTGCACTTTGTTGGTCTCATGATCCCAAGTACAATGCTTGTTTCCCAACATCATATGAAAATGCCTGTATCATTTTTCCAAAAGTTCAATGATTAACACGTATTTATGCTCATTTTTAGTAGTATTTTAGTTACTTTTTCTTATTGTTTTTGGTATAAGTTGGATAATTTAAGGTTAAATTCGTATATTTGTGTTTCCAGCTTATTTTACCATGTTTTGACCTTAATTGATGCAAAGAGGTGAATTATCTCTATTTTTCGCCATACAGCTAAGTAACTGGAGAGGCTTAGCACGTAAGAGATGAAAATTGATGATTAAGAGACAAGAATCGAGCGTTCTGATGAAGTAGTAGCAAGTTTTTGAAGGCTAACGGTTAGCCTAACGGTAACCTTACCGTTAGAGAGCACCGTTATACTTAACGGTAGCCACACCGTTTGATAAGCCCAAAAGTTGAGTTACCAAATATATGGGTTACTAACCTCAGAATAGAGATCAGCAACCTGAAGTTGTTTCCCAATACGTCACAGAAACCTGCTAAGCCCTCCGCAAATCTCCTAGCGGCCTTGCTGGTCCTGCAAAACAGCGCCTCGAACGGGTCGAATTTCGAGCCCGCTAAGGCCCTCCGATGCTTAAGTCAAAAGCAAGTTTAAAACACTCGATCCCTTTTCTTTAATAAAATAAGATAAGATGCTATTATCATACGATACCAATAATGAGAAATAGACATCTCCTTTTATAGAGATAAGAGGTATCACCCCGCTTAGGGTTACCTTCTTCCATCACAATTCCATAAATACCATAACTCTGCCACCGCCTAAATATTAGGATTCCTCCCATATAGTAAATTCCCATAAATAATAAACTTCTCATTAAATTACCAGAATAGACCTGGTCCTATTATTCTTTTCACATAGCCCATCAAGACATCATAAATCATTCGTATTAAGCCCACAGGCTGGACATTCACAAGGCCCATAACTGAGCTCAGACAATACACAAACCACAAGAGGTCGCGACCCTATATGAGAGCTCATCATCATACTACAGGTCGCTACCCTATAAAACAAGCTCGCCCACTTCTTTAAACAAAACCATTCAGCTCGCTCACCCCCGAGAGGAACACACTCTCCAGGAAATGAGGTCGCTTTCCACAAATACTCATATAAGTCACATAATATTACGTACGGACATTTTGGTCCGTGTCAGCTAGTCCCCCATGTTCTAGCTGATTGAGATATGAAATCAGGTAGGACATGTAAAACAGAATCAAACGAGCACAACCAATGAAACACAACAATAAAACATAAACACAAAAACATATCACTACTTCACCTTACCATATTCCAGGATCACACGGCTCGATAAACCGAGCTACAACACCAATCATCCCTTTACAAAATACCAAGCATATCTGCGACCTTCAAAATATCAGCTCGTTGAGCTCATTTATTATTGTAGGATGATTATCCCACAAGAAACGACATGTGAGTCCCCAGTCTAAGTCCCAAATTATACACATGACGACCTTCAACATACAATTGTTATTCTCCGACCCGAACTAATACTCAGTTTTAATAATTTCAAAAACGCCATCATGAACAACCCAAAAAGTCAAAGCACGCCTTTCTCTATCCGTCCCATCTCTTTTAAGCCTCATTAAATGCAATCCGCCACTATGTCGAACACGTGTCACTTCCTCATTTTCTCGGAGTATAATAAACCGAGTGGGCCCAAAATAAATGGCCCAAAACATTCCCGAAAGAAACCCTATTAACTCCGCCCCAATCTATCCCATCAGCTTTCCGCCGCTCAACAAAAACCCCTTCATCTCCTTCATTTCACACTTTATACAAAGTACATCGCCATTTTCACTCTGCAACAAAGCTCACGCACCCTCAAATTTTTTGAAAAATACTATTAAACTCAAGACCCATCGCCGACCTCAAGAACGCTAAGAATGGGTAAGTCTTCCATCATCCTTCTTATTAATAGCTTTAATTTGTATATAACATCTGCACAATGTATCTGTAGTATTTGCTGAACTGTTGCGTTTTATATTATCTTTCTCTGCATGCCTGGATTTACGACGAAAATAGCATCCTCCGATCTTAATTCTCAAAACCCAGCCCTATCACCAGACTCGAATCCTAGCGAGAATCCTTAAATCCTTCAGAGGAGGCGCAATCAGCCCTCCTCCCCTACTTCTAGTTCCCACACCGAAACAGAAAACGACACTACCCCCGAAATTACTTCTCCCACTCCTTCAGCCCTTGCAGACATCCCAGAGGGCATTCCATTACAAAAACCCAACGTTCCAATCCACTGCGAACACTTTTTGGAAAACCCCGTAACTTTAGCTTGCTCAGTAGACATTACCGACCTACCCTCTTCATCCTTCTCAACCAAGCCAATTAAGGATAACTATTGGCTGCTTCCTGAGCCAGAGGTACTGAAAGCACACCAACAAATAATCAACCTACCTGAGACGGCTCAAAGGGTCCTTCCCGACATAATTCACCTGGACCCCTTGCAACCATTCCCCCAACACATAACCCTTTTTGACGAGTTACTTACAGCGGGATTTAGATTCCCTGTTCATCAATTTTACATTGAAACCTCGCTATTGTATAAAGTCCCCCTTTTACAATTAACCCCCAACTCTATGAGATATATGGCGGGCTACCTTATACTAGGTAAATATTACAACACTCAGCCCGACCCCGGCTTTTTCCATTTTTGCTTCCAAATAAAATATCAAAGCCACTCCTTTTACCTCTCTGCCCGCTCGGGCAAAGCCCGCTTAATAGTGAATCCTTCCAATAAAGTTCCTGAGTGGAGAAAGAACCTTTTCTTTATTCACAACACTGCAGAATGGCCTTTCAAAACCGAGCTATTAGACCATACCCCAAAATAATCCAATCCTCCGAACCCTAAACACCTTCCCATCCTATACAAGAAATACTCCGACCAGCTCGCGGAGTGGAGCAAGCACCCATTTGACGTGGTGCTGCTCACCAAACGATCCAAAATTTTCATATATGTGGGCATTGGTTCTCGCCCCCTTGAGCCGGACCTCGCGTTAACCCGAGCAGAGTTTGGTAGGTTTCTTATATTACAAATGCCATCCAATACCCGAACGAATACACTCCATACTAATACCTTATTCATGTTCGCGGATGCCTTTTGTGAAGCGTGTGTTTCCTCAAGCTCGGTGGAAATCGTAGCACAGACCGAGCCACAACCTGAAGTCACTTCGGCACCTCCACCTTCAATCGCCAGCGTGGATGAGATTTTAAACGAAGCTTTTGGAGCGGAAACAAGCCCAAAAGTTGAGAACGAGCTCGAAAAGAGTCCATAAGCAAAAAAGACTTCAAAGGGTAAACGATCCCTTCGACCATCCGCTCAGAGACCCCACTCACCTGCTCCAAAGCGAAGGCGACTTCGCAAGACCTATGGTGGCGTGACATCCAGCTCATCGAACTTAGAAAAAGACATAGCCAACTGCGAGGATGCAACTGCCATAAGAATACTTCTTCAAGAACGCGCCCGAACCCAGGTATACTCACCATCCTACTGACTTTCAAATCACCCAATAACACAAGGATTAATCTCGCACCTTCCGCCTATTGTAAACAGTTACACACGCTATTCTCTACGGTAGCCGTCCAGCTCGCCACCCGCTCCGAAGACAACAAACTGCCGAAAACCTGCGAGGAGCTAACTGCACAAACTGAACAACAAACAAAATAGCTCTCTCTGACGCAAGGCGAATTGGATGAAGCCCGCAAATGCCTAAGTGCAAGCGAAGAGGAGATCGGCCTCCTAAAAAGTCAAGTGGCCAGTATGGTGGATGAGACAACTTGCCTGGACAACGAACTCCGAGAACAAGTTAATAAAATTGTTGAGGTCGTGCGGACCAAAGAAGAACAAATCAAAACAGCTCGCGAGCAAGGGATCGCCGAAGGAAGCGAGCAGGGCATCACTGAGGGTCGCCGAACCTTTCTAGTGAGCGAGGTAGATCAGAGTTTCATGAGCTCATACCGAGAAGAGTTGATCAAGGCCTTCAGGAGGTCGTCCTTATACTTTGGCAAGATGGTCGTGGGGGGCAGAGAATGGGTCCACAAGGCTATAGGGATAGTCAAGGGACAGCTCGCAGCCATGAACATCCCTTACAACCCCGACATGAAGGCTATTGTCGACCAAATGACCACTTTCAGCTTCTGGAAAGGTGATATAAAGCAGCCCCTGAACGCCAAATGGTGGTTATCATGCAAAAGTAGAGCCATCTTATCTGCTAAACTCTCCTCCGAGCTGGACTCACCACCTAGTGATATGCCTTATGCGTCCAAACCAATCACAAAACCTGCCATCAAACCCAGTACAAAGCCGGCTACTAAGCCCAGCATAAAACCTGCTATGGAGTTAAACCCAAAATCTGATGTAGGACCGAGCTCAAAACCTGCTCCGAAGCCGGGCTCAAAAAGCCCCCCGCCGGCAGCTTCTGACAAAGCTGTCTAAGAGACCTATATAACCATTCTATTATTTATTGCAAACGCTTAATTATTCTATTCGATATATGTATAACTTAATTCCCAAGCACTTGCAAACCTGCACTTTAAGATTCATTCAAAACTGCCAATTTTACACATGACCAACTAATGCAGGTCTCGCGAGAGCCCACCTAATTATAATTCACCTCAAGAAATTAAGATCAATCAAATCACACTGCATAGCAACACATTAACTTGCATGAACCAATTATTCAGTCAAAAACATGTAAGCCAATCGCTTAGCTCGCATAAAGCACATTCATAAAACATTCAATCAAAAACATGTAAGTCAAGCATCTCAACCACTTATCTATAAAGAACAAAATAGCTCGCGAAACTTCATTTATTATATTACTTAACTTTAAGACACAAACTTCATGCGGGAGAAGCACACTCTAGTCTAGAGATAGCTTTTCCTGTCACAACAGCACAACTCGTTCTTTCACATCGCTACAAACTCCTATGCGGGAGAAGCACACTTC
>BMAC01000165.1:1607909-1620553 GCA_014905375.1 Phtheirospermum japonicum
AGCACACTCCGGTCCAGAGATAGCTTCTCCTGCCACAAAAACCAAACAACTCGCATGACGCACTTTCTCATTACAACCAACCCGTGCGCGGGAGAAGCACACTCCGGTCCAGAGATAGCTTCTCCCGCCACTAAACACCCCACGCTACCCTTTAAGCATAGTACTTCTTCAGGTGACACACGTTCCAACTTCTGGGCAAGACTTTTCCAGCAGCATCTTCAAGTATATATGCACCTCCTCGCAACACTTTCATTATCTTGAATGGACCAACCCAGTTAGGTTCCAGCTTCCTAGTCATCCGTAATGCATCAGGTCGTCTCCATACCAGGTCGCCCACCTAAAAATAGTGACGCTTGACCCGTTTATTGAAAGCAGCCTGTATCCTCTGCTTGTAACGCTCAACCCGAGATGCAGCTCTATCTCGTATTTCATCAATTGTCTCAATCGCTCCTCGCGCCAATCTCTCATTTTCTTCTACATCGAATGTTGCCAGCCACTGCGAGCCTCCCACTATCTCAGCTGGAATAACCGCATCCATCTCATATACCAAACTGAACGGCGACTCCCCAGTGGAAGTTCGGGGAGTTGTTCGATAGGCCCATAAAACTGACGCGAGCTCCTCTTCCCAAAGCCCACCTTTTTTTTTTCATCCGCAACTTCAAGCCCTACACAATTATACGATTAGTGACTTTCACTTGCCCATTAGTTTGGGGATGCACCACAGAAGCAAACCGTTGTTTTATCCCCATCTCCTTGCACCACTTCCGTATCTTTCTTCCATTGAACTGGTCCCATTATCTCACACCAGTACTCGTGGTACTCCAAACCTGCAAAATATGTTACTAAAAATAAAATCCATCATATGCTGCTCGCTTATCCCTGTAACTGCTTCAGCCTCCACCCATTTTGTAAAATAATCAATCGCCACTACTAGATTCTCCTTGTTGCCCGGGGTTTTTGGAAAAGGACCCACGATGTCATTTCTCCACTGCGCAAATTGGCACAACGAGATCATTGTCATCATCTCCTTAGCCGGTATATGAATGACTGGAGCATGCATCTGACACTTCTTACATATTCTCACCAGTTCGCTAGCCATATTCTTCATTCCTGGCCAAAAGAAACCAGCCCGCAACGTTATGCCTACTCAAGCTTTTCCCTTTGCATGATCGCCACAATATCCCTCATGTATTTCCTTTAGCACTTCCAACCCTCGCTCCTTAGCTAAGCACTTCAGGAAAGGTCCGAAACGCGACCTCTTATACAATTCTTCATGTATCACACAAAAGCGGGCTGCTGTTCTAGTCTCCTTGGTTGTTAATTTTTATGCGCCTTCCCTTGCTTTGACAAGAAAATCCCATATTGGTGTGCGCCAACCATCATTTTCTTAGATTTCCATAACTTCTTTCCCCTTTTCTACACTACTATGGCCCAACTCCATCAGCGTGACTCTCCGAGTATCGCAAGTCCCCAGTGCTCCTGCTATCCAAGCGAGCTGGTCCGCCTGAACGTTCTCATCTCGCGGTAAGTGCTCCAGTTTAAATTCCTCAAAGCATGCTGCCTCCTCCCATAACTTACTCAAATATACTGCCATCCATTCTTCTTTAGCTTCAAAGGATCCACCGAACTGACAGGCTATCGACTGAGAGTCCGTGTATGCCCAAAATTCTTGTGCGCCCAGGTCCTGTGCCATCTTGATACCCTGCAACACAGCTTTGTACTCGGATTCATTATTGGATGCCTTGTATCCTAACTTAATTGCGAACTCCAAATTCTCCCCTTCTGGACTGGTTAACACAATACCCAATCCTGCTCCTGATACCATAGTCGAACCATCGGTATACAACGTCCATGCTTTTACCTCCTCGCTCGTCCCAGCTGGTCACGCCATCTCTTGTAAAAAATCGGCTAACACCTGCACCTTGATGGATACTCTTGGCTCATAAACCACATCGTACACGCTCAGCTCTACCGCCCACTTCACCAGCCGTCCGGACACATTTGGATTACTCAAAACCTGTTTAAGAGCTAAGTTCGTACGTACCCTCACCTTATGACTTAGAACATAAGGCCTCAATTTTCTTGCTGTACAAATCAACGCGAAGCCACCCTTCTCCAATTAAGAATAGTTCAACTCAGCTCCCCGTAACATTCTGCTAATATAATAAATAGGCCCCTGCGTGCCCGCCTCTTCTCTTATCAACACTGAACTTATTGCGACCTCTCCCACCGATATATACAAGAACAGATCTTCTCCAGGCATTGGCATAGGAGGTAGTGGTATCTCTGCTAAGTACTTCTTTAATTCTTCGAACGCATCTGCAGCTTCCTTAGTCCACTTGAATTTGGATCCTTTGCGAAGCGCCCTAAAAAACGGAATGCCTTGTTCTGCCGACCTGGAAATGAAATGACTGAGCCCTGCAATCCGACCTGTGAGCACCTGAACATCACGCACTGTGCGAGGATGCGGCATCTCCAAAACAGTTCGCACCTTCTCTGAGTTAACTTCAATTCCTCGCTCAGTCACCATATAACCCAAGAACTTCCCGGACCGCACACCAAATGCGCATTTCTTCGGATTAAGCTTCATCCCGTACTATCTCAATATAACAAACGTCTTCCTTAAATCCTCCACATGAGACTCTGCTTTCTTACTTTTAACCAATATATCATCAACGTAGACTTCCATGGTGGACCCCAACAAATCTTTAAACATCTGGTCCACCAACCTCTGATAGGTCACTCCAGCATTCTTTAAGCCAAAGGGCATGGATACAAAACAATAGGTTCCCGTGGAAGTGAAGAAACTCACTTTGGGCTAATCTTTCTTTACAAGAGGTATTTGGTGATACCCCTGTGAAGCATCCATCATACTCAACAGCTCGCACCCTGAGGTAGAATCTACTAATTGATCAATTCGTGGAAAAGGATAATGATCCTTCAGACAAGCTTTATTTAGGTCGCGAAAGTCTATACACATCCTCCACTTTTGTGTCGGCTTTGGTACCATCACAATGTTAGATAAATACTCAGGGAATTGAATTTCTCTTATGTGACCAGCTCTCAACAATTTCCGCACTTCTTCTTCAATCACTTTATCCAGCTCTGGCCTAAAATGTCTTCTTTTCTACTTTACTGACCTCGCCTCCGGATCTGCATTTAAATGATGCTACGCGACCTCCAGGGATACCCCTGTTAACTCTCAATCCCTAAACGCAAATATATCCCGGAATTCCCTTAATAACTCTATCAGTTCGGCCCTAAAGATCTCGGGTATTAAAGTCCCCACCCTTATAGTATACTCTGGGCGACCTTCCTCCAATAAAATTTCCATCAACTCCTCATTTGGTTGGACAGAATTCTCCTGTTCCTTCATCTTCTTTGCATTGAGCACTCCCTCCGGCTGTTCGTCACCCCTCTCGAGTTTATTCTCCACCAAGCCTCTTCTGACCGCCATCTGATAGCAGGATCTCGCGGCTTGCTGTTCTGCGATGACTTCCCCAACTTTATCACCTACTGGGTACTTAATGCTCATGTGATAGGTCAATGTCACCGCTCGAAAGGCATTGAGGGCAGGTCGTCCTAATATAGCATTATAGGCTGACCTCCCTCGAATTATCAGAAACTTTAAACTCTTCTCCACTCGTGACTCCTCCTTTCCCAATCCCACAGTCAGCGTCATCTCGCCCTCGGTATTCACATGTGCTCCATTGAAGGCGTATATGGGTGTATTTATGGATCGCACCTTTTTCTCTAACTCTATCTGTTCGAGACAATCTGTGTATATAATATTTATTGAGCTCCCGTTATCCACGAAGATTCTACCGACTTCGTATCTTGCAATCTCAGCCTCAATTACTAATGCATCATTATGATCTTCCTGTAGCCCGCGTCGATCATTAGGACCAAAAGAGATGACTGGCCCTACCATTTGAGATTGTCGGCTCACACTAGCGACCTCCCATGTTCTGGGGCGAGCTGACTTAACATGTTTTCTCCGCGCGCTATTGGAATCACCATCTGTCGGTCCACCCGAGATCATGTTTATCCTTCCCTTATTCCTCCGCAGACCATTACGTCCCTGATTCCCTTGTTGTAGTTGCCTTGCGAGCTGATCCTGGGGTGGATTTCTTGGTGGCGGCGGGGGCAGTGGTTGCCCCGGCCCTTTCGGCTCCTTCTCCTTATAAATTACCTCCTTCAGATGTCCCGCTCTTATAAGTCTTTCTATCTCTTCCTTAAGGTGCCTACAACTTTCGGTGGAATGCCCATAATTGTTATAAAACAGGCAAAAAAAACTAGTCTTAGGATGAGTAGGAATGGGTGTGCGATCTTCTGGCCACTTTATTGCGTCGGGCACCAAGCATTCCATAATAGTAAACACCTTAGCTCGCGGATGAATCAATGGTGTGAAATCCTCCTCTATCCAGTTTCGCATGTTCTCGTCTAATCTTTTGTTAATCACAGAGCTCGGGCTCAAGAGCCCGTGCACTATTCCTCTTGGCTCTCTCCTCGATTCTCTTCTAGACATGCTATCCCCTCTATCCGCGACCTCTCTACCAAAACGCGCCTGATGTTCCTCTTCAGCTTCCTCCACCTGTACATACTTATGGAATCTCGCCAAAACCTCATCATATGTTCGTGCCTCCTTTTTTACCAAACACTTGCGTAAGTCTTCCCTCCTTAATCCCTGGTGTAAAGCTCCAGCCTTCATCTCATCAGTAGCAGTGGGCACCTCTAAAGTAGCACTGGTAAATCTGTTGACATATTGTTTGAGTGTCTCATTAGGTCATTGCACCATGGTAAAAAGCGACTGTGCCATCTTCGTGCTCTGTCTCACGCTGGAAAACTGCTTCAAAAATGCAGCTCGCAACACCTGATAACTAGTAATTTTCCCTCGTGGGAGCTGGTAGAACCAATTTTGTGCAATTCCCCTCAAGGTGGATACAAAGGCTCGACACGTCACATCATCCATGTAGTTGCGTAACATCCTTGCATTCTCGAAGAGCTACAAATGTTCGATTGGATCCGTCGTTCACCGATACTGGAACTCCAAATCCTTATACCCCTTAGGTACTGTGGCCTGTAATATACCCTCTGAAAAGGGGTGCCCCTCATCTCCATCAAATTCCTCTCTATCTACTCGCTTTTGTAGTTTCAGTATAGCTTCCTGCAAATCTCTAAAAGCCTTACTCCCTAGTCCCACCTCGTTTTCGTCCCTTCCTTCGTTGTTCCCGCCACGACTCTTACGGGTTTTATCCCGAGATTCACAGTCTGTTTCCAAGGTCTGGGTTTCACTTTCGCTGGTGTGTTTGTCATACAGGTGACCTTGTCGCCTGTAATGACTTCTTCTCACCTTCATTCCCTTTCCCTTACGCTTGTGAGTTGTATATGCAGTAGAGTTGGATGTGTCCTCGTGCTTACGTTTACTTTGTTCCTTCTTTCCATGAGAAGCTTTCCTGGTTGGAGATCTTTCATTTTGTTTCGCCTCTCTGGTTACCGATTTTTCCTCCTTCTCGCTGTTGAGTTCGTCCCTCTTCTCTCTCCGAGTATCCAGCTCGCCTGTTAGATATCTATGCAATTCCTCCTGTCTCTCCCAAGGCACAAAATCCATAAGCCCCTCTAAGAATCCCTTATTAACCTGACATGGCTTATTCTTGGGTAAGTTCTTCCACTCCTTCGTTCCGAAGAGGATTACTTTTTGCGCTACCACCTCCGGCGTCTTCAAATCTTCCGCTGGTTCCTTTCCGTCCCACCGCTTCGGGGAAGGCGGTGGTGTGCCATTCAAGCCCTGAAATGATGGATCCACCTGTGGAGGTATCTGCCCTCCTTTCATCACATCTTCTTCATCGATGCCCACCGTCTTGGCCTTCTTTTTTGGTTTGTCCGATTCAGAACCATAGTGCAATGTTCTGGGTATTATGTTATCCTTCATGTTTGATTTATGAGATTTCTCACGCCTTTTGCTCAAGGACTCGATGTCCCTCTTTCCCACAGACGGCGCCAATTTGATAAGTCCAAAAGTTGGGTTACCAAATATATGGGGTACTAACCTCAGAATAGAGATCAGCAACCTAAAGCTGCTTCCGAATACGTCACAGCGACCTGCTAAGCTCTCCAGAAAACAGCGCCTTGCTGGTCCTGCAAAACAGCGCCTCGAACGGGTCGGATTTCGAGCCCGTTAAGGCCCTCCGATGCTTAATTCAAAAGCAAGTTTAAAACACTTAATCCCTTTTCTTAAATAAATCAAGATAAGATGCAATTATCATACGATACCAATAATGAGAAATAGACATCTCCTTTTATAGAGATAAGAGGTATCCCCCCGCCTAGGGTTACCTTCTTCCATCACGATTCCATAAATACCATAACTCTGCCACCGCATCAATATTAGGATTCCTCCCATATAGTAAATTCCCATAAATAATAAACTTCTCATTAAATTACCAGAATAGACCTGGTCCTATTATTCTTTCCACATAGCCCATAAAGACATCATAAATCATTCCTATTAAGCCCACAGGCTGGACATTCACAAGGCCCATAACTGAGCTCAGACAATACACAAACCACAAGAGGTCGCGACCCTATATGAGAACTCATCATCATACTACAGGTCGCTACCCTATAAAACAAGCTCGCCCACTTCTTTAAACAAAACCATTCAGCTCGCTCACCCCCCAGAGGAACACCCTCTCTAGGAAATGAGGTCGCTTTCCACAAATACTCATATATGTCATATAATATTACGTACGGACATTTTGGTCCGTATCACCGTTAAAGGAGGACTGCGAGCATAACGATAGGTTTAACGATTACATGCCCTACCGTAAATATCACCGTAAGAAGGCAACAGAGACGTTAACGATAGCTTTAACGGTATCTCCTTAACGTTAAGTGCTACCGTTATCGGGCCCAGTAACCGACCTATGTGACTTGCAGCCCAAGAAACGCAAAATCTATAAATACCCATCATTAATCCGAGTTCCAGGCGTACTTCCAACCCTAAAAACTTACCATAAATATAATTCTAGGGTTTAGATTTGGATTTTAACATCAAAAATGCAGAGATCGAGAGCAAGAAGAAGGACTCAACGAAATGAGTCCCGGTTGCCGTTCGACGTCGCCAAGCCTGTTTTCGTCCGTTTCGCTGCGAATCTCTGTGGAACTTCCAATGTTTAATCAGCAACCATTAGTTAGAATAAGTTTTCTGCAACCTTTCATTGTTTTTTTAGATTAATAGTTAGTTTTTAAGCTTTTGAATATTTAGTTACCTTTATGTTTTGAAGTTTGGTTTATGATCTTGAATTCGCTGAACGTGTTTAGTTATTTATTTCTCTGTTTAGATCAGATTTCCATGTTTAAGTTTGGATATTGGATACTTGAATTGGTTGAGAATATTCATGCTATTAATTTATGTTACTTTGCTTAAGTTTTTATGCTTATTGCTATCGTTTGGTTCGTAGTAATTTATTTTATGCATGTTCGTATGTTCGTAGTTGATATATTGAGACGATTTATGATAATTTAGCTGCTGCGAATTGGTTCTAATATTGAGTTCTTAATTAGTTTGAATTTTAATATAGTTATTTCTTAGATAATTAATTAGTTAATTTAATTTAGGTTTTAAATTGGTTAAATAATTGCTTTCAAATTCTTAGTAAATAATTTAGGATAATTAAATTAGTTTTTAAGTTTAAGTCTTGCAATTTAAGTTCGTAGTTATTAATCAAAAACCAACAAAACCCTAAAGAAATATTTTGGTTACTTGTTTTTGAACAATTATCTGAGATCCGATAATTTGTTGTCCTTGAG
This sequence comes from Phtheirospermum japonicum, assembly GCA_014905375.1. Classification (NCBI taxonomy): domain Eukaryota; kingdom Viridiplantae; phylum Streptophyta; class Magnoliopsida; order Lamiales; family Orobanchaceae; genus Phtheirospermum; species Phtheirospermum japonicum. Next base: position 1,615,722 of record BMAC01000165.1, read on the forward strand.
AGATGACTCGAGTCAAATTCCCACCCTACAAGCACCCTCATACTCTTGCAAGCAAGCTTACGTGTTTTTAATTTGAAATATCTTTAATTGGGGTGCACAAAAGTTTGAATCAAAATTTTGGCGCCGTTGCCGGGGAACAACAATAAGGAGTCAAAGGTAATTGTTCTTTTTTTATTTATTTTAATTGAGTCGTTTATAATTATAAGTGTGCTTGGTTTAGATTTTGCCAATTGGTACGTTTATATTTTGTTGAGTTTATGCTAGGTCGACGTTCACTTTGCCCCGAGAGCGTTTCTTCCATAACTACTAATATCGTGTGAAACGAAATTCCCAAAAATATGGCTAGAAGAGCGAATCATGAGCACCATCACAATGAGTTGTTCGATGCATTAAACAATGAGTTACCTTTACAACCTCCACGAAGACGTCGGGGAGAATACGGAAGCGAACCACAACGAGCAGTAGGCCCAGTCCTACCGAGAGCCTATCGCAATGAGCAACAATAAGGACATGATAATCGAGGGAGAAACGAACGACACATTGAAAATTTACATGATAATTATTCGGAAAGACCACCCCCTCGACGTGAGCGTGTAGATGAATGGCTTGAAGATCAAGACCTTGGTGAATTTGATGATGGAAGCGAGTATAAAGAGATTATTCATAGGGAAAGAGCACTAACAGAAAAATTCATAGATGTGAAGAACAAGGGCGAGACATACCTCAATGATTGGACGAGGGAGGCGAAGAAATCAAAAGAAGTTCGCACCAAAGAATTCAAAAACTTGCAGTATGAGGTTGGGGAATTAATACTGTATAATCATGAACGTAAATACAACCCAGCTGATTTTGGAGCTGCATGGAGCGGACCTTTCTTGATAAAAGAGATGGACGAATATGGAGTAACCACATTGTATGATGAGGTCGGAAATTCATCCTTTCAAGTTCACAAGCATAGGTTGAAGCCTTATTATGATAAACAGAAGAAGACTCGCGTTAACAAGTCGGTGGAGTATGGAGATCCACCACACGGTTGGAATTAAATGAACAAAATAGCATCGAGCAAGCGACGTTAAAATTTGTGCTTCTCGGGAGGCAACCCGAGCTTTTTATATCCTTTTGTACCTTATTTTCAATTTATTTAATTTTTCTTTTTGATTGTTAATTGTTTAGAACAGATGGAAGGACTCGAACGAGGAGAATCTTTAAATGAGCGAAGAAAAAATCAACCCAGAATGCCGCCCGCGTCGGTGCCAAAACTGCTCGCGTCGATCGACGCAGCGCCGACGCGCCTGCTGAGAATTGCTCTCTGTCGTGTCGATTGGGCTCGCGTCGGTCGACGCAGTGTCGACGTGACCCTGTACCCGGCCCAGAAATGTTTAAAAATCGGATTTCGACCCGCCGATCCAACCCATATGCGTGTGACCCGCGGGAGAAGCCCAGAATCCTGCTTTAAAACCATCAACTCCCCCGTTTCTCTTCTCACTTTCTCTTCTTCTTCTCAACCCATAAAATTTCTAATTTCTTGTTTCTTTCTACATTCTTACCTTTTTCTAAAATTACTTGCACTACCACACTCAAAACCCAGAAAATGGCCCATAAATCACACCCACCATCTTACATACAGGGCGAATTCTTCAAACGGGCAAGGTAGACTTGGAGCAATTCCGGGGCAAGTTGAAAATTTTCCAACACGAAATTTATGTGACATTGAGGTACTTCGCTTATACTCTCTTGGGACCATATTATCATTGTTTGGTTGTGTTGGGAAGTTGTTGGTGCAAGGATTACTCAAGTATTTGGTTGGTTGAACACGCACGCCAAGTGTTCGACAAAATTTCCCAAGAAGCAAAGGGGTTTATTTTCAAGGTTTATCATTCCCGTTCCACTTTTTATTGTTTGATTATGTCTCGAGCGGGTAAACGAAAGAATATCTCGGGGAAATACGGAGCACCGTTCCCAATTTACGACAAAAAGGAAGGGGACGTTTTTAAGAATATACGAAAAAGGGGGTTCGCTACACATAGTACTTTGAACGTCGACGGAATCGAGGAGGAGGCCTCGAATAGTTCGGAGCACCACACCGATCTTTCCCGATACGTTGTTGGCCCCGGGTGTGGGTATTTCGCCCAAATGCACCTCCCCGGATTTAGCGAGCTTATGCTTGAATTTTTCTCTACTTTGGCGATCCGGAACGACGAGACGTTCACATGTAGGCTAGGTGGGAATGACGTTTATGTTAATGAGGAAGTTTTTGGCAACATCTTTGGTTTCCCGACCGAAGGGGACCACCCGGTAGGAGTTCAAGGATTCGACTTATCCTCTTTTGGGGGGATGATCACCGGGGGAAACACGGGCGATTGCAAGCGATTTCCTTGCTCGAAGATTCAAGACGATGCCCTCTATGTCACCTACAAGACCCTCGGCCACATCATTTTATGAAAGACGAGGCCACCTACGCGACCAAGTCCAAGCTCTATGTTCTTCAATGTCTTCTCAATGGTCGTCAAGTCCGACTATACCCATTGGTCTTGCAAGGACTATACAATGTTACTAAGGGTACGCCGGGGAGCAAGACGCCACTTCTCTCCTTCGCGCCATACATCACCAGCCTCGCCCATCACTTCGGGTTCGATCCGGCCGAAAGCAATTTTCATCCACTCGGGACTACTTCACTATCTTTGACGCGTGCCCCTGCACCCCGAGTGAGGTCTTCGACTCAAGGGGGATCCTCATCTCGACATAATGACGAGGATGGAGATACGAAGATGGAGCCGACCCCACATACTACTTCGGGCCCGAGTCCCGATTGGGGTCAATTTTTCGAGGATAACCGAGCATTTCAGTTGAAGATGTTCGATAAGCTCCAAATCATCGACGAGAAGATTGATACGAACCACGAGCAAAACTGTCGGAGCTTAAGGAAGATGCGAGCTCGCATTTCGAGGCTCGAGGAGCGGTTTGAGGCGGCGTATCCCCAACCTAGCATGGACGTCGATGAGAACCCCGAGGATGATGGTTCCCGCGAGTTCTAAATCTTGTATCTTTATTTTTATTATTATGATTTATTTGAAAAATATAAAAATCCAAAAATATTGTTATTTTCTTTGCTTTTGTTTGTTTTGTTTTTCTTAGGGCATTTCACATCACGTACGTTGAAGAAGCGGCCGATTGCACAAATCAACGGGTAGCGGCTCGACTACTATTATTTCAGGGATATTTTCTTTTTCCTTCCTCTTTTTGAATTTTGGATGTATTTGTAGCAATCAGGAGATTGCCGGGATTTTACCATCAACTCCCCCGTTTCTCTTCTCACTTTCTCTTCTTCTTCTCAACTCATAAATTTCTAATTTCTTGTTTCTTTCCACATTCTTACCTTTTTCTAAAATTACTTGCACTACCACACTCAAAACCCAGAAAATGGCCCATAAATCACACCCACCATTCTTACATACAGGGCGAAATTCTTCAAACGGGCAAGGTAGACTTGGAGCAATTCCGGGCAAGTTGAAAATTTTCCAACACGAAATTTATGTGACATTGAGGTACTTCGCTTATACTCTCTTGGGACCATATTATCATTGTTTGGTTGTGTGTTGGGAAGTTGTTGGTGCAAGGATTACTCAAGTATTTGGTTGGTTGAACACGCACGCCAAGTGTTCGACAAAATTTCCCAAGAAGCAAAGAGGTTTATTTTCAAGGTTTATCATTCCCGTTCCACTTTTTATTGTTTGATTATGTCTCGAGCGGGTAAACGAAAGAATATCTCGGGGAAATACGGAGCACCGTTCCCAATTTACGACAAAAAGGAAGGGGACGTTTTTAAGAATATACGAAAAAGGGGGTTCGCTACACATAGTACTTTGAACGTCGACGGAATCGAGGAGGAGGCCTCGAATAGTTCGGAGCACCACACCGATCTTTCCCGATACGTTGTTGGCCTCGGGTGTGGGTATTTCGCCCAAATGCACCTCCCCGGATTTAGCGAGCTTATGCTTGAATTTTTCTCTACTTTGGCGATCCGGAACGACGAGACGTTCACATGTAGGCTAGGTGGGAATGACGTTTATGTTAATGAGGAATTTTTGGCAACATCTTTGGTTTCCCGACCGAAGGGGACCACCCGGTAGGAGTTCAAGGATTCGACTTATCCTCTTTTGGGGGGATGATCACCGGGGGAAACACGGGCGATTGCAAGCGATTTCCTTGCTCGAAGATTCAAGACGATGCCCTCTATGTCACCTACAAGATCCTCGGCCACATCATTTTATGAAAGAACGAGGCCACCTACGCGACCAAGTCCGAGCTCTATGTTCTTCAATGTCTTCTCGATGGTCGTCAAGTCCGGCTATACCCATTGGTCTTGCAAGGACTATACAATGTTACTAAGGGTACGCCGGGGAGCAAGACGCCACTTCTCTCCTTCGCGCCATACATCACCGGCCTCGCCCATCACTTCGGGTTCGATCCGGCCGAAAGCAATTTTCATCCACTCGGGACTACTTCACTATCTTTGACGCGTGCCCCTGCACCCCGAGTGAGGTCTTCGACTCAAGGGGGATCCTCATCTCGACATAATGACGAGGATGGAGATACGAAGATGGAGCCGACCCCACATACTACTTCGGGCCCGAGTCCCGATTGGGGTCAATTTTTCGAGGATAACCGAGCATTTCAGTTGAAGATGTTCGATAAGCTCCAAATCATCGACGAGAAGATTGATACGAACCACGAGCAAAACTGTCGGAGCTTAAGGAAGATGCGAGCTCGCATTTCGAGGCTCGAGGAGCGGTTTGAGGCGGCGTATCCCCCAACCTAGCATGGACGTCGAT
>BMAC01000165.1:1630266-1657820 GCA_014905375.1 Phtheirospermum japonicum
TTTTTATGCTTTAATTCCATGCTTTGTTCTTCATTCCATGCTTTGTTCTTCATGTTATGCTTTTAGCCTTAGCACCTTGAATTCATGATGAAACATATGAATTGGCTATGGAATCTAGATGAGTGACACATCTAGATCATAGATTCGGGTCTTGGATCGTCTTGATTTTGAGATTTTGCTATGCTTTATTTGCAATTTGTATTTTTATGCATAGTTTTAGGTTAATTCTTAGATCTAATCTTTGTTGCTTGTTATTTTCCTTAAAGTTTTAAACTATCTCATTAATTTTCATTGCTCTTGCTAGTTATGCTTTCAATTTTAGAAAATTTGCATTATCTGAGTTTTTATGCATAGTTGTACCTTGTGATTGCATGCTTGTACTTGGTGAAACTTTTACATTTTCTTGCTTATTTTCATTATTGGCTTTGCATTTACATATTGAGGCATACGAAGAGGCATCCTACCCACTTTCATTTCAATTCTTAGGATAGTTTAGCTATTTTATTTGCTTTATTTTCATTTCCCTTTACTTTTCCAAGCTTGAAACACATTGAATCTCACAATTGAATCGAATTCCGATAATACCGAGGCCATGAACCCGTTAATTTATTTCAACACCACTAAAACTCTCCTAACAAAATGGCGCCGTTGCGACTCGACTTTGTTAAGGCTTTCGATTTGTGTGTAGTTTCATTGTGTTTTTAGCTTCTTTGTTATTTGGACGTTTTTTGTTTAGTATGCAAGGGTGCTTATAACTATGGTGGATACATTTAGGGCATGTGCAAACCACGTTGCCAATGGTGGATATGATTATGGGGAAACTCGGCATGGGAGGGCATGGTGCAAATCATGTCGGGTTTGATAGTTTCTCGGACGTGAATGGTTCCTTGGGTGGTTATGGAGCTCCAAATCCCTATCCGAACGTGCAAGCTCCATACTCCTATCCGAAACATGCACACCCAACTTCCGGCTCTTATGGCTATGGTGCTCCACAAAATTATCCGACTATGCCGAGCCCGAATCCCGGCCTATATGATGGTTCTCTCACTTCCAATTTCGATTATGCCCCATTTGGTGCCACCAATAGCACTCATGATCCCGATCCGTATGCGTACTTCGGAGGTTTGAGCTCCAATGACCAAAATGCCCCTCCCGCCCTCGATATTTCGGTGCATGCTCCTATTCCGCCCCCCGATCCGACTCTCTTGGCCATTTTGCAACAATTGAATTCGTTGACCACTACGTTGGCCTCACTTGCGGCTAAGTGTGATGCTTTTGCGCCTAAGTGTGATGCTTTTGATGCTACAACGGACCAATTCGGCAAAGCGATATTGATATGCTTAAACGAGCTCATGCGGATTCCTTACTCATGGACATGCTTCAAGAGTTAGTCGAAGATGCGTATATGGAGGCAAAGACCAATGAGGAGGAGGTTGGCCCGATTGTCGATATAGAGGGATGTTGTGAGGATGAGCCCCTTGTTCTTCTTGATGAGCCAGTTGTGCCTCTATTTGACCCCGTTTTGTGTGGAGATGATTCTCGATGTGTCGTTGGGGGCAACGATGACTTTTGAGAGGGGGAGGTGGGGGTTATTGGATGATAAGCTTGGAGAAAAAGACGATTATCTTGAGGAGGATGAGGAGAGCAAGTCGATTATTATCCTTGCAAATTCTCATCGAGAAGAAAAGGAGGAGAGGATGATTAAAGGGCTTGAAAGTTCTTAAGGAGTGCTATGGATTGGATACCAGGAGTGGTTGCGAGAGTTAGTTCTTTGAATTTGATTCTTGATGAGATGGTGAGAGCCGGATTTGGAGATTGTTATGGGATGGCTTAATGTTCGTACTTTCCCAAAGCGAGTGGGTGAAGCCCATTGACTTAGTACCCAAGACGAGCGGCTTGTTAGTTCTTGACGATGAAGAAGGAAGGTTGTTGGCCACGAGGGCTTCAACGGGTTGGAGGATGTCGATCAAGTTTAAGAAGTTTCATGAGGCCACAAAGAAAGATCGTTCCCTTCCCCGTTGCTCGACCACATGTTGGAAAAGATAGCCGGCCATTACTCCTTTTGTTTTTGGGATGAGTCATCGGGTCACTTCAAAACAACAATTCCACCCGAGGATCTACCCACGACGACTCCTACTCGCCCGATTAGAACACTAGCCGCTCAATATTTTCATTGGATCTTAGATGAAGTGCCGACCACTTCAAGACCACAATTCCTCCCGAAAAGGAGGAGATTGTGTTGGTGGACCCTCCCGTTATCTTTCCACCTTGACCAAAAGGGAGTACGTCGAGCTAATGACGTAAAACAAGCGCTTCTTGGGAGGCAACCCAAGTTCTTTCCAATTCTTTCTTTCTTTCTTTTATTGAAAAATCCAAAAACATTTGAAAAATTAAAAAATAAAAAATTTTGTTTTGGTTCTTTTGAACCTTTGGTTTCATTTTATGTACATATTTTATTATGTTTTTGATTTTGTGTGATTTTCTTTTCTAGGTTTTATTTTCCGACGTCGACCATTGGACGATTGATAAAAGTGGTAGCGTTCATGGAGCCGGGAGATACTAGCCATTCTCGATTCTTGCTTGGATTGCTTAGATACTCAAGTGGACCCCACCGAGCTCGACCAAAACTCGCTCAGTTAAGGAAGTTTCTATTCCCCCTCCTTTTACTTAGTTTTCATTAAAATGCGGATATCGCATGGTTTAAGTGTGGGGTGGGTAGGTGGTTAGGGTCCGGGTGTCGAAAAGAATATTTTGTTGTTCTTAACTCGAGCCTTGGCGAAGTGACGCTTACTATTTGCGCATTTATATGGTTGAGTCAATTTTTATGTCGTTTGTTACATTGTTGGACAACTCCACGTGCTTGGAAGTTTGAATAGTTTACTTGTCGGGTTTTTGCATGTTTATGGCCTCTTGTGTGAGGGGTTGAATTTTTGTGCTTCGTCCAAAAACCGCCTATATATAATATATATATATATATATATATATATAATCAACATTTTCTCGTGAAAAGATTGCAACGCTCTAAAAGCTCTTTTGATTTCGCTCCCAAATTCAGTGCAAACTAGTGAGTAGCCCTTGTGTGATTTATCGGCTTGATTGTGTTTTTATTGAAATTGCATTGAGGAGGTTTGATTTTGCTCGTACATGATTGAATTCGAAAATGACCTCGAGGCACATATATCACCCTTGTTCCATCCATTTCCATATATTTAAGCTACTTAAAAATCCCAAATGAGCCCCCTTGAGCCTATATCCCATTTCTTCTTAGCCGAGCTCGATTTTAGCTATATCTCCATAAATTGTGAAGTGAGAGGGTATGTTTTTAGTTGAAGAGAAATGTGAGGGAAATCTATTGTGGGTGTCGGGTTTTGAGTTGCTTATACAAAAAAAAAAAATAAACAAACAAACAAAAAAAAATAATAAATAATACTCCAACACAAATCACGAAAAGTGATAAAGCGTGCCTTCAAGTGAAAAGCCTAATTCAAAAAGGGCTAATTTTAGTAAAAGAAGCAAACTCATAAAGCTTCTAAGTGTTGTGAAATAAAAGTCGGGAAAGAGTGTGAAAGAAGAAAGGGTTTCGAATGAGAGTTTGGTAAATTGGGAAAGGTGAAGCGATTATAAGCTTTGGGTTTTATAAAGTAGGATTTTGTGTGTTATTGATCGCGTTTGATCGTGTGTTAGCCACTCTATCCAAATATTTCATACCTTACCAAAGAGCCAACATTACAACCCATAATAAAGACCTCTTTCGATTCGTATGTTTGATCATGAGCGTCCGATTTGTGAAATCTTGACGAGGTGCATGCATTGTACAATTGAGTGTATAACACGTCCTATATAAACACTTGAGCGAATTGAGCGAACACCCTCGAAAATCCCTTGGAGAGGAAGTCATCGATTTGGCTTGCATTTGAGAAAGAGTAATACGAGCAATGCTTGACGATAGCGAGTTTATGTTGATATTATCACGTATTAATAAGTATAAGCACAATGATTTTTCTTTTTACATAATGTTCATTGCATGTACACTCTCGATTCTTTTCGTTGTTCGAGGACGAACAAACCGATAAGTATGGGGTAGTTGTTTTGCATGTAATTGTGTGTGTGTTTTTTTCGTGTTTTTAGATAGATTTTTATATTGATTTTAGTAGTTTTGAGTCGTTTTTCGTTAGGTTTTTAGGTCGTTTTTCTTGTTTTATTGTTTTTTGTGTTTCTTGCTAAATTTACATATTTTAATGGGTTAATTGGTTCAATTACCTTGAGGTTTAGTGAAATTCTTCGGGTTTTTATGTTTAAAATTCCTATTTTATAGGCCAAGGCATTAAGGACCAAAATTCAAGCCAAGAGAGGCTAAAAAAATGCCAAAACATTCTGGAATGGTGGCCTAACATCGCGCCCACTCACCACGCCTCGCGCCCACTCGCCATCCGACGCCCAGCCTCGCCAAAATCCGCGCCAGAACTGCCACACTGGGTAGCGCTACCGACACTGGGTTACCCAGCGCCTGCGCGCAGAGCTCGCCAGGCCCTCGCCTTGCCTCGCCGCCCAGCGCCTGCGGACACTGGGTGCGCCTGCCGACACTGGGTTACCCAGTGTCCGAGCCATGCACGGCGTATACACGTCCTATATACACTTGAGCGAATTGAGCGAACACCCTCGAAAATCCCTTGGAGAGGAAGTCATCGATTTGGCTTGCATTTGAGAAAGAGTAATACGAGCAATGCTTGACGATAGCGAGTTTATGTTGATATTATCACGTATTAATAAGTATAAGCACAATGATTTTTCTTTTGCATAATGTTCATTGCATGTACACTCTCGATTCTTTTCGTTGTTCGAGGACGAACAAACCGATAAGTATGGGGTAGTTGTTTTGCATGTAATTGTTGTGTGTGTTTTTTGTGTGTTTTTAGATAGATTTGTATATTGATTTTAGTAGTTTTGAGTCGTTTTTCGTTAGGTTTTTAGGTCGTTTTTCTTGTTTTATTGTTTTTTTGTGTTTCTTGCTAAATTTACATATTTTAATGGGTTAATTGGTTCAATTACCTTGAGGTTTAGTGAAATTTTCGGGTTTTTACGTTTAAAATTCCTATTTTATAGGCCAAGGCATTAAGGATCAAAATTCAAGCCAAGAGAGGCTAAAAAATGCCCAAACATTCTGGAATGGTGGCCTAACATCGCGCCCACTCACCACGCCTCGCGCCCACTCGCCATCCGACGCCCAGCCTCGCCAAAATCCGCGCCAGAACTGCCACACTGGGTAGCGCTACCGACACTGGGTTACCCAGCGCCTGCGCGCAGAGCTCGCCAGCCCTCGCCTTGCCTCGCGCCCAGCGCCTGCGGACACTGGGTGCGCCTGCCGACACTGGGTTACCCAGTGTCAGAGCCATGCACGCCCAGATCAATATTTCCTCGAGCCAACTCGAGCTAAATCGAGCCAAAGGGTGCCAAAAAGCTAGCCAAGGGTCTAGGAAGGTGCCTCCGAGTCAAACTTGGTCAAACCCGGGAATTTTAAGCCTCTAAGGCTATTTTGGCCCATTTAAACCCAATTAAATGTAATATAAATAGGATACTTCTTTCATTTTTTAAAATACCTCTCATTTTCTCCCAACCCAAGCATGGGTTTGGGGATTAAAAATCATCTCTCTAGTTTTTAAGATCTAATTTCTCTCTCTTAGGTTTTAGATTTAATTTCAAGCTTTGGTGTAATTTCTTTTTTAGATTTAGATTTACTTTCATGCTTGGCCTTGGGTTTGTAAGACTAAAAAAGAATCCAAATACTCCTTTGGATTGTTACTTTTGATGCAATTACATTCAAGCTTTGTTTCTTTTCTTAATTCAAGTAAGTTTCCTTTCAATTTCATGTTTTATGCTTTAATTCCATGCTTTGTTCTTCATTTCCATGCTTGTTCTTCATGTTATGCTTTTAGCCTTAGCACCTTGAATTCATGATGAAACATATGAATTGGCTATGGAATCTAGATGAGTGACACATCTAGATCATAGATCGGGTCTTGGATCGTCTTGATTTTGAGATTTTGCTATGCTTTATTTGCAATTTTATTTGTATGCATAGTTTTAGGTTAAATCTTAGATCTACTCTTTGTTGCTTGTTATTTTCCTTAAAGTTTTAAATTTTCTCATTAATTTTCATTGCTCTTACTAGTTATGCTTTCAATTTTAGAAATTTTGCATTATTTGAGTTTTTATGCATAGTTGTACCTTGTGCTTGCATGCTTGTACTTGGTGAAACTTTGCATTTTCTTGCTTATTTTTATTATTGCTTTACATTTACATATTGAGGCATACGACGAGGCATCCTACCCACTTGCATTTCAATTCCTAGGATAGTTAGCTATTTTATTTTCTTTATTTTCATTTCCCTTTACTTTTCCAAGCTTGAAACACATTGAATCTCACAATTGAATCGAATTCCGATAATACCGAGCCATGAACCCGTTGATTCATTTTAACCCCACTAAAACTCTTCTAACAACATTAACCTTCCCTTATTATATGTTATAAAGACGATGCCCGCTTATATAAAGTTTTTCAAGGAGTTGGCATAGAGAGAAAGGTGCTTAGCAGCCAACCATTAAGTGGCGTTGACCAAGGAAGTTAGTGCAATATTCAAACAGCCACTGCCGCCCAAGGAGAAAGACCCTGGAAGCTTTTGCATAACTATTTCCCTCGGGAATGGACAAACGGCAAGGGGGATGTTCGATCTTGGCGCTATCATTAATTTGATTCCCCACTCAATTTACAAGGAGCTTGACCTAGGACCGCTGAAGCCGACCACGATGAGATTACAATTGGCGGATAGAACAATAAGGCTACCTTTGGGGATTGTGGAGGATGTCTTAATACAAATAGAAAATCTAGTAGTGCTGGTCGGTTTTGTCATTATGGACGTTGGTGACGTACAAAGCGAGAATCGAGAACACACCATTTTGTTAGGACGTCCATTCATGTCTACAATGCGCACGGTGATCGACGTAAATAAAGGGAGGATGACTATGTCCGTATTAGGCGAAACGGTGACGTTTTCACTTCAAGATATTCACAAGAGTCCTGCACCGTTTGTAAAGGACGATTGTTCTACTGTTGATTTAGCAGATTCTTGCGCGAATGAACTCCTGAGCATTAGCACGATTGACGAGTTTGATAATGAGGATGGAGAGGAACACTTGAGCAGGGAGGATTTGATGGATTTGCTGGGAAATGAGTTATGTGATATTGTGGATGGATTTAATGATGGAATTCTTGTAGAGAATTGTTGGAAGAGTTTTCGTGGTTTTGAAATAAAACAACGGGTTCTTGGCTTGGTATTATCGGAAATCGATTCAATTGAAGGTTTCAATGTATTTCAAGCTTGGAAATGTGAAGGAAAATGAAAATAAAGCAAATAAACTAACTAAACTATCCTAGGAATTGAAATTTCAAGTTGGTAGGATGCCTCGTCGTATGTCTCAAATAGAAAATGCAAAGCAATGATGAAAATAAGCAAGAAAATGCAAGGTTTCACCAAGTACAAGCATGCATGCACAAGGTACAACTATGCATAAAATCCTAAATAATGCAAATAAGATAAAATTGAAAGCATGGATATAAAGAGCAAGAAAAGTTGACATGAAAGTTTAAAACTTTAAGGAAAATAACAAGCAATAAAGAGTAGATCTAAGATTTAACTTAAAACTATGCATGAAAATTAAATTGCAAATAAAGCACAAGAACAACTCAAAATCATGATGATCTAAGACTTGATATATGATCTAGATGTGTCACTCATCTAGATTCCATATCCAATTCTTAAGATCTAACAAGAAATCAAGGTGCTAAGGCAAAAGGCATAACATGATGAACTAGCATGGAAATGAAGAACAAAGTATGGAAATAAAGCATAAAACATGAAATTGAAAGGAAACTTACATGAATTAAAAAATGAAACAAAAATTGAATGTAATTACAATCAAAGTAACAATCCAAAGGAGTATTTGGATTCTTCTTAGGCTTACAAAACCAAGGAGGTGCTTGAAGTTAAATATAATCTAGAAAAGGAAATTACATCAAAGCTTGAAATTAAGTCTAAAACCTAAGAAGAGAGAAAAATAGATCTTAAAAACTAGAGAGAGTATTTTTAATCCCAAACCCATGCTTGGGTTGGGGGAAAAATGAGGGGTATCTTACAAAATGAGAGTTGTATTCTATTTATACTAGTTTTAATTGGGTTTAAATGGAGTTAAATGAGCCAAATTGGGCTTTTTGGACATTTTGGCTCGGTCTTGGCTCAAGGTGGCTCGGTCTTGGCTAGCCTGGGCGTCCTTGATGGGTCCTGGGCATCCTTGGCTTGCATTAGGCGTTGAAGTAGGCTGGCATGTAGGCTTGAGTGGGCAAGGAGCTAGGCACTCATCTAGGCAAGGAGCTAGGTGCTGGAGTGATGCCATGGGGCTGGAGTGGGGCACCACTTTAGGCAAAAATGTAGGCTCCGAAGTAGGCTTCCTGGGGCTGGAGTGGGGCGCCACTTTAGGCAATAATGTAGGCTCCGAAGTAGGCTTGTTGGGGCTGGAGTGGAGTTCCACTTTAGGCAAGAATGTAGGCTCCTCTTGGCAAGCTTTGGGCGCTGCCTTAGGCATGGAAGTAGGCGCGAGGCTGGGATGCGTCCTGGCTGCTAGGCGTGGGAATGGGCTAGCCTAGGCGAGGCTAGGCTACCATTCCAGAAAGTTTACCCATTTTGGAGCATCTCTACACCTATTTAGGCATAGGAATAGGCAAGACTAGGCTGGGATTTTGGCCTCCATGCCTAAGCTTGAATTCAACTCCTTAATCCACCTATTAAATAAAGATTTTAAATATCAAAACCCAAGAATTACACCAAACCTCTAATTAATTGAGCCAATTAACCCAATTAAATATAAAACTAACAAGAAATACGAAAAACAACAAAACTAGAAAAATGACTTAAAAACCTAATTAATCGACATAAAAACCGCTAAAACCAATATAAAATCCTAATTAAAAATACGAGAAAATACAACAATTACATGCAAAACAAGAATGACGCACCTAAAAATGAGCCAAAGGTGGAGTTGAGGCCACAATGAGATCGTTCGAAGTATGAATCCAAAAAGGAGACGAAGCCACCACGTAGAAATCCAAAGAATGTTTCCCCCAACCCTTACGATAATTTTAAACGTGCGAAAAAAAAGGGTGAGGCTAATAGCAAGGATTGGACAAAGAAGAAGAAGAAGTCGAACGCAGTTTTTGATAAGAAGTTTAATGCTGGGAAGTTGAAGGTTGGTCAACTAGTGCTATATAATTCCGATCGTAAGTTTGATCCAACCAATTTTAAAGTCACATGGAGTGGACCGTTTTTAATAAAGGAGATGGATGAGTATGGAGTAGCCACTATTTACGAAGATAGTACAAAGATGAAGTTCTAAGTCCACAAGCATCAACTTAAGCCTTATTACGAGAAATATAAGAAGAGTCGAGACAGAAGTAAGAAGGAGTTCGTGGACCCACCACGAGCTAGAGATTGATCAAGCAACTTGCGTCGAGCTTTCGACGTTAAACAAGCGCTTTTTAGGAGGCAACCCAAGCATTCATTAGTTTTCATTTTAATTAATTTTCTTTTGATTTTTATTTATTTTATTTTTGTCTTTATATTGTGTCAATTTCCGTGGTACGTTTACGTGTGTGTTGATGTGCAGAAAATACGATAAAATCACTTATTATGGACAACTAACGGTTATATAGCGGTAACTCTCTACTACAAGGCCTTACCACTAGTTCCACTTGAGGAGTTAACGATGACGATCAACCGCTGAACCTACCGCTATCCGGAGTAATCAGGGATAACGATGAGCTTACCGCTAGGCAACCTACCGCTACATGCTACCGCTAGTAGCGTTTGCCGTCTAACTTTTACGAATTTCATTTCCGTCGATCGAGGTCGCAATCCGACCCAAGTTAGCCGCAGTCCGGCAATATTTTGATGAGCTGCAATCCAGCCATTTACAACGTTGAGCCGCAATCTGGCCATTTCAAATCCCAAACGACGTGCCACCTGGCACTTGCGCATTGCAATTGATCGCAATCGTAGTTTTTTTTGTTTTGTTTGTTTGTTTGTTTGTTTGTTTTATAGGTTTGTTCAAGACAATCCAATCACGCGGTCTAAGATGAAGGATAATTGCACAAGCGTTTTTGGACAGACTCGCCTATCGAATTTTCAGGGATGTTTTCTTATCTCCCTTGCTCTTATTTTCTTTTATATTTATGACAATCAGGAGATTGCCAAGTTTTTAAGGAGGGTGGTGGTTGAGTATGGTTTATATTTAAAAGAAAGTGCAATTTGAGATCTTTGTTTTGAAATGCATAAATTTTTACGTGATCGATTGCTATTTCCACGTTGAATTGTGTTTGTATGATTTGCCGGTCGAAGTTAACTAAGATTAGATTTGAGGCTTTTGTCTTTTGAGCGTGTAAAAGTGCATAAATTCTTCAAAATTATTATTTATATATTGTAAAATGGTACTTGGACGCAATTGATTTCGCAAAACCTTAAAAGCAGCATCAATTCAAGACTTTTTCGTGCGAAAGCCAGTGAGTAGCCTGAGTGTTTATCATCTTTGCATGTACTTGAGTGAGTTCTGTTTTGAGGTCTCTTTGAAATCGCTGTGTAGTTAGCTTTGAACATGATGTTAAGGCACAGAAAAAAAAAACCTATTCTGGTCATATCCATATATTTTAGCCACTATAAATTTCGAATGAGCCAATCATAGCCAAATAATCAATTTCCTCTAGCCATGAGTGTTTTTTTTAGTTGACTCCTACGATCATTAAAAGCGTGGGGTAGGAGTTAGTTATTTTTATTGGTTAGTTGTGTTTTGGAGATTTTACCAGGGATTTATGAAAAGTTGTAATAAAGGATCACCATCCTTAAAAAAAAGAAAAAAAGAAAAAGAAAAGAAAGACCCCATAAAATAATAAAAAGGGGATAAAATAAGAAAATAGGGATGGTGAATCTTGGTGAATCGTGTTATGTAATTGCCTACACGCTAATAAAGGCTTGTGTTTTATTGTTTATTCTCTTATGAAACCTAATGTTTAAGAGGCAAGAGTTGTGTTTGAAAAAGAAGCATATTATGAGCTTCTATATTGTTTAAGTGGTTCGAGCAAAAGTCAGTTTAGAGTTACGAGTTGAGGAATAGCCTAAGTTGAAGGCTACGTTATGAGTGTTCGGTGAGGTTTTCTTTTGAATGAGGTGAAGCGCTTTGTTTCGTGATTAGATTAGGTTTGGTGAGTTATTGATCACGTTAGATCGTGAGTTAGCCACACGACTTATATATTTCATACCCGTCCAAAGAGCCTTACATTACAACCCGAAAAGACCTTTTCCGATTCTTAGTTTTGACAGCACACTTAATTTGCGATTGGGAAGAGATTGATTTTCCATTCTTATTTATTGTGCATGTATTTGTATGATTTGAGTGTATACACACGTCATATGCAGCAATGCTTGAGTGCTTGAGCGAACACCCACATATATATTTCCCTTTTGAGAGGAGGCATGAATTTGATTTTGAAGCGATAATGTAATAAGGGTGGAGTGTTTGAAGTTGCGTGACTTGTATCTATATTTTCAAAATTATGTATGTAGCATAGCACGACTCATTGCCTAAGCTGATTTTCTTTCTAAGTTATACTTTGTATCTAACGTCTGTTCGAGGACGAACAAACAAATAAAGCGTGGGGTAATTGATTAACACGTATTTATGCTCATTTTTAGTAGTATTTTAGTTACTTTTTCTTATTGTTTTTGGTATAAGTTGGATAATTTAAGCTTAAATTTGTATATTTGTGTTTCCAGCTTATTTTACCATGTTTTTGACCTTAATTGATGCAAAAAGGTGAATTATCTCTGTTTTTCGCCATACAGCTAAGTAACCGAAGAGGCTTAGCACGTAAGAGATGAAGATTGATGATTAAGAGACAAGAATCGAGTGTTCCAGCGAAGAAGTAGCAAGTTTTTGAAGGCTAATGGTTAGCCTAACGGTAACCTTACCGTTAGAGAGCACCGTTATACTTAACGGTAGCCACACCGTTAACCATACCGTTAAAGGAGGACTGCGAGCATAATGATAGGTTTAACAATTACACGCCCTACCGTAAACATCACCGTAAGAAGGCAACAGAGACGTTAACGATATCTTTAACGGTAGCTCCTTACTACCTTTATCGGGCCCAGTAACCGACCTATGTGACTTGCAGCCCAAGAAACGCAAAATCTATATATACCCATCATTAATCCGAGTTCCAGGCGTACTTCCAACCCTAAAAACTTACCATAAACATAATTTTAGGGTTTAGAGTCAGATTTTAACATCAAAAATGCAGAGATCGAGAGCAAGAAGAAGGATTCAACGAAATGAGTCCCGGTTGCCGTTCGACGTCGCCAAGCCCGTTTTCATTCATTTTGCTGTGAATCTCTGTGGAACTTCCTAAGTTTAATCAGCAACCATTAGTTAGAATAAGTTTTCTGCAACCTTTCATTGTTTTCTTAGATTAATAGTTAGTTTTTAAGCTTTTGAATATTTAGTTACCTTTAAGTTTTGAAGTTTGGTTTATGATCTTGAATTCGCTGAACATGTTTAGTTATTTAATTCTCTGTTTAGACATATTTTCATGTTTAAGTTTGGATATTGGATACTTGAATTGGTTGAGAATATTCATGCTATTAATTTATGTTAGTTTGCTTAAGTTTTTATGCTTATTGCTATCGTTTGGTTCATAGTAATTTATTTTATGCATGTTCGTATGTTCGTAGTTGATATATTGAGACGATTTATGATAATTTAGCTGCTGCGAATCGGTTCTAATATTGAGTTCTTAATTAGTTTGGATTTTAATATAGTTATTTCTTAGATAATTAATTAGTTAATTTAATTTAGGTTTTAAATTGGTTAAATAATTGCTTTCAAATTCTTAGTTGATAATTTAGGATAATTAAATTAGTGTTTAAGTTTAAGTCTTGCAATTTAATTCGTAGTTATTAATCAAAAACCAACAAAACCCCAAAAAAATATTTTGGTTACTTATTTTTGAACAATTATCTGAGATCCGATAATTTGTTGTCCTTGAGAGACGACTCGAGTCAACTTCCCACCCTACAAGCTCACTCGTACTCTTGCGAGCAAGATTGCGTGTTTTTAATTTAAAATATCTTTAATTGGGGTGCACAAAAGTTTGAATCATTCAAATCGAGCGGTTATGTCGTCCATTGTGAAGTCTTTCCCGAACGTAACATTGATTTTGTCCAACAAGATCCACATGATATTGTTGCGTAATCCTCTTCTGGGATTGTAGACAACATTGAGCTTACTCTCACGGAGGTCGTCAACCAGCTTAGTATCCATATAGATGCTCCACTCGGTTAAACTTCTAACGTAGAAAAAGAAATCTTCTTCGAAATCAAAATTTAGTAAATTGTTAGGCCGATGGGAACTCATTTCTTCTTTTTGTTAAGGTAATACCTAGATGGTGGAGAAAACCAAAGGTGTAAGTGAATTGTATTTGAAAAGTCTAGTCCAATATTCAAATTTTATATATGAGTTACAATGTCACAAGATAGTTGTACTCAATGTGTAGTCTTTGTCACAGCTAAAGATGAAAATATAATGATTAATGTGTAGTCTTGTCACAAAAAAAGTTGAAAAACGTATGGAATAGTGTCTAGTATTGTCACAACAAAAGTTGAAAAATCTATTGATTAATGTGTAGTGTAGTCTTGTCATCAGTAAGGTTGGATAAATATTTAATAAATAATTTTATGAAATAAAGGAAAAAAAAAGATTACACATTCAAAAATTACAAGAATTTGAAAATAGTTGCACACGGAAACCGAGGTCATTCCGATCTCATCTCATTACACACTTGGAACATATAATTAAAACTGTTAAAATGAGAAATTACAAATACAAACACATTATTACTTTTGAAACGATGAACAAAACATTAACGCTTCATCCAAAAGCTTTCTGCAATATTTCCTACATTGGTGGCTTGTCTAACACGTAGTACTTATGTGACGGTAAGACATCATTGTATTCCTTCATTAAAAAAGATAGTTAGTGATGTATCTAATCTAGAATAAAAAATTCAATCATGTCATTATAGAGAGAGGAAGGTGTAAACTTTACATCGGTAATGTGATCACAGAGAGTGGTATCTACACAAACTAGTTTGCGGTCATGATCCCTAAAAACTCCAGGCATAGAAAATAGCACTTCGTGCAAATTGTACTTCATTTCCATTTCCTGGATCCTTTGACTCTCAACCGAAGGTGAAAACGCGAACTTCCCATGAAGTACATTTGTTACCTGCATGACAATTAAACTTCTATCTATTTTTTTTGCTCCTCTTTCAACACTTTTATGGGAGATTATAAAATCAAGAATTACTCTTTCCATGGGCATGGTCCATGGGATTCTTTCAGGATCATAGTAATTCCTTCAAATTCTTCTTACATCGGGATGGTTTTCATCAAAGTTAGCCATTAGTTTTTATCTTTTTCACAAAGAAAAAAGCCAATTAGAAATTCTATTTACTTAAATTTGCTTGGTTGTTATTGTAAATACACACACACACACACATATATATATTCATGAAATGCAGCTTCAACTTTGCCAACTAATATTGTGTCGTGATTGAAGATGGTTTGTCATCGCCGGAGCAAAAAGAAGAAAAAATAGGGTTCGTTAAAAAGGGGATCGGGCTTGTGTAGAGTGATTTTAGGGAAAAGAAGGGTTATGCCGGGTCGGGTCAGAGTGATGAATCAGGTACCAACAAAGGGAGGAGCGGACACATGGCATAACCTCATATGCTGAAGCTTTATTTTGATTTAATTAACTGTTAGTTATTGTTATTTGTCCTATTTTGCTTAGTTGGATGTTTGTTACCGGATTTAAAGGGGCCAAGCATGATATTGCTACTGGTCCCCCCTGAGGTGCATGTTATATGTATCACAGATAAGGCAAATGAAAAACAACAAGAAATTACAACTCATTCTAGTCTTTCTTCTCTCCCAAGTCTATTATCTCCCCCATTTCATCTACTCTAAGCTGCAGATCTCAAAATAACAATTACAATAATTCCCAAAAATTACCAAAACTTAACAATTGGTAATCAGAGCCTTTTTGATCCTCTACCATGGCAGAAATCACCCGTTTCAAAGACCTACAAGAAGCCCAGGAAAAATTAGATTATATTTTGCAAACTGAATCTGCAAAAAGGGAGGCTTCTGAATTAAAGATGCAGGAGTAAATCACAGGAATTAATACTGAAATGATGAACAAATTCGACCACCTTACCCAGACCCTAGCTTCTATTCCACTACAACTCCTCAATTTAGACAAGGGTCCCAAAACAACTGAAGAGGGTTCTATCTTAGGGGAACCAGACCAGATTGGGCCTCACCAAGAACAACACCTAAGCAACAGTTCAGCAACATCAAGATGATCCAGGATCATACCCCCACAAATATCATAAGCCCACTACCAAGGTTGGATTTCCCCAGATTTGATGGATCTTAGCCCAGAGCTTGGATCCTGAAGTGCCAGAGTTATTTCAGGTTAATTCCCAACATACCTGATTCACAAAAGGTTACCCTAGCCTTTATGCACTTTGAAGGTAAGGCATCTCTGTGGTATCAGCAATTTTCCATCAAGCAATTAGATGTTTCTTGGTCCCAGTTTCTGGAAATAATTTCTGCTAGGTTTGAAGAGTTGAAGGAGGCTAAAATAATTGTTGAATTCAATAAACTAAAACACACACACTCATATGAGGATTATGTGGAAAAGTTTGAAGAACTTAGGGCATGTATGTTGTTGCTTAACAATGGAACCTATTCTGAAGAGTATTTTATTGCTAGCTTTATCAGTGGACTAAGTGAAGAGATGCAGTCTTTCATGCACATGTTTGGCCCTACTACCCTACAACAAGCTATTGAACTTGACCAGAGACAGCTACACACTATTGATGCCCTTACTAAAAGGACAAGGGGAACAGCCAAATTCACTACACCATTTAATCCCAAAAGGAATGACCCTATCTTAGCACCCAAACCATATCAAGCCCTCAATAAACCACAGTTCAAACTGCTCACAACTTCTGAGATGGCAGCTAGAAGAGAGAAAGGGCTTTGTTACAATTGCGATGAATCATTCACCAATGGGCATAGGTGCAAAAACAGGATATCCTATATGATTATGACAGAGGAAGAAGAAAAGCAATCTTCATACAGTGAGTTGGATGAACAAGAGGAACCACTCAACATGGAAGAGATTCAAATGACCCTGAACTCAATATCAGGAGAAGGAGGAGTAACCACCATGAGACTCAATGGTTCAGTAGGGGCAGAAAAGCTACACATCCTTATTGACACAGGGAGCACACTCAGTTTCATTCAAGGGTCTACTGCTAAAAGGTTGGGATGTAATCTTGAGGGGGGCAAACCTATTATGGTTAAGGTAACCAATGGACAGAGGATGGTCAGCTCTACTAGAGTGAAGGATTTTAAGTGGAAAATGCAGGGACATCCTTTTATGTTTTCACAAAGGGTTATGGATAATGAAGGCTGTGGTTTAATCTTGGGGGAGATTGGTTGAAGTCATGCACCTCTATTGAATTTGACTATGACAAGATGACCTTCACTGTTACTCTCCTACTGAAAAAGGTCAAAATTCAAGATATTTCTAATCCTAGTGAATGTCATTTTATTTCTGGGCCTACTCTGTATAAAATGATTCATCAGGACATTCCAAACCAAATTGAAGAAATGTATTGGGTCAAAGTCAAACCAGTGGCAGGGCAGAACACTGAGAATCTAGAGGAACTATTGTCAGAATTTCAGGATGTTCTTGAAGAGCCTAAAGGGTTACCACCTATGAGGGGTGTAGAGCACCATATTGTTCTTAAGGAGGGCAGTGATCCTAAACACCAATTTCCTTACAGGGTGTCACACAGTAGTAACCCTTTTGCCTCACCAGTACTCTTGGTCAAGAAGAAGGACTCTACTTGGAGGCTATGTAGACTATATGTATCTTAACAGCCTAACCATCAAGCATGACTACCCTATTCCAATTATTGATGAGTTTTTGGATGAGCTGCAAGGGGTTGGGCACTTTTCAAAGATTGATTTGAGATCAGGATATTTTAAGATTCTTATGAGACCAGAGGACAGATACCTTACAGATTTTAAGACACACAATGGGCAGTATGAATTCCTTGTGATGCCTTTTGGGCTTTGTAATGCCCCTGCCACCTTTCAATCTCTAATGAACCAAGTTTTCCATTCTATGTTGAGGAAGTTTGTGTTGGTTTTCTTTGATGCATCCTTATCTACAACAGAACTAGGGAGGACCACTATAATGATGTGAGATCAATCCTAACACTACTCAGGAAGCACTCCTTATATGCAAAAAGGAGTAAATGCCAGTTTGGGCAGGAGTAGATTGAGTACCTAGGGCACATAATTTCTAGAAAATGGGTAGCCACTAACCCAACAAAATTTCAAGCATGGTTGACTGGCCTACACCTACCAATGTTAAACAGCTTAGAGGGTTTCTAGGCCTCACAGGGTATTACAGGAGGTTCATACAGGGGTATGGGTTGTTGAGTAAACCCCTTACCAACCTTCTCAAGAAAGGTGGGTTTTGTTGGACTGCAGAAGCTGATTCTGCCTTTGAAAAGCTAAAACAAGCAATGATCACAGCTTCTGTGCTAGCCCTCCCAGACTTCACTAAACCATTCATACTAGAGACTGATGCTAGTGGCAGTGGGCTAGGGGCTGTTTTGATGCAGGAGGGAAGACCTATTACATATATGAGCAAAACCCTTTGTATGAAGAATCAAGGGATTTCTATTTATGAGAGGGAGTTCATGGCAGTGCTGATGGCAATTCAAAAGTGGAGACACTACCTGCAGGGTTACAAGTTCATTATTAAGACTGACCAGCAAGCCCTTAAACACCTCTTGGACCAAAGAATTATGAACCCCATGCAGCAGAAATGGATAACTAAATTATTGGGTCTTAATTATGAAACTCAATACAAGAAGGGTTGGAGAATAAGGTGGCTGATGCACTATCTAGAAAGGAGCTACCTGAGGCAATTCATTTTTCTACAACCACTGTTGCTCCAGCTTGGGTATAACAAGTAATTGAAAGTTATGAGAAGGATCCATTCTTTATTAAAATCTTAACTGCCAAGTCCCTACACCCACTATCCTATCCAGAGTTTGAGCTACAAGGAGGTATTATCAAGCATAAAGGGAGAATTGGAGTGGGGAATAACCCTGACCTCAGGGATACTATTTGAAGGAGATGCATAATTCAACTTATGGTGGGCACTTGGGAGTTTTGGGAACCTACAAAAGGATTGAGAGGGTTTTCTATTGGCCACTATTAAAGAAGGAGGTGAGACATGGGTTAAACAGTGTGATGTGTGTGCTAGAACCAAGTCTGAGGGTGGAGCATATCCTGGTCTTTTGCAACCCCTGCCTATACCCCAACAAGCCTGGACTCGTATATCTATGGACTTTATAGAGGGTTTACCAAAGTCAGTTGAGAAGGATGTAATTTTGGTGCTGGTTGACAGGCTCACCAAGTATGGTCATTTCTTGGCCTTATCTCACCCTTTTACAGCCAACTCTGTGGCCATCTTATTCCTAGACTCAGTATATAAGTTACATGGATAGCCACTTCACATTGTAACTGACAGGACAAGGTATTCACTAGTGTTTTTTGGAAGGAACTCTTTAAGCTGATGGGTACTAAATTGGATTACACTTCAGCCTACCATCCCCAATCAGATGGACAAACTGAGAGGTTAAATCAGTGCCTAGAAAATTACCTCAGATGCATGGTACACCAAAATCCTAAGACCTGGCTTAAATGGCTTTCCTTGCAGAATATTGGTACAACAGTAATTTCCACACCAGTCTTAAAACTACACCATTTCAAGTTCTATATGGTTACTCACCCCCTCTGTATTCCTAGAAGGACACCTTGTTACACAAAATCARGACACARCAGAGTTTATGCAAAACAGACAGCAATTGACTCAWGACCTTAAGCTTAATCYACAGCTARCCCAACAAAGAATGAAATTTTTTGCTGCTAAGGGGAGAAAGGAAAAACATTTTGAAGTAGGAGAATGGGTTTATTTGAAATTGCAACCTTTCAGGCAAAGTTCGGTTGTACTTCGAAAAAACCAAAAACTTTTAGCAAAATACTACAGCCCTTTTCAAATTACAGAGAAAATAGGGGAGGTTGCTTACAAATTACAGTTGCGGGATGATGCTAAAATCCACCTTATTTTCCATGTGTCCTTGCTGAAGAGGAAGGTGGCGCCCACTGTTCGTCTAAATCAAGAGCTCCTATTAGCCGATGATAACGGAGATTTCCAGGTAGCTCCTGCAGAATCCATTGGTCAGAGGTTAGCGCGAAGGTAAAGAGGAGAGGTCCAGCAATTCTTAATTAATTGGTGTAATGGAGAAATTGAAAATGCAACTTGGGAAGATGAGGGCTACTTACGCAGGAAATTCCCAAAGTTCAGTCCTTTGGGACAAGGATCTCAAAATGGGGGCGGTATTGTTCCTGATTGAAGATGGTTTGTCGTCACCGGAGCAAAAATAAGAAAAATTAGGGTTCGTTAAAAAGGGGATCGAGCTTGTGCAGAGTGATTTTGGGGAAAAGAAGGGTTCTGCCGAGTCGGGTCAGCGTGATGAATCGGGTACCAACAAAGGGAGGAGCGGACACGTGGCGTAACCTCATATGCTGCAGCTTTATTTTGATTTAATTAACTATTAGTTATTGTTATTTGTCCTATTTTGCTTAGTTGGATGTTTGTTACCGGATTTAAAGGGGTCAAACATGATATTTCTACTGGCCTCCCCTTAGGTGCATGTTATATGTATCACAGATAAGGAAAATGAAAAAAAAACAAGAAATTACAACTCATTCTAGTCTTTCTTCTCTCCCAAGTCTATTCTCTCCCCCATTTCATCTACTCTAAGATGCAGATCTCAAAATAACAATTACAATAATTCCCAAAAATTACAGAAAATTACCAAAACTTAACATATTGTTGTGTCATTGTGTTGTCTATTCACTTGAATAATTGCACAACTAGTATTTTGATGAATTGTGTTGTCTTGTCATCCCAATAAATGTCACTGAACACTAAGATTATTGTCCATCCCAATATCAATGAAATGCAGCTTTATCAACTAATATTGTTGTGTCATCCCAATATCAATGAAATGCATCTTTGCCAACTAATATCAATGAAATGCAGATGCTCGAGTGACACTGTGCAATGTTTCTAAATCAACTATGATGGTATCTGGTATGCTCTGACGTTTAACGAACTGTCGGGTCACTCGATTGGGAAACTGGACCTCGACAATTGACCAGCATATGAGTGGAAACTCGCCCAGTCAATTTGCACTCAAACATCTTCCCCCCAGTACAGATATTTCAGGTGCACTCAAATCATAGGGTTCCAATGTCCACTGCACAATTCAATAAGCATCATCAGTTTTTGCCCTATTAAATAAGTAAAATTTATTCAGTACTCTACCTCTAACTCGTGCAACTGATCAAGTGACTCCCGAAATACTCGTAACGTATTCCTAGTGGTCCGCGTATGATTATGTGCTGAAATCCATCTACGTAAACACTCAATTAAATTTAATAAAACGAAATGATTATTAATAGATACCAAGCTAGTATTATAGTTAAAAATTATACCTAACACCATACGGTGGTACGGGCAACGTGATGTCTTCGGCTGCAACGTAAATGGTCTGATGAGGATCGAGATAAAGGCCCATGGACTGTGGTCTAACTGATGAAATTCGGGACCAAGCCCAAATCTGCAATAAATCCATCGGACCACTAATCGTCTTCCTCTATGGGTTCACAGCCAAACACATCTCACGATACAGACATGCAAGCATAGCACTACCCTAGCTAATACCCGATACTGTGTCATCATCCTCGAAATGACATAGGTGTAGTATGGAAACATAGTTGTTCATTATACCGGGCAACAAAAACGAACCTAGTAGTAAAAGTGCAATCCCTGGAGCGTACTTCACGACCTCATCCTACGGTGTGTGATCACCTAGGCGGTGGATTCTGAGATGCTCACTAAATGTCGAGAGTTTCAGACGAGTCTCACCCATGTCCTCATCATAATCCACATACAGGCCTATACAATCCATAAGATAATCAGCCCAATTCAGCCTGGTACACTGAACATCATCGGCTATCATCGGGTCATGTTCAATCGGAAGACCACAAATAATATCCACATCCTGCAGAGTGATTGTCGCCTCTCTTACGGGCAGATGAAATGTATGTGGCTCACGGCGCCATCTCTCAACCAGTGCTGTGATCAAATGGTTGTCTAGCCTGCTTATCACTCCATAACGTGCGACCCCGTAAACCCCCCCCAACGATCTAGCACTGACATAACTCGAGGATGCAGATAATTATTCGGGTCACCAAAATCCCAGAAAATATTAGATGCTGCACGCTTCACCGTAAGAACCCCATCAAACTGCCCATGTGCAATGTTGCTTGATCTATGTAAATGTTGTTGGGTCAATAGTGGTGATGCCATCTGCAAGATAAATACATATAAACGATCAAAATCAATATCATATGAAAAGTTACAGGATATAAGTTGATAACAAATTATATGCAATCAAAAAAAATATTATTTCCCATGGATATACATTAATTAATAAGTTTATACAACAAATAAATATTATTTAAGGAATTCATACAACAAAAATTATTAAGGAATATATCAATGCGAATTACAACAGCAAGTAGTGTTAAACGTCTGTCAACAGTAAAATAAATCGAATTACAACATCAAGATAAATATTACTTAAGGAATTCATACAAAAACAATTATTAATACACATAGCAATGCGAATTACAACATCAAGTACTGCCAAATGTTTATCAGCAAAAAAGCAAAGCGAATTACAACATCAAGTACTGCCAAATGTCTGTCAGCTAAAAAGCAAATCGAATTGCAACATCGGACTCATGGATAGATTATCGCCTTATCCAACATCAGTGCCTGGAACTTGAACGTCCACCGTCTTGTGATGTGGTCACCACCTCTTGCGCATGATATTGTTGTCTTAGTACTTGTGGTTGATCCATTTAGTTGTGGATCCTACTTCCCATGAGTCGTCCAATGCTTCTAGGACTCCTAGTGTCTAGATCATGAACCAATTCAAAACTTGCTTCTTTCCAGTCCTCCGAGTTGGGCAATGGTTCAAAAGCCCCAACAGAGTATGTACGTAGGTACGCAGCAGTGCTATAGTAATCTTAAACGTAAACTTGAGGATCCACTCTAAAATTGATGCACGCTCGGGTTGCATGAGAGCACAGAATACCACTACTCAACCATCTACCACAAGAACATTCTGCACTCGATAAGGACACTCAAAAGTTTCGAGCACGAACTGCTCCATCGACCCATGCGGAAACTTCAGCCGTTCATGTCACCCAATTATATCCCGTAACGTGATAAGATGTCCCGACATGCTGTCTTGACTTGAAAATGCTATATATCTTATCAGGCCAAAATTGTTGCATGTTATCGACTCTTTGTCACATCGGCCAAGTGTTTATAAAAATTCTGTGTACTTCGGGCAAATGTGATTCAGACGAAAGTAGTTATTGGAAGCCGTCTAGCACGTTTCATCACTCCATTGATGCATTCAGACATGTTGGTCGTCAAGATGCCGCACCGTTTGTCGCTGTCGTGGGACAGTGTCTACTTGCTCTTATCAATGTCATCCAAGTATGCAAATGCATCTGGATCAATGGCTTTAATCTGCTCCATTATTTTATAGAAGACTATAACTTTGGGTTCTGCTCCAGCTTTAAAACACATATCCTTCAATTTCACAGACTTGGAATGTGTATTAAAGTTAGAAGAGACATGTCGTAAACAAAAAACGTTAGAAGAGATGTCGGAACTCGTTGTAGTGCACTAAGTAAGTCTGGTATGTCGATCAGATATAAGACAAACCCCTTCTATCTCGCGAACAATATGTTTTGCAACCATGTGAGAAACCAATGCCATGAGTTATAACTCTCCGAATCAACAACTGCATAAGCTAGTGGCAAAACTTGTTGGTTTGAGTCAATTGCACATGCTATCAACAACGTGTGCTTCTACTTTCCAACCAAAAAACCCATCAACACTGATCACCTTGCGACAATTTCTGAAAGCCTCGATACATGGTCGAAATGCCCGAAATACAAATTTTAACATATGCACACCGGGTATTCCAGAAGATTTGTGTAGCCACTTGACCACTGTCCTTGGGTTGTACGTCTGCAAGGCCTCCATGTATTTTGGTAAATTTTGGACCGAATGCTCCCATGGCCCGTACACATTTTCATGAGCCTGTCACAAACTTTGCCACACCGTGTGATGTGGCACTTTATAACCATATTCTCGTTTGACAGCCATCTGGACATGCGAAGCGCCATATAACAGATCTTGCTCGACATGAGTGGTAATCAATCATGTTTTTACACAAATTGGGGTGATCATCACGTGTAAAAGATGCAAGACATCTGTGCACAGAACCCAATCTTGTGATATTCTAAACACCATTTCGTTTACAAAAATTAGCGCGGAGACACCATCCGCATTCAGGTGATTCGTTGATTAACAACTAAAATCAGGTGATTCATTGACATAATTAATAATATCCTCACAAACAAATAAAATCAATTTTCATAAATTATTAACAACTAAACACGAAACGAATAAAGTCAAATTTTCACATAATTAATAATTTTCTCTCAAAATATATAAATTCAAATATTCACATAATTATAAATATTTTCACAAATAAATAATTTCAATATCATAAATAATTAACAACTAAACACAAAATACATAAATTAAAAATATTCACATAATTAATAATTTCATCACA
Organism: Phtheirospermum japonicum; assembly: GCA_014905375.1. Lineage (NCBI taxonomy): Eukaryota > Viridiplantae > Streptophyta > Magnoliopsida > Lamiales > Orobanchaceae > Phtheirospermum > Phtheirospermum japonicum. The sequence continues at coordinate 1,654,312 of BMAC01000165.1, forward strand.
AGCAAATAAAATCAATTTTAATAAAAAAATTAACAACTAAAAACAAAATGAATAAATTCAAAATTTCACATAATTAAAGTTTTTCTTACAAACAAATCAAATCGATTTTCATAAATATTTACAACTAAAATTCACAAACATATAAATTCAATATATACAAAAGAATTAACAACTAAACTCAATTTAAGAATAATTCATTAATCAACAACAAATGATTATGTCTAAATACAATTAATTAAAAGTTTATAAAATAACTAATTTTCTTTAAATAAATAAAAACTTTGAGTTACCTTGTCAGTGAGCTGGAACTCGTCGCCGCCTAAAGGTAGGAGCTGGACCGAATTGCTGCTTGCTGTTGCAGCTGGTAATGGAGGATGGAGTTGGACGCTGGAAATGGAAAAGGGGGGCAGCGGGTTTAGGGTTAAAAGGGGGGATTTTTTTTTTCTTCAAAATCACCCGGGACGTGGGTGTGAAAAGCGTCCCGGCCCCCAGTATTTTTTTTTCAAAACGGCAACAAATCCTTTTTTTTAACACAAGCGTCCCGGTTTTTGCTTTTTTATTTAATTTTAATGGGCGGGACGCGTTTGACACTAGCGTGCCGACCCATTTTTTTAAATTTTTAAAAAAATATTTTATTTTGTCAATTTATATTTATCTTTATATTAATTATTTAATAAACCCTCCAAAATGCATTATTTCACATATTTTCTTTAAATTGTAAAAATTAAATTATAATTTCACGGTTTATTTTTGTATATAATATTATGAATATGGTATCAAACACACAAAATAATGTTAACTGGGAATTACTTGTATAAATTGTGTTCTCAATTTTTTTTTCTTAGAGATTTTTTTTTATAGAATTTTCTCATAAGAAAACACTACAGTATTTTTATTTTACCATACATATGTATTGTAATTCAATCAATGATTGACACATCACACCTAAAAATTAAGAATCTTTTTAATTAAGGGGGGTGTATTCATTTAAAACTTTTAAAAATATTTTAAATTTTTTAAAATCCTGGTGTATTTAATTAAGACATTTTAAAACTTATAAAAGTCTTGAGGTATTTAATTGAGATTTATAATGAATTATTAAATGTCCATAAAAGTCATTTGAGATATTTTGAATTCTTAAATTGTCATGAGATATTTAAAAGTCAAATACTATTTGTATTTGTAATTTGACTGGATTTTCCTAAACTTCTAAGTTATATACACCAAATCTCACTACCAAATCCCATATTTAAACATGAGATTTCACAAAACTTTTATAAACTCCCAACAAATATGTAAAATCAATAAAAAAAAAAAGAAAATCCATACAAATCTTATAGTGAAACAAATTTTAAAATGTCTGTAAAAGTTCCAAATAACTACACCCCCTAAAAATCTTTTTAAATAAATTTATTGGTTAATAGAGAAAAAGAATAGTAGATGTTTCCTGTGTCATAAGACCATCTCCAAGAGACTCCCTATAATGGCCCCTTAGCCAATTTAGGGAGTCAAAATAATAAAAGGGCCTGGATATTGGCACCCCAAGAGTTGATGAAAACACCCCTGAAAAAATAAAATGGCCAAACTACCCTCAACACAACAAAACAAAATAAATAAATAATGTCCGAATCTGCCATGACAGCCGCCCCCAAGCTCAAAACTTCATCTGTCGCTGCCTATTGCCACCAATGGTCCAACACATAGACACAAAACAAGAACAACGGCAAACCACTCGAACCACCACCATAATCGAAGGAAGGGAGGAAAAAAAGAAGCAAAAACGAGGTGTTCGAGTCTGAATTCTGAATGGCTAGGTGGTGTTCGAGTCTAAATCTCGAACGCACTAAGCATGCTCGGAAATCCAGACACGAACACCTCCTAGGCCCTTTGAGATCCCAAGCCGAACCCTTTTCCCCTGTTAATTATTACATGAAATTCTGATTCAATTTTTGTCGGTGATTTGAGCCCCTTTTGTTTGAGTTTGGTTTCACTCAATTGAAGTCAACAATGAAGTTGGGATGGTAATGAGGGGGAAAAGAGTTGGAGGGTAATTCAGGTATTTCAATGAAAAATATTTAGGGTTGGGGTGTTTTCATTAACTCTTGGGGTGCCAATATCCGATCCAATAATAAAATGGGCGTGGATATACGCACCCCAAAATATTATTAGTTGACCCCAATGGATAAGAACACCCCAAAGAAATTTAAAATACATTTATTTTTACTAAATCAACCCCACAAGCACCTTATATTACCCTCATATAATATAATAATAAAAATAAAATAAAAATAATATAATAAAAGTAAAACAAAAAGGAAAAGAAAAAAAAGAAGGAGAAAGAGAGAAGGAAATTGGCGGAAAAAGAAGAAGGAGAAGGAAAAGCTCCCTCCGCCGCAGCAACCTCCGGCAAGCCATTGGAAGGAGGTCGATGATGGCAAATCCACACAAAACACTGACACAGATGCCAGATCTACCGACCCTGTCCCATCACACACTTACACACATGGAAAAGTGAACCAAATCCACGATTGGAAAATAACCCCAAGCATAAAAGAAAGAAAGTAGCAAACATAGAAGAAACAACAATTGGGTAAAAGTGTTAATAACAGGTGGGAGTGGGGTGAATATGGAGCTTTTGGATGCAGATTTCAGAATTGCTTCCAGATATAACACTCATTATTCAAAAACTGCGTGTACGTACTACCACCCTCCTATCGCGCAACACGAGGATAGCCACCACAATTGCAACCGTGACGGTGAGGCGCAACCATGGATGAGGCGGCCGTTTGTTGAGGGAGGCTGAATAATCTACTCTTAATAATAATAATAATAATAATAATAATAATAATAATAATAATAATAATAATAATAATAATAATAATACACTTTAAATTTTAATTATATATTATTGTAAGGTTATTTTAGTCTTTTTATTTATGACTATTTTTGTATAAAATATTTTAGGGTCAACTAATAATATTTTGGGGTGCGTATATCCACGCCCTATATATATATATAATCACTTATATGTTATTTTGATTTTTATTTTGAGGTTTTTTTACGTTTTTCATTATTTTTTTCATTTCGAGTCCAACAATATCAAATTTGCCTTTATCTCAAATATAATTTGATCATTTTATTTAATTAAACTATACAAAAATTCATAATACAATATAGTTTGATATTGTTTTTATTGGTAATCAACATGTTGTTTATAAAATATTATACGATTCAACACTTTTTTATTTGAATTGATCTCATAAAATAATGCATATTATTATCTCAGAAACCGCGTAAAGAATACAAGTGCAAACCCTGAATCGAAATTTTTCGCTTTAAAAATAATGAAAAGCTCGTCCGCAAGAGAACGGAGCTATTGTAGGCGATAAGTTGACTCGAGTCGAATCACAAGGAAGACTAAGGAGGTCGATGATGGCAAATCCACACACAAACACTGCGCAGATGCCAATCTACCGACCCTGTCCCATCACACACTTACACACATGGAA